>CM055268.1:31048941-31648941 GCA_029237695.1 Conchocele bisecta
GGAAGTTCCGATCCTTGGTGAAGCATTTTCAGATTTGGTAAAATGAGAGTCATCGCTTAATCCAAGATGACCGCCGTCTAAAAATAGCACAATTTTTTTAAAACACATGAACTCAATGTCACATTCTCCTCTGGTGTTCATGGAGTCAGGTGAGCGAATTAGGGCCATCATGGCCCTCTTGTTATTACACTGAATTTATTACATTATATAACAGCCATTTTGGCTGTGATAATGTAATCAAGTCAGTATAATAATTCTGCATACTTTTAATCATCAAATATATGCAGTCGTTAGTTCTATATGAAATAATGCATTTCAGGCAAAATAAATGATTACTCCCTCAAAGTATACTTTGCTAGAAAGGTATACTTTGCAATGTTGGTGAAATCGGCTACTGATATGTGGCAGTGAATCTGATGGAATGGCAAACAGTGCAGATGCTGATCAGACTGCGGATGCACAGGCTGATCTGGACCTACACTGGTCGCAAAACCCATAAGCCTCATTTCAGAAATGGGGCTTATGAGATTTGTGACCAGTGTAGCTACTGATCAAATAGGTCACTCCTGTAGCCTGATATTGCTTGTTAGAAGCTTGACGGTTGTTTCATTGATGGAATGGTGAGCAGTGCAGATCCTGATCAGACTGTGCATATGCACAGGCTGATCTGGATCTACACTGGTCGCAAAACCCTTAAGCCCCATTTCTCCAGTCACGGCCGCATATATCAATAGTGTTGCAGGGATTTCCTGGGGAATATAAACAAAAAACGCCACTTCAAATTTATTTAATTTCGAAAATTGTAGTTTTTTATTGCCAATTGTTTATTTTTATCGCCAATTGCGAAAGTGGCGATCGCCAGCGGAATCCCTGGTGTTGCATTTCATTCGTCTTTCATTTGCTGTCGCGCATGTGTTCCTGCTTGCTCCCTCTGTCCATGTTTCATCAGCTCTTCTTTCATTTGCTTTGTAGATTTACCTTTGACCATCTAGACATGTTTCGCATAAAGGGCCGCAAAGGGTCTGGAGGTTAGTTGTGTTCCCATATATCAGTATACCTTGTAATTGCATATTTGTGGCAGTGACTGGAGAAATGGGGCTTATGGTATTTGTCAACAGTTTAACTCTTGCTCAAATAGCACACTCATGTAGCCGATTAGCAATCCAGCGCAGATTCTGATCAGAATGCGGATGCACAGGCTGATCTGGATCTACACTGGTCACAAATCCCATAAGCCCCATTTGCTCCAGTCACAGCCACATGTAATTCATGCATGTGGAAATTGTCTTGACTTTAAACGATATTTGAAGGTGTCAGTGAAAGAGGAGGGATTTGTTACTGTATCCAGAAGTGATTGACCGATATATGTGACACATCATGATTTAATTAACTAGTGCCACTCACAGGCATTCAGCGTGTTTCGGCTTTCATCGGTATAACTATATATATGAACAAGGCTTCTAACTTTGGTCAGACACGACCTCGTATCATGACAAATTCCGCGATTTTATTAACGCTAATGTGGTATATTTTGGCAGAAAGTGCAAATTTTCATTTGAGAATTATTGTTATCTTGCTTAAATAGCATAGTTGGAACATAATTATGCAAAGAATATCGAATTACAGCTGCTTTTCCTAGGTTGGACACAACCTTGTATCATAACAAATGAATTAAATGTGTTTACAGCTCCAACGTCAATATTGTAGTGGCAAGTTCATATGATCATTTGAGAAGTATTGTTATCCTGCAGAAATACATACATTTGTAGAATTCATAGAAAATTACAATGTTAAACATGTTATTTTGTTATGATACGAGGTTGTGTCCGACCATAGTTAGAAGCCTTGTTCATAAAATAGAGTTATACCGATGAAAACCGAAACACGCCGAATGCATGTGGTGCCGCTTTGTTGTCTATTATCCAGTCCCTACATTGTATATGACCTTAGCTGTTGCTGGGTCGTTAAACCCCATTCATTTCATTGTTTTCTGTTGTTCAGTTTTCATTTTCTCGATGAAAACATGTTTTGACAGTGCATGAGAAAATTAAAAATACAAGTCCGCAACTAATTATAATAAGTGCATTTCGATGTTTGCCCTCCTACGTCCCCTCAGCCTGGGGATAGTTACCACACTCTGGTGGCTACTTTTGTCATGATGTGTCACATATATGGACCCATTCTGTACCTAAGAACATGTGCGACTTTTCATGAAAATATATTTACAGCAACTGTGATATTTACTGTAAATGACGTCGAAAGATGATGAAATTTTCAACGTCATTTACGGATTTTTGTAAACATGTTTTCATGAGATATTGCACATGCATGTTCTTAGGTGCAAAATCGTATGGCGTGTCTCAGATGTAAGGTAATCTTGGCCTTGTAAACTATTGGTCTCATGAACCATCTTTTTGTTATCAACTTTACTCATTTGGTAGTTTAACCCTTACACCGCTTTATTACACTCTTGCAAAATATTTGCACGGGTTTTGCTGTGAGAGAAAACCCGTAATCAACTCCTTACAAATAATACCCGTAATTGCGCCTGTTTTCTTGGAAACCACGAGCTACCATGCAAAATGTTTAATTTTTATTACAGTCAAAATAAAGTTATTTGAACATTTGGAAAGGGTCTCGACTACGGTAATCTAGAATGTTAATGTGATTAAACACATTCCAAACATGCACTCAAATATATCTGGCTCATAGAAACAGCTGCGTAATTTGGATTTCAAAAAGTTTACATGACGTCACATTGACGTCGCACAACGTAACGTCAAAATGCTGGAAAACACGTCATTGTATAACTATTCATGCGCACATCACAATTCATTGATTATCATCTCAAAATAGACTAAATGTGCAACTAAATGTGCATATATATCCGCCGTGGAAGTGTAGTAAATAGGATATTCCATCGTACATGTTTGAATAGCGGAAATAATACACTCGTGTCCGTCGGCGTCCGTGCAAACAACTCGTTCCCTACGCTCACTCGTGTATTATTTCCCGCTACTCAAAATGTACGATGGAATATCCTTATCTTAATGTATCTTAATGTTTTGTCGTCGGCTGTTTATTTTCTATTTTCCATTTTTTCATCAAAAACATGCTTTGACAGCACTTTAGAATAATTTACAACATGCTTTGACAGCACTTCAGAATCATTTCCATAGTGGTCTAAGGGTTAAAATCTATAGAAAATCAACAAACACTTTTTATACGACCGTTTTTAAAAAGATGTGCACCTTGGTGTTTTTATGCCGAAAAATTATTTTTTAACAAAAATATCACCTTTTTAACCATTTTTTCTACATTTTTGTATCCAATTCTATATCATTTCTATTTTACACATCTCTGCCTAAATTAGTATACATGTTTAGCAGAAAAAGATGAAGAAATAATGCTATAGAGTTTCAAATTCTCATTAATGTTTCTTGCCTTGGTGGTGACAGCTTCACATTTCTGCATCTTCTGTCTGGCCCATATTCGACGGGCGTATTTTGTGACTTACGGCACTCTTGTTATCATTGTATACATGTTTCTCATTTCTATGATTTTATCATTGACTCATTTCTATTGCTCATCATATTTTTATTATTGTTTCCCTAATCATCTGATTGACTACCACATGTAACATACTATTTGAATATTATTGTATCCCCCGGCCTCCGTCGAGGGGGGGGGGGGGGGGGGTTGGGTTAATATGGATTTGACAGCGCGCCGCGTCCGCCGCAGACACTTGTCCGGAGCATAACTCGAACACCCTTTGGAATATTTTCATGAAACTTCACACATGCATAGACCACGACCCGAAGGTGTGTCGCGCACAAGAATGATAACTCTTGCATAGCTAATTTTTTAGTTATCTCCCTTTTTTGTTTCGCGCACTGATTGACCATAACTCAACCACCCTTTGGAATATTTTTATGAAACTTCACACATTCAATTAGACCACGAACCGAGTGTGTCGTGCACAAGAATGAACAACTCTTGCATAGCTAATTTTTGAGTTATCTCCCGTTTTGGTTTTTCACGCATAATTTCCTGTCCAAGCTAACTCGACCACCCCTTTTGGAATATTTTCATGAAACTTCACACATGCATAGACCACGACCCGGAGGTGTGTCGCGCACAAGAATGACAACTCTTGCGTAGCTAATTTTTTAGTTATCTCCCTTTTTAGCTCGACTATTCGAAGAATAAGTAGAGCTTATGTTGTCACCCAGGCGTCGGCGTCGGCGTCACCGTCACGCCTTGGTTAAGGTTTTTAGTCAAGTTTGTATATGGAATACTACTGGCCCTACACCCACCATACTTGGACAACTTCATCTCCTAGTGATGTACATCAATAACCCCTGATCTATATTTGACCTTGACCTACATTTCCTCTTGAATTACTGGGTTAGTTCCCCTTGGTTAAGGTTTTTAGTCAACCTTGGTTAAGGTTTTTTTTCAAGCTTGTACATTGAATACTATTGTGCATCCAGACACCATACTTCGACAACCTTTTCTCATAGGTATGTACATCAATAACCCCTGATCTATATTTGACCTTGACCTACATTTCCTCTTCAATTACTTACTTAATTCCTTTTGGTTAAGGTTTTTAGTCAACCATCTATATGGAATACTACTGGCCCTACACCCACCATACTTGGACAACTTCATCTCCTAGTGATGTACATCAACAACCCCTGATCTATATTTGACTTTGACCTACATTTCCTCTTGAATTACTTACTTAATTCCCCTTGGTTAACGTTTTTAGTCAAGCTTGTAGATGGAATACTCCTGGCCCTACACCAACCATACTTGGACTCGACCTTGGTTAAGATTTTTACTCAAGCTTGTACATGGAATACTATTGTGCATACAGACACCATACTTGGACAACCTTTTCTCATAGTGATGTACATCAATAACCTCTGATCTATATTTGACCTTGACCTACATTTCCTCTTGAATTACTTACTTAATTCTCTTTGGTTAAGGTTTTTAGTCAAGCTTGTAGATGGAATACTGATGGCCCTACACCAACCATACTTGGACAACTTCATCTCCTAGTGATGTACATCAACAACCCCTGACCTATATTTGACCTTGACCTACATTTAACCTTAAATTACTTACTTAATTCCCCTTGGTTAAGGTTTTTACTCAACCTTGGTTAAGGTTTTTAGTCAAGCTTGTAGATGGAATACTATTGTGCATACAGACACCATACTTGGATAACGTTTTCTCATAGGGATGTACATCAATACCCCTGACCTTTATTTTACCTTCACCTACATTTAACCTTGAATTACTTGCTTAATGTTTATAGTCAAGCTTGTATATGGAATAATTCTGGGCCTCCATCAACCATACTTGGACAACTTCATCTCCTAGTGATGTACATCAATAATCCCTGACCTATATTTGACCTTGACCTACTTTTATCCTTGAATTACTTACTTAATTCTCCTTGGTTAATGTTTTTAGTCAACCTTGGTTAAGGTTTTTATGTAGTTATCTCCCTTTGGTTATGGTTTTTGCTCAAGCTTGTATATGGAATACTCCTGGGCCTACAGCAATCATACTTGGAAAACTTTATCTCCTAGTGATGTACATCAATAACCCCTGACCTATATCTGACATTGACCTACATTTAACCTTGAATTACTTACTTAATTCTCCTTGGTTAATGTTTTTAGTCAACCTTGGTTAAGGTTTTTATGCAGGCCGCAGCCACCTTCTTTGTCAAGCTATGTGTACATCGACAACCCTCGTAGTCGAGCTATGCTGTTCTCCTACAGCTCTTGTTTGTTTTGCGCACTACAAACTGGACAATAATGCATGAAGACCCGTTTTCTCGTGTGCTGTGTGGTGCTTACCTGTAGAGAGAACAATAGACATTGGGAGAACCATTCACCTGTGCATGTGCTAGCATGTGCTAGCATGTGCTAGCATGTGCAAATATCCAGTCTTGACCACTCTTGACCACTCTTGACCACTCTTGACCACTCTTGACCACTCTTGACCACTCTTGACCACAGGTAATTTATACAGGTAAATTACTACATTGGATATTACATTTCCGTAAACTGTGTTGAAAATATTGTGGCATTATGTGGACCTGTGCAGATATATGTAGATAAATGTAGGACTATTAGAAAAAAATTATGGGCTCCAGTAGCAAGCATTATTATTTTTAATTTTTAAACTTTTTTTTTCCATTTTTTTTTTTCAAATTCTTTTTCAATTTTTGTCTAGTAGCATAAGGTCGTAAGTGCTATATACAGACTATTCACCTGTGCATGTGCTAGCATGTGCAACTGACCACTGACCACTTACAGGTAATTTATACAGGTAAATGATTATATTACATTTCCGTAAACTGTGTTGAAAATATTGTGGCAATATGTGGACATATGCATATATGATATGATATGTAGATAAATATAGGACTATTAAAAAACAGTCTGGGCTCCAGTAGGGAGCATTATTTTTTTATTTTTTTTAAATTTAATTTTATTTTTCCATTTTTTTTTTTACATTCTTTTTCAATTTTTTGTCGCGCCCACTTGCGGAAAGCGCGATATAGTCGGCACTTTGGCGTACGTACGTACGTATGTACATGTGTCCGGTTAAAGTTTTTGGTTAAGTTGTTTGGTTAAGTTCTTTGGTTAAAGTTTTTGGTTAAGTTCTTTGGTTAAAGTTTTTGGTTAAGTTTTTTGTTTAAAGTTTTTGGTTAAAGTTTTTCGTTATACTATATCTCTGCAACTGCTTTGCCCATTACCTTGAAACTTCATATGGGTGTTTATCATCGTCTATATTTTCATTCTACCCCCCTCTCGTGCGGCCCCTGTGCCCAATGTCAAGGTCAAATTACTTTGAAGTTTTTGGTTAAGTTTTTTGGTTAAAGTTTTTGGTTAAGGTTTTTGGTTAAGTTTTTTGGTTAAAGTTTTTCGTTATACTATATCTCTGCAACTGCTTTGCCCATTACCTTGAAACTTCACATGGGTGTTTATCATCATCTATATTTTCATTCTACCCCCCTCCCGTGCGGCCCCTGTGCCGAATGTCAAGGTCAAATTACTTTAAAGTTTTTGGTTAAAGTTTTTTTCGCGCTCGCTTGCGGAAAGCGCGCTATAGTCGGCACTTTGTCGTACGTACGTATTTACGTACGTACGTACGTACGTGTGTCCGGTTAACTGACCACTAACTTATTACAGGTAATTTATACAGGTACATTATTACATTTCTGTAAACTGTGTTGACAATATTGTGGCAGTATGTGGACCTGTGCAGATATATGTAGATAAATATAGGACTATTAAGAAAAATTCTGGGCTCCAATAGCGAGCATTATTTTTTTATTATTTTAAATTTAATTATTTTTTTCCATTTTTTTTTTCCATTTTTTTTTTTACATTCTTTTTCAATTTTTTGTCGCGCCCGCTTGCAGAAAGCACGATATAGTCGGCACTTTGGCATATGTACGTACGTACGTACGTGTGTCCGGTTAAAGTTTTTGGTTAAGTTGTTTGGTTTTTTTGTAAACTGTGTTGAAAATATTGTGGCATTATGTGGACCTGTGCAGATATATGTAGATAAATATAGGACTATTAAAAAAAAAATTCTGGGCTCCAGTAGCAAGCATTATTATTTTTAATTTTTAAACTTTTTTTTTCCAATTTCTTTTTTCATTTTTTTTTTCAAATTCTTTTTCAATTTTTGTCTAGTAGCATAAGGTCGTAAGTGCTATATACAGACTATTATCATATAATAAAACAATTATTGACTAGTGAGCCATAGAATATAATCTGATATTCTATGGCTCACTAGTCAATAATTGTATAATATTGCTTTCGGGCCCAGGCTCGAGGTCAAGGCGGGACAAGGCGAGGCATTTGATTCCGCGGAATTCTTGTTTACTTATCTCCCTTTGTTGTTTCGTGCTCTGATTTTGTATCCAGAGCATAACTCGAACACCCTTTGGAATATTTTTATGCCCCACCACGATAGTGGAGGGGGCATTTAGTGTTACCCTTGTCCGTCCGTCCGTCCGTCCGTCCGCACACACGAATGGGTACTTGTAAGCGTACGGGGATGTTATTGGGTAGGGTTAGGATAGTGTTGGGTACTCTTGTTGGGTATTTTTATAGAGTAAAAACCCAACTTGTATTCATTCGTAGGAACGTGCGTCCCGTCCTCCCGTCGTCCGTCCGTCCGTCCGTCCGTCACAAAACTTTAACACTCATAACACTTTAAGTCTCATAATTTCTTCATCCTTCGACCGATCTCCTTCATATTTCATATACACATTGCTCTAATGGTCCTCTACCACGTTCGTCCTGCCCCCGCCAAGCCCAGGGTTAAGATCACATACTTAGTGCTTCAAAAACTTTAACGCTCAGGTAAATATCCTATAATTTCTGTTTTCTTTCACGGATCAGCTTCATATTTCACATATGCATTGCTCTAATGGTCCTCTACCGCTCTGTGCCAAATCCACGTTCGTCCTGCCCCCGCCAAGCCCAGGGTCAAGGTCACGAACTTTAATGCTCAGGTAAAAGAAAATTTTGACTTGGAATTTGGCCTCATTTATTATCAAAGCGATATGTGGGACATCCGTGTTCTATGAACACATTTTCTAGTTTATTAAACTTCACACATGCATAGAAGACGACCCAAAGGTGTGTCGCACGTAAGAATGACAACTCTTGCGTCGTTAATTTCTTAGTTATCTCCATTTGTTGTTTCGTGCACTGATTTCGTGTCCGGAGGATAACTCGAACACCCTTTGGAATATTTTCATGAAACTTCACACATGCATAGACCACGACCCTAAAGGTGTGTCACGCAAGAATGACAACTCTTGCATCACTAATTTTTTGGTTATCTCCCTTTGTTTTTCCGTCACTGATTTTGTCTCCGGAGCATAACTCGAACACCCTTTTTTCAAACTACTTGTGTATCTGGGGAGGGGGATACACATGCGCTTGTCGACAAGCGTCCATTTCTAGTTTTTATTCTTCATCTACATTGCTAAAATGGCCCTAAATAATACTCTGTTGTGTTGATGGGCCGTTAAGCACCATTCCATTTCTGTATATTCAATACCCCTATTACAGTGAAACCTCTCTAAACCGAACACCAAGATAACGTCTGTGATCTTATTTTTGATGGGTTTCTTTGTCATTTACCTCCGATGATAATGTTTATTCATGGTTGCACAGCATCCAACTACGTATCAGGGGACCGGTTCACTAAACTTCTTACGACTAAAATATTCGTAAGTGCAAATTTGGAATCGTCTGGAAAGTTCAATTGATGGATTTACATTTATTGAGCATAGGCTGCTTATGCAGCCTATGCTCAATAAATGTAAATCCAATAATTGTTTACAAGAAAACATTGTTAATGTGAAATTTACAGACTATCATAGGTTTGCACTTACGAACATTTTAGTCGTAGGAAGTTTAGTGAAACGGCCCCCAGAATGGTAAAATGCCTGATTTACAGTGGAACATGTCTAAACCGGACACCCTGGGAGGTACACCCTGGTTGTGAGTGGTTCCGGTTTAGTATTTAACTTGTCCATGTTTTTCTGCTGTAAAGCAGGGATTCCGCTGGGGAAAATAAAAAAATCGCCACTCCAAAAAAAAACAAAAAAAAAAAACATTATTTTTTTCTCGGAAATTGTAATTTTTTATCGCCAATTGTTTATTTTTATCGCCAATTGCGAAAGTGGCAATCGCCAGCGGAATCCCTGGTAAAGGGGTTGGTTGCACTGTAATATGTTTTTGTTAATGGGAATTTATACCATTGTAGTATATATAGTAGTAAATCCATCAATTGAAATTTCCAGACGATCCTAAATTTGCACTTACAAACATTTTAGTCGTACAAAGTTTAGTGAAACGGACCTCTGATACCTCTTTCCTAATATTTGCAAACAGTGTAGATCATAACGAGCCGTCTCATCAAGATCTGCACGGTTTGTGGATTGTTTTCATATCAAAATGACCAACCCCATTTTCTGCATAATTGAACAGTCTCAACCTTAACATGAAATAGTCCATGTTGGTTACTTCGGGGTTAAAGGGTTAACAATGTTTGCTGAAGGACTTTATTTAATAGCAATGTTTCCAGGTTATTATCGGATGCATGTGTTAATGAATGATTATCGGTATAGATATATACGTGTAACTGTACTGTACATGTATCTTGCATGATCAGTCTAATTTTGGTGGAATTATTTACCGTCCAATAGCTATATTATAGCCATTCGACAAACAAATATGTGTATTTTCATACTTACTGTTTAATGAACCAGGCGAGCTGATTACAGTGAAATAATGCCATTGTGAATGTTTCCTTGCGCTAAACAAACAAGTGAGCATATCAAACTGAGCCATGTGTTGGTTATTTACACTAAGCTACGCCATGTTCAGACAACCCCATTCTGCATGCATTTCCTTTCACAGTTGTCTCTCATTCCATTTGCTGTCCACTTGGAGCTCATAGTCACAGGCAACCGAAAATTGTCGTCTGCTTTGTTTCATATTTTCTCTCAAACAAGACATGGTTTTGCAGCACTATGCTGCCAAACCATGTTTTTGATGAGAAAACTGGAAAATAAAAACTGAACAGCAGACGAAAAAATTTAATTCATCATTGTAACTTGGAAAAGTCGCGGGAATACTGGACGAAGGCCGGAAGGCCTCGTCCAGTATTCCCGCGACTTTTCCAAGTATATGTCCCCGATAAATTCCACAAAAAGGCCATTCATTCCTTATAATTCCAGCATTTGAAATAAATTCATCAAGAAAATGTGTTTATTTTGACAGACGGCAGCCATTTGTTTACATTGACAGCACTGACAGCGCACCTGTAGAAAGTAGTTCGGCGTGGGAGTTTACTGGGATATAAATTTTGGACAGAGACTTGCTACGGGCCAATCAAATATTAGGGAATTGTGTAAATATTTTTGTGCTGGAATTATATTTCTAGTTTCTTCATATTATCCCATCACCGATAGGCAAGAGGAGATATAGCGTTAGTCCATGTACATACGTATGTGTAAGTACGGACACGTACGACATGCGTACGTGCGTACGTTAGTAACACCTTTCACTTTTCAATTACTCCTAAACCGCTTCACCGATTTTGATATTTAGCCACAATGTGTGTCTAGGGATGGTACTTTGGTTTACGACCAATGTCCAATGCCCAAGGTCAAGGTCACTAACTCGGTGACCTTGACCTTGGGTAAGGTATAAATATCTGTATTTTTTGCCAGCGAGGGGATTTGCTTAGTGATAATGATGCCCTTGTTTCCATTGCAAATTTATTAAGGAAAGACGTTTGACACATACATTAAATAATATGGCAGCAAATCCAATAAAATTTGGTGCAATACATCCCAGATATATAGGACGACAACATCCTATAAATATTATTTCAGCAGACTACACAAAAAGCTACCTATCTGATATTTTCTACCATCACTCACAAAATATACAATCGACACTTTTTCAATGCGTAAAATGTATGATAAATATTAAAATATGTTCTTAGAATCATTTGTCTGTACAGCTAGGGATCCTCCAGATTATCGGACAAAAATGGCAGTGTTTGTACAATATTTTTCTTTAAATAGCAGCTATGGGCATACAATTTTCACAGAACAATCCTAGGTTCTTGCTTTCTCAACGCATGTAAGCTATTTAGCAAAATGTGCCATCTTTCTCATTTAAAATTGGGTCAGATCATCAGTCGTAAGATTGCCCCAAAATTATCATCTAAATCAGTTATCCGGACAAACGTACAATAGTCTTATAACTTATATTCTCACATTGAAATCATAAGTTTATCGCCAGTAAACCAGTGTAAACAGCATTGTGTAGTTCTGCAGAAAAATATGTCACCCTTCGCTTCTTGGAAAACAACATATTTATAGAATTTATTGTATTTATAGAACAACTCGGCAATGACGTAATGGGCACACTCGATTGTGATCCCCCCCCCCCCCCCCCCCTCCCCCCCCCCCCCCCGCCCCCCCGCGCGACTTTGACGTAAACAATTTGTGGACAGAGTTGGGGAATGTTTTCAGCAAATTTTACTAAAATGTTTACCTTGGCAATATATTGTTCACATTGGCATGGAAACAGCAAGCACCTGAGTGACTTAGGTGTATTCGCTGCAAAATCGGATCAAAAGAATGCGCTTAATTAACAGATATTTTGTCCGATAAACTGATTGTCCGGATAACTGGTATGACCCATGTAGAATTTTTATATGCTTTTGTGTACAAATACAACGTTTCAGATTATTTTGTTCTTATCTGGGGCATAGTTAGAGAACACCTGCATTAAAACAATGGCTAACATTTCAGTTTATATACATGCAATTTATTCAGGTGTGTTAATTATTGAGTGAAAGCCAGTGTAGTTTAACCCTTACAGTGCTGAATTAAAATTTGTCTTCTGCTGTTTATTTTTTATTTTCCTTTTTTCTTATCAAAAACATGGTTTGACAGCACTTTAGAATCATTTCCATTTCTCCATGCTACAGTGATTAAATTTACTGCAAATCAATATTTTCCTTAGTATTTTGTATCTGAGATTTACAGCACAGTGCCCCTTTAATATTATGATCAAACAAAAAACTTTTGTTGTATTTTTGAAACTAGTGGCAAAAAAATGTTATTGTACATGTACATTAATTAACCCATTAAAGACGGGATACACTTACAGTAGTATGAAACTTTTCAGGGGGGAAAATCCTATTTTCTTCATTTCATCTCGAAAGTATATGTTGTTACCACTCATTTGAACCGTCTCAACGAGACGGTTCAAATGAGTGGTAACAACATATTCCTTTATGGAGAAATAAACAAAAGAATGAGATTTTTCCAATAAAAATTATTATGTCACTTATCACGTCCATGTAGCATGGTAGGTGTCTACATACGGGTAGTTGGATTAATATACCATATTTATTCTAATAGTAGCTCCCTCTCTAATGGTAGCCACCTTCCCATATTTTTAATCAAAATATTTTATCTTCACATACAGTCATTTGAAATGTCACATTTTGAAAGTTTTTTATGTAATACGGTACTGTAATTTTTATGCTCATGAATTGCATAGCTCCAAGGGCGTTTATTGTAATAATTCCAGCACAAAAATATTTACACAATTCCCTAACATTTGATTGGCCCGTAGCAAGTCTCTGTCCAAAACTTATATCCCAGTAAACTCCCACGCCGAACTACTTTCTGTAACCGTGAGGTCCAGTTAAAATAATTCTTAAGAAAACGGAAAATAAACACATTTTCTTGATGAATTTATTTCAAATGCTGGAATTATAAGGAATGAATGGCCTTTTTGTGGACTTTATCGGGGACATAAACTTGGAAAAGTCGCGGGAATACTGGACGAGGCCTTCCGGCCTTCGTCCAGTATTCCCGCGACTTTTCCAAGTTTATACCCCGATAAATTCCACAAAAAGGCCATTCATTCCTATAGTAAATTTTATTAATACGGTACTTTATGTGTATAATATCAACAGTACATTAAACGGTCCAGTAGGCTATGACCAGACTACCAGGCAGGGCTCCAGATAAGGAAATAAGGAATTAGTAATTGAGTATTGTCACTCCATCATTTCTGAAGCAATTGGGTATTTTAAATTTTTAATTGGGTAAAATAAAATCACACTACTGTTTACACATCTACAGACAGCAATTGTTGAATAGTTTGCTTCAAAAGGAAAACATGTCTTGGTATTTCATTAGAATTGTCTCCTTGGAGACAATTCTAATGAAATACCAAGATGTGTTTTCATGGAAAATAAGAAAATTATGCTATATTTGTGGTCTGTTTATTGTTTTCTGCAGCATGATAGAGGTATTGCTTTTTAGCTCGACTATTCGAAGAATAAGTAGAACTTATGTTGTCACCCCGGCGTCGGCGTCGGCGTCACCGTCACGTCACGCCTTGGTTAAGGTTTTTAGTCAAGCTTGTATATGGAATACTACTGGCCCTACACCCACCATACTTGGACAACTTCATCTCCTAGTGATGTACATCAATAACCCCTGATCTATATTTGACCTTGACCTACATTTCCTCTTGAATTACTTGGTTAATTCCCCTTGGTTAAGGTTTTTAGTCAACCTTGGTTAAGGTTTTTAGTCAAGCTTGTATATGCAATACTACTGGCCCTACATCCACCATACTTGGACAACTTCATCTCCTAGTGATGTACATCAATAACCCCTCATCTATATTTGACCTTGACCTACATTTCCTCTTGAATTACTTACTTAATTCCCCTTGGTTAAGGTTTTTAGTCAACTTTGGTTAAGGTTTTTTTTCAAGCTTGCACATTGAATACTATTGTGCATCCAGACACCATACTTCGACATCCTTTTCTCATAGGTATGTACATCAATAACCCCTGATCTATATTTGACCTTGACATACATTTCCTCTTCAATTACTTACTTAATTCCTTTTGGTTAAGGTTTTAAGTCAACCTTCTATATGGAATACTACTGGCCCTACACCCACCATACTTGGACAACTTCATCTCCTAGTGATGCACATCAACAACCCCTGATCTATATTTGACCTTGACCTACATTTCCTCTTGAATTACTTACTTAATTCCCCTTGGTTAACGTTTTTAGTCAAGCTTGTAGATGGAATACTCCTGGCCCTACACCAACCATACTTGGACAACTTCATCTCCTAGTGATGTACATCAACAACCCCTGACATTGACCTACATTTAACCTTGAATTACTTACTTAATTCCCCTTGGTTAAGGTTTTTACTCGACCTTGGTTAAGCTTTTTACTCAAGCTTGTACATTGAATACTATTGTGCATACAGACACCATACTTGGACAACCTTTTCTCATAGTGATGTACATCAATAACCCCTGATCTGTATTTGACCTTGACCTACATTTCCTCTTGAATTACTTACTTAATTCTCTTTGATTAAGGTTTTTAGTCAAGCTTGTAGATGGAATACTCATGGCCCTACACCAACCATACTTGGACAACTTCATCTCCTAGTGATGTACATCAACAACCCCTGACCTATATTTCACCTTGACCTACATTTAACCTTAAATTACTTACTTAATTCCCCTTGGCCCCTTAAGGTTAAGGTTTTTACTCAACCTTGGTTAAGGTTTTTAGTCAAGCTTGTAGATGGAATACTATTGTGCATGCAGACACCATACTTGGATAACTTTTTCTCATAGGGATGTACATCAATAACCCCTGACCTTTATTTTACCTTCACCTACATTTAACCTTGAATTACTTGGTTAATGTTTATAGTCAAGCTTGTATATGGAATACTTCTGGGCCTACATCAACCATACTTGGACAACTTCATCTCCTAGTGATGTACATCAATAATCCCTGACCTATATTTGACCTTGACGTACTTTTATCCTTGGATTACTTAGTTATCTCCCCTTGGTTACGGTTTTTACTCAAGCTTGTATATGGAATACTCCTGGGCCTACAGCAACCATACTTGGAAAACTTTATCTCCTAGTGATGTACATCAATAACCCCTGACCTATATCTGACATTGACCTACATTTAACCTTGAATTACTTACTTAATTTCCCTTGGTTAATGTTTTTAGTCAACCTTGGTTAAGGTTTTTATGCAGACGGCAGCCACCTTCTTTGTCAAGCTATGTGTACATCGACAACCCTCGTAGTCGAGCTATGCTGTTCTCCTACAGCTCTTGTTGATACTCGCTACTTCTAATTTCAATTTTAATTGGGTATTTAAGCAAATAATCAGCTTATCTGGAGCTGTGTTACCAGGACCTTCATGTAATTATTTTATTCACACTGGGTGTAAATACCATTTTATACATATTTGCATATTTGTGGCTGTGACTGCAGAAATGGGGCTTATCATGGAATTTGTGACCAGTGTACCTCCTGATCAAATTCCTGTAACCTGATAAAGATCAATATTGCTTGTTAGAAGCATGACGGCGAATATTTAATTGATGGAATGGTGAACAATGCAGATTCTGATCAGACTGCGGATGCACAGGCTGATCTGGATCTACACTGGTCTCAAAACCCATAATCCCCATTTCTCCAGTCACACCCACATTTATGATAGTATCAATGACATGTCTACTGTAGAACAGAAGAAAGTACAATTCAAGACCTTATATGAGAAAATATGACTTTTTTTAGAAACAAATTTGAACACGGCAAAGTCAACGTCAACAATTAATGTCAGATGTTAAAGACTTCAAAGCAAATGTAGTATTTAATGTTAAGTTCCTTAAATATGTTAGTGTATCAACTTGTATCCTTATACAAAAGTTACCAAATATGCATTCACAATTAATTGTAGCTACATGTATATAGCCTATTAACTCATGAACGTTTGTGTATCAGGTGCCTTTGAGTTTCCTTTGTTGGTGGTAGTTCATACTGACTATGTTACTGTGTTGAATATGGACTTGTACCAAAAATGTTTAAAAAGTATTAGAGAAACTTCTTTGTGTAAGTTTTGTTCTTTGATATTTGTTAAAATAGCTTTGTAATTACCATTTCTTTCATAACAATATTACATGTTTTGTTTACCGATATGCATCAAGTACGGTACATTTATTGACCCAGATCAGCATCTTTCATCACTTCATACTATAATGCCAATGTTTGTAAATAGTGTAGATCGAGATGATCCGGCTCATAACAAGTGTAGACATAGTGACTCGGGGAATACTGAACAGTCTGATTTTCTCCTGTCGATCCAAAACTTGATTATCCTTTGGAATATTTTCATGATATTTCAAATTTGCATAAACCATGACCCAATTGTGTGTCTCCTGCAAGAACGACAACTCTCATCTTACTAATATATTAGTTATCACCCTTTATTTGTGTAGTTGCTGCCTGTAGGCGGGGAGGGTGGTGATACACATGCACTTGTGGACAAGCGTCAATTTTAGTTAAATACATTTTAAGAAACACCAAATAAAACTCAATATCTGTTACAATGCACACGTTGAAGTGGCAACACAGATTTGAACATGTTAAAGCCATTGTGAGAAATAAAGTATGGTATTGACTGTCATCTTGCATAGCTCTAGATAAGCTGCGTATTTGCTTAAATACCCAATTAAAATTGCCAAAAACCCAATTGAAATCAGAAGTGACAAGTATCAAAAAGCAATAACAATTTTGTGGTGCCTTTATCATTCTGCAGAAAACAATAAACAGACCACAGATATAGCATCTTTTTCTTATTTTCCATGAAAACACATCTTGTTATTTTCTTAGAATTGTCTCCAAGGAGACAATTCTAATGAAATTCCAAGATATGTTTTCATTTCGAGGCAAACTATTCAATAATTGCTGTCTGTTGATGTGTAAACAGTAGTGTGATTTTATTTCACCCAATTAAAATTTGAAGTACCCAATTGCTTCAGAAATGATAGAGTGACAATACTCAATTACTAATTCCTTATCTGGAGCTTGATCTTGGATGTCACACAGCAGTATATAACATATGCTTTACATTTACGATAAGTGCATTAGAACAATATAATATATTACAGAAATATATATTGGTTTCTGGCTATTAGGAATCAAAAGCCTGATGATATAGATGGGATATAGCATTAGTCCATGTACGTTAGTCATTAACCGATTCACCAATATTTGGCCAAAATGTGTTTATGGATGGTGCTTTGTTTTGCATACGACCCATATCCGACCGCCCAAGGTCAAGGTCACTGAGGACTTATGTTCACCTTGTTTGTAAGGCAAATATGTACAGAAATTATTTTTTATTTATATGTATATATGTATTACTTGTTTTGGGAGTTATTGTGAGAAAACTTACTGAAACAAGAAATGTCATCGTTAAGTCCTCAGTGGCCTTGACCTTGGGCGGTCAAAAGTGGATCGTACTGGCAGCCTTAATTATATATATATATATATATAATTAAGGCTTAATATATATATAATTAAGGCTGCCAGTACGATCCACTTTTGACCGCCCAAGGTCAAGGCCACTGAGGACTTAACGATGACATTTCTTGTTTCAGTAAGTTTTCTCACAATAACTCCCAAAACAAGTAATGCTATGAAGAGAAAGTTGTTGGCAGAAATTATTACATCTGCATTTTATTGCATGAAAATTGTTCAGTAGTCGCCACTTTATTTAAGAAAATGTAGATTAACCTTTTTATACTGAGGATACGCCATTATGTTTGTGGAAAATCCTATATATTTTCCTTCTATGCGCTCAGAAGTATATGTCGCGACCACCATTTGAACCGTCTCATCGAGTGGTCACAACAACATATACTTTCATTGAGAAAGGACAAAAATAAAAATAAAATATTTCATACTTAAAAAGGTGTATTCCGAAAGGAATGGTTTAAAGTGGACTTTATAAGCAGGTGTGCATGACGTACATTGTATGTTACTGACAATGACTTTCCAACACCTGACAGTAATTGTAAGTGACAGTTTGACCTGTTCATTGACAGTATATCACAGTTTTATTGGAAGCCGTTACAGTAGCTGTACATATATATTTGTAGTTGTGACTGGAGAAATTGGTCTTGTGGGATTTGTGACCAGCTCCTAATAAGTTATCACACTCCTGTAGTCTGATGTCTATATTACTTGTTAGAAGCAATATTGTTTCATTAATCTACACTCGCAAAACCAATACGCCCAATTTCTCCAGTCACTGTCACATATGTACATGTGTATAGAATACATTTAGACAGGAACCTAGGTGTACACTGATCAAATACACCTGGGCCCGGTTGTTCAAAACACCAGTTAGCTTAACGGACTGTTAAATCCTCAACTGAATGGTTAAAATCTCTGTTAAAGATTTTAACCATTCAGTTGAGGATTTAACAGTCTGTTAAGCTAACTGGTGTTTTGAACAACCGGGCCCTGACTGATAACAGGCATTCACACTGACACAATGTATCAGGGTCAATCAGTATTCAAAAAAATACTTTCGCTGACCTTTCATTGTTCAAATTACATTGGGTGTCTGGCATCGGATCAGCATATTGTTGTTCCAGTGCTGCAGAAGTTTTGTAATTTCAGTGTCAAACTTGCAATTCCCCATATGGACAGTGGATTCTTCTAAGCGATGTTTTCTTTTGTGGGTCGAAGCACACTTGGCAGCAGATTAGGATTTCATAAATGTGAAATTTGCAATTTTCCTCGATATAGTATGCAAACTAGTTCTATTAATTGTATCCAGGCACAAGTATGTATATGAATAGTATGTTACAGGGATTAGTTAAACCAGTTCCATCAATTAACACATTACATGCGGAATACACCTTTACGGGTAATAATTTTTATGCCCCCGCCACCGAATGGTGAAGGGGGCATATTGTGTTACTGGCGTCCGTACATCCGTCTGTACGTCCGTCCCGAAACCTTAACGCTAGGGTAAATGGCTTATAATTTATTGTTTCCTTGTAGGATCTGCTTCACATTTCACACACGCATTGCTCCAATGCTCCTCTACCGCCCTGTAACAAATCCACATTCATCCCGTCCCCGCTAAGCCCAGGGTCAAGGTCACAGACCTGGTGCGTTCAAAACCTTAACGCTCGGTTAAATGGCTTATAATTTAAATATGCCTCGTTTTATTTGGCTGCCAGTGGGGGAATTCTTGTGCCGACAGGTTTAAAATATTTTTTTTTGTTTTTGTTATTCTCAATGAAAGTACAGGGTATATGTTGTGACCACTCATGTCGAGACGGTTCAAATGATGGTCGAGACATATACTTCTGAGCGCATAGAAACAAAATATATAGGATTTTCCGCAGTCATAATGACATACATTGTATCCTCAGCATGAACATATTTTAAATAGTTCAAATCATGTAGCCTGATAATGATCTACATTGCTTGTTAGAAGCATGACATGTGTTTCATTGATGGACATGGGCATGACATGTGTTTCATTGATGGACATGGGCATGACATGTGTTTCATTGATGGAATGCGGATGCACAGGCTGGACTGCATGTACACTGGTTACAAAGTCCATCAGCCCCAAGTTCCCCAGTCACAGCCACATTTGTATGAGCCCAGGTAAGAATTATTGAGGCAGGTCATTTGGAATTGGAATAAGCCCTGTTGTGTTGAAAACCATGGCTATAACTGGAAATATTGAGCTTGTGGCATTTGCGACCAATGTAGACCCACGCAGACCAGTCTTTACATTCGCACAGTCTGATCAGGGTCTGCTGCACTGCATTTAGTCAGTGGAACACCCATCATGATGCATGGCTCGAACAAACAGTATAGATCATGATCACACTGCAAGAGTGGGCCGGAAGATCAGGGGCCCGGTCCACTACAATTTGTACGATAAAAATGTTCTTTCGAAGATTTTTATGAATGGGTTTCTCACATTAACATAAGTCACTAATGCTACCATTTTCCACCCACATGTGAAGCTGTTGGTGGGACATTAAACCCTTTTCACTTTTTCCCCACCCACATGTGCATATTATTAAATGTGAACACAACCACAAAAGATTTGCTAGCATCGGCTGCAAGAGCAAATGTTATTGTAAATTTACATTTTGAACTGGGCCTATAGACTGGCCAGGAATGCCATAAGCCCCATTTCTCCAGTCACATACACATATGGCTATGACTGGAGACATGGGCTTATGGGTTTTGCAACCAGTGTAGATCCAGATCAGCCTGTGCATCCCTGTGCACTGTTTGCCATTCCATCAATACAATGAAACACCCGTCATGCTTCTAACAAGTGTCACAGCACGTCCATTATAAACATGCTGGTGGGGGAAAGGGTTGGACTACCAGGGATGCTCTGTATCGCTGAGGTTTGGAGAAACTGGAGATAAACCAAAACTAAATTACATAATGTAATTTATTGTTTATCAAAACATTTAATACGGTGATGCACGTACACTGGCGACTATCGAAGAAGTGACGACAGCCGCGCAGTGCGCGCCAAAGCCAATGCCAGAACGAGACTCGAGATTCCGCGCCAAATGACGCATATCATAAGACATTAAACTTAGCTGTTGAGCTGTGCTTATGCAACAGTAAGCCATGTCTTAAGATGGACGCTCAAACGCTCAGAAAAATATACAGGTGTTAACTGTGCATTATAATATATAATATATATAGGATATGATATAGGAGATAGTATATATGGGTATTATAGGATATGATATAGGATATATAGGTTATAGGAGATATGGCTATCATAGGATATGATATAGGAGTTTGGATAAAATGTAATAATGACCTTCCGATTACACAAGCAATGTAAAAGAAGTTATCTGGCTGCAGCAGAGTGCTCCTCGATCAGGAGCTTTGAGTAACACTGGTCACAAATCACGTAAGCCCCATTTCTGCAGTAACCGCCACATATCATCATCCTCTTGGTGCCACTTCAGCTTTGTGTTATTCTAATCACTCGCCTGGGTTGGAGATAGAAATGATTCTACCTGCTGATTTAACATCAAAGTTGGAATTAAGAAATCAATTACGAAAGCTTCTACTTAACTTCTATTTGCCAATAATATTAGAGCTATTGGTGAATGATGATGTCACAGACTGGATGCAGCAGTCCCGTCTTTTTGTTATTGGAACAAGTACGGTGGGTAAGTGGGTGGAAGGCGGGAGAATGTGATGGGTAATTTAATGATCGGGGTTCATCCTTAACGGAATTCCGACTTGAGACCTGGTTTGGCCAACGTCTTTGGTATTTTGTATGTGACAGTTGAATCTGGTTATACCCCTTATGTGAGTATTACGTTTATTCGTAATCCTATTTTTGGGGATTTCAAGGGGCCAAGTGACTGGTGCGGTATGGACCTGCCCCCCCCCCCATCAGGATCTGCACTTTTTGCAAATAATTTTCATATGTTTACGAACAAAAGCAACCCCTTTTCATAAATGGACTAGTCTGAAATAATTGTTTTGACGGTTGAATTGGTTGCAAAATTAACAAATCACTGTCCATTCCAGTTATATTCCAGTTATATAGGGGTGATCGCGATTGAGTTAAACCGGACACCTCGGGAGGTCCTCAGTGTATCCAGTTTGGAGAGGTCCCAGCACAGTGGAACCTCTCTAAACTGGACACTCAGGGAGGTGTCAGGTTTAGAGTGGTCCCACTGTAATCCTGGTATATGAACACTTTCGGGCACTTTGCAATCATGAACTGACATTCCCATTATAGTTAAATCACAGTGAAACACAACAATTAATCACACTGATGTTTTGTGTGTCATCCGATTTTGAGAGGTACTGAAATAAGAAATAAGAACACCGGCACCTGCTTGTAACGAGCCGTCTAATCAGGATCTGTACTGAATTGACTTCTACCAAGGTGCATGATCACGTGGTTACCACAACAACAACAAAATCTGAAAGTGTTGAAAGCGCCCCCACTCCAAAGTAAATATTATTTGATATTTTCCTTAACCCTTTCCCTGTTTTGCGATATTTCGACTCATCCAAATCGAAAACATCTGAATAAAAGAATCAAATGCTGGGTCAAATGATGGTTAAATTATCTGATAGAGTAGAAAACATTGTGGGAAAAGGAGAAATTGCTTGTTACAAGAAATTTCTCCTTTTCCCACAATGTTTTCAAAAGACATCTTCTGCAGAGGCGTGAAAAGTCGTCTCTATCAGGGAAAGGGTTAATATGCAACAGATTTTTATGAAATATAGCACAGCAAACGCGTCTTCATGACCTGCATTTGGTGGTCTCGGGAATTCGGCACATACGTATGTCGTTTTTGCGAAGAATCGATTTCCGTGTAAGTAATGTATTGACAGTAAACACGGAAATCGATTCTGCACAAAAACGACCGAAGTTTGGGCAAAAGTACAGAGACTACCAAATGCAGCTTAATAAGACACGTTTGATGTGTTATATTTCATTAAAATCCATTACATAATAAGGAAAATATAACCGAATGTGTACTTTGAATTGGAGGCTCATCTGGAAGTTTCAATAATTGTTGTTGTTGTAACCACGTGATCGTGTACCCTGTCTACACTAGCTGCAAAATCAATGGCTCACTTTTTTCCCATCACTCCACATGCATATACAAGCATCCCATTATCTATGGCAATGGATGAGACATTATACTTTGTCTTGTGTTCAATCTTTATCCTTCATTATCAATTAGTTGATTTCTTTTTCAATCACTGGATTTTATTGGCTTGTTGATTTGAAGTGCAAAACACTTTGGTTCTAAATGTATGTTCCGAGATCTGGTAGTTTATTGCGATGATTTCTTTTGAAATGTCCATTCTGTACCCTATTAACAGGGAATTTTTCATAAATGTGCCAGTACTTTAAAAAGTTTATCACTCAACCAAATCTATGTTGTCACCACTCATTTGAACCGTCTAAATAGAAAAACTGTTGGCACATTGTGTTTGACTGTTCATCCATCATGCATGCATACGTCAAAATGTTTGTAAGTTTCCTGAACATGCCACAATTTCAATATTACCGCAAGAGAAACCATTATAAATATGTGGTTTTCCAAAACATAAAGTGCCCCATTATTTAGGGTTAGTATGGCCGTGCGGGGTCAGCAGTATAATGATATATTGGGATACAATTTCTTTTGGGAAACCCCTATTTTATAGGGGTTTCCCAAAAGAAAGTGTGTCCAAATATTTAGGGTTATTGTGGTACATGAAGAATTGATTCAATATTGGTCAAACGATGCACAGAGTCATGAGTTGTTATTGAGTTGGAACATTGTCACATCAGAGCTCCAGTTAAGGTGCGTCATTTGACCAAATATTCTAGGTATTTTTCTTAGTTTCACCAAAAATGGCAAGTTGGGAGTTCTTTAGAATCGTCTCAATGAGACGATTCTAAAGCACTCCCAACTTGCCATTTTTGTGAAGAAATAACAAAATTCCCCCCAAAGTTGATAAAATTACGCACCTTATAACTGGAGCTGTGCACATAAACCATATCAATTATGGTGTAAGTTTTGTGTCCAACGAGACAATTTATAATGTAATAAGCCGTGGCTGAGTGGCTGAAGAAATGGGGCTTATTGGATTTGGGACCAGTTTATCGGCTGATCAAATAGGGCATTCCTAGCTGTAGCCTGATAACAACTTAATAAATATTGTTTGTAATTAGAAGCATAGTGGGCGTTTCATTTCAATGCGGAAAGTGCCGATCCTGATCAGACTGTGCGGATGCACAGGCTGATCTGCATCTACACTGGTCGCAAAACTCATTTCTCCAGTCCCATGCAGCCACATACAGCTTCATGCTTCAGTCTAATGTTTTCTGACAGCTTGTGTCACCTTAGACGAATCGCCTTGTGTTGTGTGTATTGCCCGAGGTGTTTTAAGTTGATGTTTCACTGCGCCACTGACAGATAGATATACAATGCTGTACAACTCGTCTGGCTGGGCAGAACTGCATAATTAGTTCAGTCCATTACGTAGCTTTTTTGTTAATTATTAATTTTTTGTTTGTATTTATTTACAAAATTTGTTGTTTTGTATGTACATTGTACATGTACAAGTTATGTCTTTCAACACTACAGACCCCTATATCATAATGTTCACAAACAGTGTAGATCCAGATGAGCCGGCGCCTGCACGAAACGAGCCGGTTAATCAGCAGCTACACCATTTGCAGATATTTTCTTATTTCTAAAAGCAATACCACTTTCCGAATTGAATAGAGTGAAAAATAACATGGGAGTGTCCATTCCAGTTACTTAGGGGTGAAAGGGTTAATATTTAGTCTGACAATGTTCTTTTTACAAGTACTATAAATTGACAGACGATAATAAGTTGCTGGAGGTCAATCGATGAGTCCAAATATAGGTAGATCAGGTGTGTTATCGTATCATAGCCTCGTTTTCGTGTATAATAACTACATGATAGAGTGCACGTGCATGCATGTCAATATGATAGTGTATCTTGGTGTGCAAAATAAACATGTAGTGTGGCTCAATGGTATCGAAGCGGGAGAATATCAATACGTTTGCAGAACTTTTGTTCATTTTATCTGGTCGAGAGTTCGAACCTCACAAAACGCATATTACTTTTGTCGATATCATTCTGTTATTTTTATGACTGGTTGCTGGGGAAGCGAATATTAAGTGAAATGGCGAGGGTTATAACTATTGCTGTAAGACCTCAATGTGACATGGTCGGCGAGAACATACTCCCAGATTCTTCATGTTCACACAATATGAAATGTGCATTTAGTTATTAGTTTTCTTCAAAGTGAGACTAATGTTCTGCATGTAATATATCTCATGCTTAGTTAATGTATTTGTAAGAGCAACACACATAAAAAAGAAATATATAATAAAATATAAACAGAATCAAAATAAATGTGTATATATATGTATGAAAAACATAGATTCAAACTCACTACCTACGGCATTGACATCCGTCACTCTATATATAACCCCTTGACTTTATGAGTAATCTCAAAATCAATATTGAAAAGGAATACTGGCACGGGTATAAATGACAGACGATAATAAGTTGCTAGAGGTCAATTGATGAGTCCAAAAATAGGTAAACCAGGTGTATTATCATATCATAGCCTCGTTTTCGTGTATAATGAATACATGATGGAGTGCACGTGCATGCATGTCGCAATAATAGTGTATCTTGGTGCTCAAATAGACAAGCAGTGTCTGGCTCAGTGGTATCGAAGCCGGTGAATTTCCATGCTTTTGCAGAACTTTTGTTTTATCTGGTCGAGAGTTCGAACCTCACAAAAACACTTATTTTGTCGATAGTATTGTGTTCTTTTTATGATTGGTTGGTGGAGAGGGAAATATGTGTAACAGCGATGATTATCACTGTTGCTGTATGACCTCAATGTGACATTATCGCAGAGACCATACTTCCAGATCCTTCGATCATGTACTGTAGGCATGACAAATGATGGACACAAATGAAATGTGCATTTAGTTATTAGTTTTCTTCACAGTGAGACTAACTTTCTACATGTAAACTATCTCATGCAGATGTTAATGTAATTTGTAAGAGTAACACATTTAAAAAATATATAATAAAATATAAACAAATAAAAATATATCTATGTATGAAAAACTAAGATTCAAACTCACTACCTACAACATAGAGATCCATCGCTCTAACCCCTGGACTACATAACACTTGGTGACAAATCTCAAAATCGCTATTGAAAATGAATGCAGGCACGGGTATATTTACCTGTCTCACCTGTTCTGTGTTTTGTTTATGACTGGTTTGTTTGTAAACAAGTAGCAAGTTATCGTCTGCGGCCTATATATATTTACCTGTCTCACCTATTCTGTGTTTTGTTTATGACCTGTTTGTTTGTAAACAAGTAGCAAGTTATCGTCTGCGGACTATAACAGATGGGAGGATACACACACCTTAACCCCTTCACCCCTAAGTAACTGGAATGGAGTTTTATACGTTAATTGCAACCATTCCAATCATCACAAAATGATTTTCAGACTAGTCCATTTATGAAAATTGTTGTTTTTTTGCTAAAAAAATTGAAAATTGTTTGCAAAATGTGCAGATCCTGATAAGACGGCTCGTCACATGGTCCCAGGGCGCCACTGGGTGTCACACCTGGGGCCATGTGGGTGATTCAGTCTAGTAAGCTAGTGTCAAGACCAGTGTTGCTGAAAATTATTATACCCCAGGCATGTCGAGGGGTATATAGTTTTCGTCATTTTGTCCATCTATTTGTCTGTCCATTTGTACATCCGGACGATTTGCATTAAAGTTTTTGGGTACCCATTATCTCTGCAACCCTAAGTCAGATTGACTTGAAACTTTATATATTTTGTTAGAGTGTAGGACAAAATCTCTGCAACCCTAAGTCAGATTGACTTGAAACTTTATATATTTTGTTAGAGTGTAGGACAAAATCCTCCCCCCCCCCCCACCCCCTCCCCCCGGACATATCCTTGGAGACAATTCTAATGAAATACCAAGATGTGTTTTCATGAAAATAAGAAAATTATGCTATATTTGTGGTCTGTTTATTGTTTTCTGCAGCATGATAAAAGTACCACAAATTGTTTATTTCTTTTTGATACTCGCTACTTCTGATTTCAATTGGGTTTTTGGCAATTTTAATTGGGTATTTAAGCAAATACGCAGAAAAAAAACCATATTTCCGGCAGCCACCTGTACATGTACCTACCACTGCACCGTACCTGACCAGAGTGAAAAGACTATCTCCCTCTATTGTCCCTGTCATAGCCAGTGAAGTGAGAACTGCCCTAGAATAGTGGAATACGATAACCGTTCACACACGCAACTTGTCATTATCAAACAGTGTAGTCCCAGATCAGCCTGCACAGACGTATAGGCTGATCTGGGACTACACTGTTTGAGAAATAATTATGTTTAATTGTTTTAAATCGAAGATTTTTTTCTGTATGCAACCATGCAGGTATACAGGGTGATACAATACTATGCTGCTTGGAGGTGACATGTTGGTGGATATCTGATAACCAGAGAAATATAGAGTAGGATAGTATGTGTGTATGGTATTGTATAAACACCTCAATCTCGGTCAACGTGTCTGGATAGTGCATACATTAATTTTTTACCAGCTTGTAACATCTGATGGATATTTCCCCATGAAAACGATCGTTTCTATGATTTTGAATCTGGGATGAGACTTTGGAGGAGGAAAAAGAGAGGTATGATTATTATGGCCTTGATTTGCATGGGATCTATGACATACTTTTCCATATCAGGGTGAGTTGAGTGTTCGGATGGATGAATTATTGGATTTCCACGGCAATTAAGAGTTTTACTGAAGGAGGTTGTCTGTTCAAACTACTTAATTCCCAGGTATTTTGTTGGGTTATAATAACACTTTCAACACTGCAGACTGCTTGCTTTCACAGTGTTTGCAAACGGTGTAGATCCAGATGATCCGGCTCGTAACGAGCCGCCTCTAAAGGATCTGTATAGTTGGTTGATATTTTCTGATTTTTTTGCAAAAAAGCACCCCTTTTCTGATTAATGGAATAGTTCAAAAGTCTGCATGGAAAAGTCTGTTATGTAATGGTAAGTCAGGTTTTATAATGTACCATGCAGATCAATTAGATGTAATTGATACATGTTGACAGCCATGTCCTGCCTCACCCTGCATGTCTCATTCTATGATCAGTGCTTGTATTAAACATGTGTATATCTAAACCTATCTTGTCTCCATACAATATAACAAAGTCTATATCAATTACTTATGGGTGTAGTAGGGATGGCAGCTTCCAAATATGAGTGACAAATGTTGCTTCCGCAGCAGCTTTTAGATTTACATTAACCCTTTTGATGCTGAGGACAATTGTCATTATGTTTGCTGAAAATCCTAAATATTTTTCTAATATGCGCTCAGAAGTTCATGTATATGTCGCGACAACCATTCTCAATGAGACGGTTCAAATGGTGGTCACAACATATACTTTCAAGTTAGAAATAACAAAAATAAAATATTTAATAAATTTCATACTATGGACTCATAATAATCCAGCCAGCCAGCCCAATTATGAATATTCAACAATTTACCCATTCCTTTCGGAATACACCTTTACAGGTGTATTCCGAAAGGAATGGGTAAATTGTTGAATATTCATAATTGGGCTGGCTGGCTGGATAGTCCATACTTAGTGCATTGGGCTTCAGTACCAAAGATCCTGGGTTCAGTCCCCTTCCTAGGCATGAACAAACACTTTCCTTGTATTTTCATCTTACGAGTCTTTCGGACGAGACTTGAAACTGAGGCCCCATCTCTATATGACTATAGCTGTTGCTGGGACGTTAACATCTTTTATGTTGGCGGCAGGTGTGTAGGGTAATGTGAAGGGTAATTTTGATGGGATTCATCCTTACTGGAAGGCCTGGTTTGGCCCTCGGGTACATTTTATTTTTGGCTTTCTGGTTACTCGAGAATTGAATTTGGATATGCACATTAAAATAGTAGTAGGAATTAAGTTACTGTTGCTTTTAGGTGGTGCTGAGTGATTCTGGTTTGGTGAGGTACAGTCTGTTATTCTTTACCCTAGTTTCTCGACCAATGAAAGAATGGCATTTCATCTCAATTAATCGCATATTGCAACGCTTTAACCAAATATCTATTAAATTAACCATTAAATGTTCAGCTCTATATTTAGAACTGATTTTACGCCTTGTCATCATCAGTTCACGAGACGCAAAGCATAATACCGCCCACACACACACGCTCACTTCGTGTCACCCCGTCAATCACATACTAGCATAGCCATTCAAAATCACGTTTAGGGGCGGATATTCGCGACTGGGCTGGGTAAACAATGAGTAAGTTATAGTTCACATATTGAATGTTTAATAAACTAATTTCTTGCTTGCTATCGTTCTCTCGAAATTAATATATTAAAAATTCAATATGTGAACTATTACTTAAGCACCATTAAATAAGTAATAAACCCTTTCACCGTTCACCTTTTTGAATATTCATACAAAAACTGATTGAAGCAGTTATAGTGCAAGCAGTTTATCTGTCTACATAAGTATTTGGATTCTGTGATTGCTACATACATGTGACTGTGACTGGAGAAATGGGACTTATGGCATTAATTGTGACCAGTGAAGGTCCAGATCAGCCTGTGCACTCGCAATGTTCACCATTCAGCCAGTGAAACAGCTGGCCTGCTTCTAACAAGTTGGGCATGTGTTCCTGTGTGTGCATCTCTGTGTGTACGTGTTGACAGTCTGTTCCACATTTTTCTGCTGACAAACTTTTGGCTATTAAACACATTAAATCTAAAAAATATTTAAATGTAAGTACTTTTTCATCAATAACAAAAGTCACCCTCCACAAAAATTTTTGTTTGATGAATTTCCATAAAATATTGATTTTATTGCCAAAAAACGAAATTGACTCGAAACCCGACGAGATAGCTTGAAAATGATGTAATTAAGAAAACAAAAGTTAGATTTTGAAAATCGGTCCACAAATAAAAAAAATATTTAAAAAAAATCTATTTTTAGCCCCCATGTTAAATTCCTGTAGGAAAATCTTTTTTTTGCAATAAAATCAATATTTGATGGAATTTCATTTTTTTTGGGGAGGGTGACTTCTTATTGATAAAAAAGTACAGGTCATTCTTGTTATCTCGAAGTCGAATGGACTGATGAAAATATATCGACATAGCCGAACTTCGAGATAACAATTCGCCAAATTTCTCTACAAAAAAAAATCCAAACAAAATCGCTTAAGACTACTTTATTGCCGGGTTTTCATAAATCGCGGCTTGAGTTTATTCTAAGCTGTTTTCGTAATTAACAGACGATTTACTTAATGCTACATCGTTTAATTCATTTTTCTGTTAAAAGAGATTTGATATCACATTAAGTTTAATTGATTTATTAAGTGCACTGCTTTATCTGGTCATGCAACTTTAAACGCATTTTAGCGGCGGCGGTGTCTTTGGTTTCTGTATACGTGTGAAAACTTACCTGAGATAATCGCGCTGATTAAACTTGGCGGCGCCGGGCGCTTAATTTTCGCATCGACATATCAGAATACAAATGTGAAGGAAACATATTATCTGGACTCGATTTCCACTTCGACTAAACCGATATATCGACATATCCAATATCGAGTTATCAGGAGTAAAATATATGATATATATAGGGAATTCTGCCGGGGACCTGGGACGTATATCGAGATAACAGGTATATCGAGATAAACAATATTGAGATAACGAGATTCAGCTGTACTTACTTTTAAATGAAAGGCTGTCAAACCATGAAGACAAAATATACACTAACAGCAGACAGCAATGTCCGTTTCACGCATTCTACCGGCTAAGGTGCCTTTTCTCAGCTGGCAGCCCACATATACCTGTAATTATAGGATCAGTAGTCAGGTTTGCATGATACACTCAATACCTAACTGTGTCAATCCACTAGCTCCACTTTGTATATCACTATTCCACACCATAGACACTTCATAGTCTGGAAGCTGTCTATATGGTGTGAACTCAAGTTTGCACCTACGGTACCTACTCATTGGATTACAAAGTTTAGCTAAAAAAAAACAAACATGGTCTGTTGGATGAGACTTGAAACTGGCCGATATCCCATCTCTATATGACCATCCCACTGGTCTGTTGGATGAGACTTGAAACTGGCCGATATCCCATCTCTATATGACCATCCCACTGGTCTGTTGGAGGAGACTTGAAACTGATTCGTGATTGTGTTATACTGCTGTAGAGGATGATTGAAGCAATCTGTTGGTGAAATATCGAGTAGATTCGTGCAAGGAAACAAAACATAGAATCATTGACAGTTTGAAAAGTTTGTCGGCAGCAAAACGTGGAACAGACAGTAGAAGTATATGTCGTGACCACCATTTGAACCAGCTCATCGAGATGGTTCAAATCAGTGGTCACAACATATACTTTCATTGAGAAATAAGGAAAATAAAAATGAAATATTTAAAATATTTCATACCCGTCAAGGTGTATTACAAATGTAATGGGTTTACCAGAGTTTCTTCAATATGCCACTGAGGGCATTTATTTGGAAACAATTCTCAAAGGCTGTCGAACCATGAAAACAAAATATACACTAATTGCAGATGACAATGTCCGTTTCACGCATTCTAAGGGCTAAGGTGCCTTTTCTGAGCTACCTCCCACATATACCTGTAATTATAGGATCAGTAGTCAGGTTTGCATGATACACTCAATAACTGTGTCAATCCACCTCCGCTTTGTATATCACTATCCCACACCATAGACATATACTCACTTCATAGTCTGGAAGCTGTCTATATGGTCTGAACTCGAGTTTGCATCTACGGTTACACCTACTCATTGGATTACAAAGTTTAGCTGAAAAAACAACTTAGTTCTGAGTACACAACTCTAATTACATTACATTACATTGCCTTACATAAGCGTTCTGACGGAGTAGTATTTCTGAATTTGCGTTCTTTGTTTACTTTCTACTTCGTGGAGAGTGACCTAAGAATTTTGCTAATGCACACTTTATTAGGTTAGTTTATATTATGATACTATTTTGTCTCATGTTGTAGAACTTTCTCTCAGTAACAATATAGCGAAGTATGAACGTCAACGTCCTGCAGATTATTGCTATATTTTAGTGTGTGAAATGTAAATACTATTCCGCAAATTTTTAACGTTGACTGCGGTATAGCGTATAATGTTCTATATTGTCTATAAATCAGAAAAAGTGCAGCTAAAAACAACCATGTGATTACAGGAAAAATGTCTATTGAATGAACTGAAATTAATAAAAAGTTTATATCACAAATGATTCTTCTGATATTTACATTTTGTCTGGTATAGCCATTTCACATGAACTGGTATGAAAACAAGGCAAGTGCAAGCCTGGACTTTTATCCCTGTATTAACCCTAAATATTTGGACACAATTTGCTTTGGGAAACCCCTTAAATCCCAAAACAATTTGTATCCAAATACATGATTATTGTGACTAAACCTGTAATTAATGCCATACTACGTAATTCTAAATATTTGCATCGTCACTGTGGTAGGGAACCATATATTTTTGTATGCGTTTCCCCCAAATAAATGGTATCCAAATATACCATTAAGGTGATTATGGTATACGTCCCTGCTAACGCCAAAGTCAACCCCTTTGGTGTTCATACTAAGTTGTAATGTTCTAAAGGAATATTAGAAAAACACGGAAGTTGCTCATCTGTTTCTGTGTCGCAATCAATATTAATTATATCTACAAATAGAATGTTTGTCAAAAATGAAAACATATGGAAAGGTGCTGTGCAATCGATATACATGTTGGCCTATCGTCATCCATTTCATTACATGTATGTACTCTACATCAGCCAAGAGTACATTAGTTAACTAAATACTTCTGTGGACAAACATATCTGGTTGCCATGGCAATGCCAATTATACGGAACTGTGTTTTAATGTTCGCTGTACTATGAAATCAGCCTGATTCATTAGCATGGATGCAAGTCTAAATGACCATTATATTTCTGTTCACTGAGTGGAACCTCTCTAAACTGGACACCCTGGAAGGTCCCCCAAGGTGTCCAGTTTAGAGATGTTCAACTGTATTTCAGTTAAACGAACATGCTAAGACACTGTGCATGTGCTTTGTGATCTTGAACAGCAGCGGCACTCTGGCACTAACAGCAGATTTGCTTACAATGGAATTGGCAAAAAGTGTAGATCCAGATGAGACGGCTCGTGACAATTAAAGTCACAATTTTCATATATTTGAGAACAAAAAACACCCCCTTTTCATCAATGGACTAGTCTGAAAATCATTTTGTAACGCCTGGTTTGGTTGTTACAATTAACATATCTGAATCCATTCCAGTTACTTAGCAGTGAAAGGTTTAAGCACAGTATGTATTTTGAATATCTGGTTCTGAAAGGTTCCACTGCTTATATCATACCATCCAGGCAGACTGAGAAATAGAAAGAGAAAGAGAGCCATTTCGCACCTCTAAATAAATGGAATGGACTGCTATGTTTATTTTCCAACCAATCAAATTGTCACAAAATGATTTTCAGACTAGTCCATTTATAAAAATTGGGTATTATGTTCTATGAAAATATGAAAATTACTTGCATGGATGTAAAACCCCATTTATACAATTTATGCATCAATAGTGTCAAACATTGTAATCATGCAAAACCAAAAAATGCACTATAAACTGATAATTTATGCAAATGTTAGATTGCATAATGGATTTGTCACATATGTAGCTTTATATGGTTACCGGTACTTAATACACAAGAAATGTATGAGCATAATAACGCCCACTTAGTGTCATTGTTATGATGAAGGAGAGCTGTATATTTAATGTAGAGTAAACAGAAGCAGTGAGACAAATTAAACTGGATTCAGCTCTCAGTCGTACCTGGGGCCCGTTTCACTAAACTTTGTACGACTAAAATGTTCGTAAGTGCAAATTTAGGATCGTCTGGATATTTCAATTGATGCATTTACATTTATTGAGCATAGGCTGCATATGCAGCCTATGCTCAATAAATGTAAATCCAATAATTATTTACAAGAAAACGTTGTTAATGTGAAAGTTACAGACTATCATAATTTTGCACTTACGAACATTTTAGTCGTACAAAGAAGGTGAATTTAAATCCTCAGTGACCATGGCTGTGGGTGTTCAGAGGTCCATTTCACTAAACTTTGTACGACTAAAATGTTCGTTAAGTGCAAATTTAGGATCGTCTGGAAATTTCAATTGATGGATTTACATTTATTGAATGAAAATCCAATAATTGTTTATAAGAAAACGTTATAATTTTGCACTTAGGAACATTTTAGTTGTACAAAGTTTAGTGAAACGGTGCACAGGTGGGTGTATGGACTACAGTAATGCTATTCCCCATTGCCTATGCTCAATTAATGTAAATCCATCATGATGCGTTAAGAACCTTGTTATTGAGCTGTTGAACAGATGCAAATCATCAATCAATCAATCAGTTGTTGTTGAATAGCCCTGAGACTCCAATTATACAATCTGATACCTGTAACAAATCAAAGTACCGAAAGTACTGAAATATGTTATCTCCACAAAAACTGATCACTTGCGGAACTTGACTGAAAGTTGCATATTTTCTCAATCATCATCTAGAGGCAAATGTACAGTGATGGTGCAAACCCATTACCGCCCATACGTTTTCTCTAGAATAAATTACTTTTTGAAATTCCCTAGGCGATTAATGTACTATACAGGGATCCTCCAGATTATCGGACAAAAATGGCAGTGTTTTTTTACAATATTTTTCATAGCAATTACGGGCATAAGCTTTTCACAGAACAATCCTCGGTTCTTGCTTTCTCAGCTCATGTAAACTATTTAGCAAACTGTGCCATCTTTCTCACTTAAAATTGGGTCAGATCATCAGTTGTAAGATTGCCCCAAAATTAATATTGACAATGAATTATCCGGACAAACATATAATAGTCTTATATATAACTTCTATTCTAACATTGAAATCATAAGTTTATCACATGTAAACCAGTGTAAACAGCATTGTGTAGTTCTGCAGAAAAATCAGTCACCTTAATTCGCTTCTTGGAAAAGACCATATTTATAGAATTTATTGTATTTATAGAACAACTCGGCAATGACGTTAATGGGCACACTCGAGCCCCCCGCGTGAGTTTTGATGTTGTAAACAACTTGTGGACAAAGTTGGGAATGTTTTCAGCAAATTTTACTAAATGTTTACCTTGGCGATGTATTCTTCACACTGGCATGGAAACAGTAAGCAGCTAGCTGCGTGACATATTTGTATTCGTTGCAATATCGGATCAAAAGAATGCGCTTAATTAACTGATTGTCCGGATAACTGGTATGACGTCGCCCGTCATAGGTAGTGCCTATTTCATATTAGCTGCGCTAGTGCTGTATTCATATGCATGAAACGTCTTGATTCGTATTTACCAGAATTTAACTGATAAACTGAGCCCAAAACTGAAAACTATAGAGAATAGTATATGTATAGAGTTTTAGATACAAAGCAAGACAGACCAAAACCCATAGAATAAGTTGGCACAGGGCACTATTTTCTTGGTCGTACTCGCCGTTTAGGCGCAGCACGACAATGGCTGCCCCCATAGAATTTGCGTGACATAATATGCTATCTCCAAGGGAGATAACATATAAAAAAAATCAGCTTTGTACCAGGCTGCATGAGCGTGCGAGCAGATTAACCCTCACTATGCGGAATTAAATTTTGTCGTCTGCTGAAAATGTTTTATTTTCAATATTTCTCTATAAAAACCTGTTTTGACAGCACATGAGGATCGTCTCCGCTGGAGACGATGAGCGGAGACGATTCTCATGTGCTGCCAAAACAGTTGTTTTTTTGTTAAGAATTAAGGCAAAAATGAAAAACAGCGGACAACAATTTTCGTCTCGCGTGTAGTGAGGGTTAAGTTCAAAAGCCAAACTGCCAAGTGTATAATCGCCCACTGAGTTATTACTACCAGAGTGGCACGGTCTTCAGTTATGTTCTCTACTACAGCAATATTATTGTTTCCCCTGTATGGGTGGGGCTCTGATCTTGGTATAATCTGTCAGGTGGTGGCACGCTATGCAGCAATTCACTTGTCAATTGTTTTCCTACGCACGAAGAACCAAATATCAGCTGTTGCACATGGTATTTTACACTCTGTTAGTTTACATATTTTTGTAAGTAGATTTCTAATAAAACTCGTGTCGCAGTCGAAGCATTTGATAAAGAAATTTGAAAATGTTCATGTGGAAAATGTTTCTTCACTAAGTTAACTTAACACTCAGTTGGCACACAATGTTCTTTATAGGAATTAAATAAGTATATAATTGTGTCACTATTCCACCAGTTCTAAAACTTACGAGTGCCCGCTATACAGATATAATCATTTAGGTAGTAATGTTTATTTTACTGATAGTGACGCGCGGTGGTATCAGGCTATTTTCATATGCAAATGAGGCATGATATTTTGTAATTATTTATACTAATTAAATGCGTCACCTGAAAAAATAATATTTTCCACAGATTATACAATATGATCATTGCACATAAAAAAATAATACAGAGAATAAATGGTAATGTCCGTTAACATTTTAAGGAACCACGGTTGTCGCCCCTGATATCAGTGTGGAAATTTACGTCTGACATAAATGTATAATAATACCAATCAACATGCGGGGTAATGGTGAATGAATGTTTATTTTGCCAGATGATGTCTCTGATATACAGAACAGTTTGTGTCTACTGAGTGGGCATGCACCTTTAACCCTTTCCCTGTTTTGCGATATTTCGACTTATCCAAATCGAAAACATCTGAATAAAAGAATCAAATGCTGGGTCAAATGATGGTTAAATTATCTGATAGAGTAGAAAACATTGTGGGAAAAGGAGAAATTGCTTGTTACAAGCAATTTCTCCTTTTCCTACAATGTTTTCAAAAGACATCTTCTACAGAGGCGTCAAAAGTCGTCTCTATCAGGGAAAGGGTTAAACACTTACAGAGACCTCTTTCCTAATATTTGCAAGCTGTATATATAACAAGCCCGTCTTGTCAAGATCTGCACCATTTGTAGATGTATTTGTACAATACGACCCCCTTTTCCGCATAATGCATTAATGCTTTTCTGCATTTCTCGAACTTTAGATGATATAGTTTGTGGTTAACACTTTCATTCCTAAATAACTGGAATGGACTTTGATGTATTAATTTTTGTACAATATTACCTCCTTTTCTGCATAATGGAACAGTCTCGAACTGGATGTATTGCAGTCAGATCAGTGACTTCATTGTACGATATCAGTTGGTCAAACAGTGTACGTGAATTACCGGTATTTTTCCAGTGTAATTATACGCCCTGCCATGAGTTGTTGGGGTATACTCGAGTCAGATTGTCTGTGTGACCATCTGTGTGTTCATCCATCTGTCCGTCCATTACAAAACGTAATCTAGTTAGTAAATTTCTTGCAACTTCTGTATCCCTTTATGGAACTTTTTGATATTTATCATGCATTACATCATGCATGACGAGTGCATTACCCTCTGTAATGTTATGTATTTGGTATGTATGTAATGAAGAATGACTTGGTATTCTAACTATACACTTTATTATACATAAACATATATGTCACTGTTCACTGAGAGTGTATATGAAAGTAGTAATTAGCAGCATAGCAGCACTATATATAGGTATCAAATGTTGCTGTAGACAATTACATGGCATGCTGCAGTAGAGGTTTAAACCACATAGTTATACAACCTGTACACATCATTTACATGTATGGATGTGATATTACAACACCCTCCAACCTCTGCTTGTCCCAAGTTCAAGGTCACAGACTTAGTGTGTTCGTTCTCAAAACTTAACATAGCAGGTAAATGCTTTACAACGTCTGTCTACTTTCACAGAACTTCTTAACCCATTTCATGTGGAATACATCTTTTCTGGTATGAATTTTTATGCCCCGCCACCGAATGGCATATAGTGTTTCCGGTTTCCGCAATTCCGTCCCGAAACCTTAACGCTCGGGCGAATGTCTTATACATGTAATTGCTTTTTCCTTACACGGATCTGCTTGATATTTCACACACACATTGCTCTAATCATCCTCTACCGCCCTGCGACAAATCCATGATCGTCCCGCCCATGCTAAGCCCAGGGTCACTTGGTGCATTTGAAACCTTAACGCTTGGATAAATGTCTTACAATTTCCCTGCACTCATCTGCTTGATATTTGCCACACACATTGATTTAATGGTCCTCTACGCCCTGTGACAAATCCACAATCGTTATGCGCCTGCTAAGCCCACGCATTGCTCTAATAGCCCTCTACCACCGTGTGAGAAATCCATGATCGTCCCACCCCCGCTAACCGCAGGGTCAAGGTCACATACTTGATGCATTCGAAACCTTAACGCTCAGGTAATAACTGTCTTATAATTTCTGTTACCTTACATGGATCTGGTTAATATTTCACACACGCATTGCTCTAATGGTCCTCTACCACCCTGTGAAAATCCACGATCGTCCTGTCCCGGCTTAGCAAGCCCAGGGTCAAGGTCACATACTTGGTGCGTTTGATCTGGTTGATATTTCACACACATATTGCTTTAATGGTCCTCTACCACCCTGTGAAAAATCCACGGTCGTCCTGTCCCTGCTAAGCCCAGGGTCAAGCTCACACACTTGGTGCGTTCGAAACTCTGGTAAGTGTCTGCTAATGTCACTTTCCTTAATTTGCATGGATCTGCTTGATATTTCACACACACATTGCTCTGATGGTCTGCTTTAGGTTAAACAATATTTATTTCATACAATACATGGTACATCATTACATATGTGAATTATACATGGGTTTGAAAACAAGCTAATAGCCTATATGAATTCATATCCATACAAGATAATTACAACTTATTTACACACAAGGCAAAGGCATGTGCACAAACATTACAAGTACGTAACATATCTTGGATTAGTTATAATTTCCATTATTTTATTTTTAACAAGAGTATGCACATGGTGTAGGTATATGAAATATATTTGGTATACTAGTATGTTGATTGTTTTTAGCCAGGTTTTTTGGAAAAAAATCCAGGCTATTGGATTGGCGAAAGCCGGGCGGGCGGGCGGCGGGCGGCGGGCGGGCGGCGGTCGGTGTCCACAATCAATGTTAAGTTTTCGTGTTTTGAGTCCATTTCTTTGTTACTGTACCACCTAGGACCACCAAACTTTCACAGCTTCATAATCAAGGGGTGCCCACCACATATTACTATCCAACAAGTTACTTTTTTAGCCAGGTTTTTTAAAAAAAAATCCAGGCTATTGGATTGGCGAAAGCCGGGCGGGCGGCGGCTGGGCGGCCGGGCGGCTGGGCAGCTGGGCGGCTGGGCGGCTGGGCGGCGTCCACAATCAATGTTAAGTTTTCGTGTTTGAGTCCATTTCTTTGTTACTGTACCACCTAGGACCACCAAACTTTCACAGCTTCATAATCAAGGGGTGCCCACCACATATCACTATCCAACATGTTACTTTTTTTTTAACTTGACCCATTTTTTCCGCGCAGTCGACTTAGCCATTTTCAATGTTAAGTTTGCGCGTTTACAATGTTAAGTTTTCGTGTTTAAGTCCATTTCTTTGGTACATTTTCAACGTTAACTTTTTAACGTACGTCTGGTTAAAGTTTTTTGGTTAAAACTTTTGTTATACTATATCTCTGCAACTGCTTCTCGCATTACCTTGAAACTTCACATGGGTGTTTATCATCATCCATATTTTCATTCTACCCCCCAACCGTGCAGCCCCTGTGCCCAATGTCAAGGTCAAATTACTTTGAATTTTTTTGTTAAAGTTTTTTCGTGTACTATATCTCTGCAACTGCTTCACCCAATACCTTGATACTTCACATGGGTGTTTATCATCATTGTCGCACCTGCTTGCGGAAAGCGCGATCCTGTGCCCAATGTCAAGGTCAAATTACTTTGAATTTTTTTGTTAAAGTTTTTTCGTGTACTATATCTCTGCAACTGCTTCACCCAATACCTTGATACTTCACATGGGTGTTTATCATCATTGTCGCACCTGCTTGTGCAAAGCGCGATATCGTCGGCATTTTGGCATACGTCCGTCCGTTCGTCCGTGTGTCCGGTTAAAGTTTTTTGGTTAAAGTTTTTCCATCTACTATATCTATTTTTTTAGTGTCCGTGCCTCGCCCCAAAGCGCGACATGCAGGCCACGGCCATCTAGTCTACAAGAAGTGGGTATAATTATGTTATCCAAGTGTCTATGCTTGGAAAAAACGTGGCCTTCGTGGCTTTGCCTCGTTTCTTGTTTTTAACTTGACCCATTTTTTCCGCGCAGTCGACTTAGCCATTTTCAATGTTAAGTTTTTGCGTTTACAATGTTAAGTTTTCGTGTTTAAGTCCATTTCTTTGGTACTGTACCACCTAGGACCACCAAACTTTCACAGCTTCATAACCAAGGGGTGCCTACCACATAAAACTATCCAACATGTGACCATTTTTTTTACCTTCACCTATTATTTCTACGTAATTGACTTAGCCATTTTCAACGTTAACTTTTTAACGTACGTCAAATTACTTTTAATTTTTTTGTTAAAGTTTTTTTGTGTACTATATCTCTGCAACTGCTTCACCCATTACTTTGATACTTCACATGAGTGTTTATCATCATTGTCGCACCCGCTTGCAGAAAGCGCGATATCGTCGGCATTTTGGCATACGTCCGTCCGTACGTCCGTACGTCCGTACGTCCGTGTGTCCGGTTAAAGTTTTTTTGTTAAAGTTTTTCCATCTACTATATCTATATTTTTAGTGTCCATGCCTCGCCCCAAGGCGCGACATGCAGGCCACGGCCATCTAGTCTACAAAAAGTGGGTATAATTATGTTATCCAAGTGTCTATGCTTGGAAAAAACCTGGCCTTCGTGGCTTTGCCTCGTTTCTTGTTTTTAACTTGACCCATTTTTTCCGCGCAGTCGACTTAGCCATTTTCAATGTTAAGTTTTCGCGTTTACAATGTTAAGTTTTCGTGTTTAAGTCCATTTCTTTGGTACTGTACCACCTAGGACCACCAAACTTTCACAGCTTCATAACCATGGGGTGCCTCCCACATACAACTATCTAACATGTGACCATTTTTTTTACTTTCACCTATTATTTCTACGTAATTGACTTAGCCATTTTCAACGTTAACTTTTAAACGTACGTCTGGTTAAAGTTTTTTGGTTAAAAGTTTTTAGTTATACTATATCTCTGCAACTGCTTCACCCATTACCTTGAAACTTCACATTGGTGTTTATCATCATCCATATTTTCATTCTAACCCCCAACCGTGCGGCCCCTGTGCCCAATGTCAAATTACTTTGAATGTTTTTGTTAAAGTTTTTTTGTGTACTATATCTCTGCAACTGCTTCATCCATTACCTTGATACTTCACATGGGTGTTTATCATCATTGTCGCACCCGCTTGCGGAAAGCACGATATCGTCGGCATTTTGGCATATGTCCGTCCGTCCGTCAGAACGTCCGTCCATACGTCCGTGTGTCCGGTTAAAATTTTTTTTTTCGTTAAAGTTTTTCCATCTACTATATCTATTTTTTTAGTGTCCATGCCTCGCCCCAAGGCACGACATGCAGGCCACGGCCATCTAGTCTACAAAAGTGGGTATAATTATGTTATCCAAGTGTCTATGCTTGGAAAAAACCTGGCCTTTGTGGCTTTGCCTCGTTTCTTGTTTTTTTATAGCATTGTGGTGGTGTATAAGTCTCGAGCAACATCGCTAAATGGTATTTGTATTGACCCCACGAGGACTTGCATATGTAGTACATAAACATTAAATACATCTGTTCCAGTGAGGGTCAGTACCGTGAACTGCGAAGAGCGGCAGCTCGCCGGTGTGAATTGTATTGTTTTGCTACGTTGCTCGGTTGTATATACTTATTAGGAACGAAATTGGGCACTATATGTATATAAGACATATAATATGCAAGCGTATACGATATACGTTGCATATTATCTAGAAACGCTTTGTAGATGTTATGAATTTCACACACCCATTGCTCTGATGGTCTGCTTTCATGCTGTGACAAATCCACGCTTCTCTGGCCCTCTGTGTTTTCAAATGTCCCTCGTTTTCTTTGGCTGCCAAAGGGGGCATTCATGTGCCACCAGGCTACATTTCTAGTTTTAAATATTTTATTTTTGTTATTTCTCAATGAAAGTCTCGATGAGACTGTTCAAATGGTGGTCGCGACATACTTCTGAGCGCATCAAAGGAAAATATTTAGGATTTTCCGCAAACATAATGGCATATCCGCAGTATGAAATGGGTTAATATTTTACACATCCATTGCTCTCCTGGTCCTCCATCATACTGTGACAATGTCTCGACCCTTCCCCCCACCCACCCACACACAGTATCAAGATCAAGCTCACAGACTTAGTGAATTGTCAAAAGATCAAAAATTGCCGAGACGGTTCAAATGAGTGGTCACAACATATACTTTGGTTAAGAAATAAGGAAAATAGATAGAGAATAGTAGGTTAGTGCCGTGAATGGGAAAAAATATCTGGCAAGGCTCAGGAAACGGGATGGGCGAGGCTCTGCCGAGCACATCCCGTTTCCGTGCCGCGCCAGATATTTTTTCCCATTCACGGCACTAACCTACTATTCTATTTATCCCGTCAACACCTACAAATGGCTGTAAAATGCAAAAATAGTATTGACTGGATATCAAAAATGTTTCACGGCACCGTGTTTCACGGCACATACGCACTGTGTTGACGGGATAAAAACATATTCCGGGTTGTGTTTGGTTGTGGGCCAACTGTTGCTCTATATATGCATGATGCTGTTGCTGGGGTTGTTAAGTGTTATACCATAATTGGATTAGGTTATCTAACGTAATTAACATGCACTTGTTGTTAGGTATAGGCCATTATCTAACACAAGTCACTTGTTGTTACAGATAGAACATTAATTTGATAAACATGAGAAATGAATTTGTATGTACATGTACAGTGCAGTGTAACCTCTTCCAGAGCTCCAGATAAGTTTGTATCTAAAGAGTATTACAACCCAGATTTAAAATGCAATTATAATGTATTATTGATTTTCTTCCTTATTAAATAGTAACACATGATAAAAAATATAACGGATTTAAAAACTCACTTATTTGATTGGCAAAAATCAAACACTGTTTGCTTTTTGCAGCTCAACTAAGTCAACTTTCAACATTATTACAGTATTTTCACTACTCATTTTGAAAATCAATGCGTATTTTCACATTACTGTGCGCTAATTGGCGTAAAATATGCCAATACGCACGTTATCTGGAGCTCTGCCTTATGGCATTTGACCAGCATAGATCCAAGTCAGCCTGCACATACATGTATTCTGATCAGGGCCACGATCAGTAAAAGGATTACACCCTCATACAGCTGTGCACATGTAGATTTATACGAACCTATATGTGGTTGTGACTGGAGAAATGGGGCTTATGGGTTTTGTGACCAGTGTAGATCCAGATCAGCCTGTGCATCCGCACAGTGCATCCGCACAGTCTGATCAGGACCTGCACTGTTCGCAATTCCGTCAATGAAACACCCGTGGTGTCATGCTTCTAACAAGCAATATGAATCATTATCAGTCTACAGGAGTGTTCTACACTGGTCAAAAATCCCATAAGCCCCATTTTTCCAGTCACAGCTACATATGAGACACGCCATGTGATTTTGTACCAAAGTAGGGATGGGCCGTGGCCTAGGGGATATGGCAGTGGACTTCAATACTGGAGGTTGTGAGTTAAATCCTCACCCGAGGCATGAAAAATACTTTCATAGTATTAACCTCCCTCTGGTCTGTCGGATGAGACTTGAAACCGAAGAATTCCGCATTCGTTATGAAAATTTTGCTCGTTTGGAGCATAAAAGGTGTTTCATTGATAGAATGGGAAACAGTACAGATCCTGATCAGACTGTGCGGATGCACAGGCTGATCTGGATCTACACTGGTTGCAAAACCCATTAGCACCATTTTTCCAGTCACAGCCATATATGTTTTCTAACCTCTCACAAACAAGTCATTTCAGGGAATTTGTGTGTAGTATTTTATGAAATTGTGCATGACACTTTTTTGTAAGCTAAATCAGTGGAACAGATTATGTATTACTGTACAAAATACGGCAACTAAATCCAACTCGCTCAATTGTGACAAATTAGTTCCGCTTAATAGGCAGCCACCTTATAATATAATATAAATATAGCACCTGAGAAATTTCTTCAGTTGTGGCTGTTACTGGCGAAATGGGGCTTATGGGATCTGTGACCAATGTATCTCTTCATCAAACAGCACACTCCAATAGTGTAATAATGATCTATATTGCTTGTTAGAAGCACAATGGACGTTTAATTGATCAAATGACAAACAGTGCAGATCCTAATCAGACTGCGGATGTACATGCTGATCTGGGTCTACACTGGTCGTAAAACACGTACATAAGCCCCAGTCACAGCCACATTGGTGAATATCGGCAATCATTTATCTGTTTTATGCTGCTGTAAACCCATTATATTTGGTATACGCTTTGGGCATAGTTTCTGATCTTCGTATATTTCTTATTTCTCAACAAAAGTGTTATGTAGTTGTAGTGACCACTCATTTAACATTTGAACCAATACCAATACAATTCAAATGATTGGTCACTACCCAATCCAGCATATTATCAATCAATCAAGCAAGCAAGCGATCAACCAATCAACCAATCAATCAATCAATCAATCAATCAACCAACCAACCAACCAATCAATCAACCAACCAATCTCAGTTGCCTGTGCCATAAGGTTCATTCTTTCATATGTGTGCATATGCTTGCTTTCTTCCTTGAATGTTTGATTGTTTGATTGTTTTATTTATTCATTGATTGATCAATTGTCTGAATGGGATTTAACATTCATGTAATGTTCAACAACATACACGATCGAGTCTGACGACAGTGTAGAGGGATTGGATGGAATGAATGTTCAGTATCACAGAATATAAAGGATGTTGTAGGTATCTCTTTGCATGCTGGGAGACATGTGTGCTATAAATAGTTCAAATATAGACTTATATAGTAGACGACAATTCATTATATTTTCTTTTTAGCTCGACTATTCGAAGAATAGTTAGAGTTTATGTTGTCACCCCGGCGTCGGCGTCACCTTGGTTAAGGTTTTTAGTCAAGCTTGTATATGCAATACTACTGGCCCTAAACCCACCATACTTGGACAACTTCATCTCCCAGTGATGTACATCAATAACCCCTGATCTATATTTGACCTTCACCTACATTTCCTCTTGAATTACTTAGTTAATTCCCCTTGGTTAAGGTTTTTAGTCAACCTTGGTTAAGGTTTTTAGTCAAGCTTGTACATGGAATACTATTGTGCATACAGACATCATACTTGGACAACCTTTTCTCATAGGGATGTACATCAATAACCCCTGATCTATATTTGACCTTGACCTACATTTCCTCTTGAATTACTTAGTTAATTCCCCTTGGTTACGGTTTTTAGTCAAACTTGTATATGGAATACTACTGGCCCTACACCCACCATACTTGGACAACGTTATCTCCTAGTGATGTACATCAATAACCCCTGATCTATATTTGACCTTGACCTACATTTCCTCTTGAATTACTTAGTTAATTCCCCTTTGTTAAGCTTTTTAGTCAAGCTTGTATATGTAATAATACTGGCCCTACACCCACCATACTTGGACAACTTCATCTCCTAGTGATGTACATCAACAACCCCTGATCTATATTTAACCTTGACCTACATTTCCTCTTGAATTACTTAGTTAATTCCCCTTGGTTAAGGTTTTTAGTCAACGGTTAAGGTTTTTAGTCAACCTTGGTTAAGGTTTTTAGTCAAGCTTGTACATGCAATACTATTGTGCATACAGACACCATACTTGGACAACCTTTTCTCATAGGGATGTACATCAATAACCCCTGATCTATAATTGACCTTGACCTACATTTCCTCTTGAATTACTTTGTTAATTCCCCTTGGTTAAGGTTTTTAGTCAAGCTTGTAGATGGAATACTCCTGGCCCTACACCAACCATACTTGGACAACTTCATCTCCTAGTGATGTACATCAACAAGCCCTGACCTATATTTGACCTTGACCTACATTTAACCTTGAATTACTTAGTTAATTCCCATTGGTTAAGGTTTTTAGTCAACCTGGGTTAAGGTTTTTACTCAAGCTTGTACATAGAATACTATTGTGCATACAGACACCATACTTGGACAACCTTTTCTCATAGTGATGTACATCAATAACCCCTGATCTATATTTGACCTTGACCTACATTTCCTCTTGAATTACTTAGTTAATTCTCTTTGGTTAAGATTTTTAGTCAAGCTTGTAGATGGAATACTCCTGGCCCTACACCAACCATACTTGGACAACTTCATCTCCTAGTGATGTACATCAATAATCCCTGACCTATATTTGACCTTGACCTACTTTTATCATTGGATTACTTAGTTATTTCCCCTTGGTTAAGGTTTTTAGTCAAACTTGTATATGGAATACTCCTGGGCCTACAGCAACCATACTTGGAAAACTTCATCTCCTAGTGATGTACATCAATAACCCCTGACCTATATCTGACATTGACCTACATTTAAAGTTGAATTACTTACTATTTCCCTTGGTTAAGGTTTTTAGTCAACCTTGGTTAAGGATTTTATGCAGGCCGCAGCCACCTTGTTTGTCAAGCTATGTGTACATCGACAACCCTCGTAGTCGAGCTATGCTGTTCTCCTACAGCTCTTGTTATTTCTCCCTGTGAATATCAGGAGTATGTCTTGAAATTTCATTAGAATTGAGTCCAGAGGACACAATTCTAATGAAATTCCAAGACATATTTACAGAGAGAAATAAGAAAAATAGTGCCAATTTGGTGGCTGTAATTTTTGCCGCTAGCATGCAAAGAGTTAATCACACTCAAGTGTCATTTGCCCAATCACCGTTCTGTGACTTTTTAGGACAATAACAGGAAATAAAGAATATTTAGAATTTTCCACGAGTGAAATGACTTCTCTTCAGAATACCAGGTTTTATGCACACAACTTGCACGATAAGTTTTCACAAACACATCATATACATGTACCTGAATATTTGTTGAATGTTGTTGACATTTATATGACATTTACAGCATTTGATGTGTGTATCATACCGCCTGCATACAATGTACAAATGTATGTCGAGGGGTAATAGTTTTCGTATTTTCGTTCATTCGTCTGTCCATCCGTCCGTCCGTCCGTCCGTCCGTCCGTTTCTAATATTTGTGTTATTGTTTACTGGTACCCATTATCACTGCATCCGGGAGTCAGACTGACTTGAAACTTCATATCTTTCTTTCTAATCATCCATATTTTCATTTTCTATCCCACCGATGCGACTTTTATGCCCAAGATCAACGTAAAATTGCTTTAAAATTTGTGTTAAAGTTTTTTAAATATCTTTGTTAAAGTTTTTAAGTACACAATATCTCCGCAACCATAAGTCGGATTAACTTCAAACTTCATATACGTCTTTATCAGCATCCATATATTGATTATATGGTACACCCATGCAGCTTTCATGCCCAAGGTCAAGGCCAAAACATTTAGTGGTCGGACAAGGCGGTGGCCGGGGGTATCCGTGACCACCTGCACACTTGCTTTAGTTTTAGATACATTTCATCAAATAAAATGGTGCGGTTGATTGATATACAGTGAAACCTCTCTAAACTGGACACCCTGGGAGGTCCCCAGGGTGTCCGGTTTAGAGAGGTTTCACTGTAAATCAGGCATTTGATCATTATGGGCCATAGTTGTGTGCTATGCGATCATGAACAGGCATATCACCGGAGATAAATGACTAAGAAACTCAACAAAAATAAGATCACAGATGTTTCATTGGTGTCCGGTTTAGAGAGGTTCCATTGTATGTCATTTACTGTGCATGAAGCGAAAACCCACATATTGGATATAATCCGAGACACGGTGCCTTTAACCCATTTCATGCTGGGGATTCCCCATTTTTCTGATAGAAAAATTTGATTAGTTTTCTCATATCTCCCTAAAAGTATATGGTGTGGCCACCATTTGAACCGTCTCATCGAGACGGTTCAAATGAGTGGTCACAACATATACTTTCGATGAGAAAAATTTCAGATTTTTTGTTATACAGTAGAACTTCGATCGCTCGAACCGGCAACGGAATCGAGTTTGAGTTCGATCGATGCATAGTTCGAGGGAATGAAGTTTCAAAAATGTACTGTCACATTCAGTCAATAAAATCACTTATGTGAATATATGAGATGACCGATGTGACATGCCATTGTATATGCATTACATTTGGAGGGAGAAATGAAAAAAAAAATAACAAATACAATTGTAAAGTTGCTGTTTTATTCAATATTTACATGTAATTATACGTCAAATAAACCGCTATGTTCCGCTTTGCGTCTATACATAATACTGGTATTCCCAGTGTCTAAAAATAGCACATAGCACAGTGGTTGGAATAAATATACAAACGGAAAATATAAACGAAACAATGTCAGTATACAATTATAAACACTATAAATTAACGCCTGAAGAATTCCATGATCTCGGTTTGTTTGTTATTGGCACATTACATAAAATGAATTTTGTTCAAATCACTTAATTAGCGTGGACATCATAACGCCCGTAATTCACGCCGCTATTGTTTGCGATTCGTGATTTAATGTCATCCCACGTCAAGGGAAACTACTCAACGCGACCGCCCGCAATGGTGGAATTCGCACCTCGTTAGACAAACAGCTGATCACAGACTTACCTGTTCGAGTTATTAGCGGTAATTACCACTGTTTGACCGTCCACGGGACTAATCCACAGGTTCGACTGTTCGAGTAATTCATAGTTCGAGTTTAAGGTGTTTTATTACATGAATTATATAGGAAATTTGCCGGGACTGTCAAACCAGTTTGAGTTTTCCATGGTGTTCGAGCCAGACCTGTTCTAGTTATCGAAGTTCTGCTGTATATATATATATTTTCCCCATATATTCCGCATGTAATGGGTTAACATCAGTCTACTGCTAGTCAGGTGAGTTGAGTTTGCGAGACTATATATAAAGTGCTAACAGTGTATAGGACATATGACATTCATGATGTTGACATTTACACCACATTCAATCTCATTCACCTTTGGAACAGCATGTAGTGGCAGTCGTTACAATGGTGTCGGCTAATTCTGCACACCTAATGCTTTCCGCACAAATTTAAATGTCGTGACCATCCCCATATTCAGTAAAAATTCGCTGAATATTCAACGCAGTTCAAAGACGTTTGTGCAGGTAAAATACATAACGTTCTGACGTCAGTAAATGACGTAAATTGTGTGATGTATGACATCACATATGCGTGTTTGCAACGTCACATTTGTTTCTGCTAATGCTACGCATCTGGTAGTGTAAACAAAATGGCAAACAGCATACTGGATCAGCATAGCAAAATTGGTATTAAACTTGAAGTAGAACTATCCAGTGACATCATGACAGGTTAGTTTATTAGTTGACCAGTTAATTTAGTAAATAAGACAGCTATTCCATCAGCAGGTCCTGAGGATTTTACACATTTTGACTATATTCGCAATAACTTTTACCAAACTATGGGAATGTGATAAAATTGTGCCACAGTGTAGCAATTAATCAGCTTCTTTATTCTGAAAACCACATAATTTATTATGACATACGCAAGGCTAAATTTGACGTGAATTGCGCATTAGCCGATGTGCAGAATTAACCGAAATGACAGTATAGGTGGCTGTGGCTGGAGAAATGGGGCTGATGGGTTTTGTGACTAGTCTAGGTCCAGATCAGATCATAAAATACTACACACAAATTCCTTGAAATGACTTTTTTGTGAGAGGCTAGAATACATATATGGCTGTGGCTGGAGAAATGGGGCTGATGGGTTTTGCAACCAGTGTAGATCCAGATCAGCCTGTGCATCCGCACAGTCTGATCAGGATCTGCACCGTTTGCCATTCCATCAATGAAACAATCGTCACGCTTCTAACACACAATATAGATCGTTATCAGGCTACAGGGAGTGTGCTATTTCATAAGGAGCTATACACTGATAAAAAAATCACATAAGCCCCATTTCTACAGTCACAACCACATATCCGTTATACTATACTGAGCAAAACTAGAAACGTTCCTCCATGTTTAAGGAAAGATTCATCAAAAACCAAAAGGGTTACTTTTAAAAATCAAAATGGAAAAACAAGTTCATTCATTTCTGTATCAAAGCCAATAAATTGCATTTGGATATCTTGTTAAATATTCGAGAGATAACCGGCCAAGGGCGGTAGGGGTCAAAATCAAAAATCACAAAAACTCAGAAATGTGTTACTTAATGTTTAGAGATGGAATTTCAATAAGTAATGTGGCAAATTCAGTAAATCTCGTTAGTACCGAGTGTGGCCACCATTTGCATGAATGCATGCAATGATCCTACGCCGCATCGACGTGACGTAACGCAATACCAGTGCGTTGGGCAAATTCCTCCATTCCCGTTGTAACGCCCGTGTAAGATCGCGAACATTGTCAATCTGATGGTTAGCTCGTGCTTTGCGGCCCAGCTCATCCCATATGTGCTCAATGGGATTGAGATCCGGGGAGACGCGGGCCATGGCATGACGTCGACGTTGTTTTGCTGTAAGTATTGAGTGGTGACCCTGGCTACGTGAGGGCGGGCATTGTCGTGCATCAATGTCACACCAGGACCATGCTGACGGATAAATGGTAAGGCATGTGCATTTAGCACATCTGCAACATAACGTTGTGCATTGATGTTGCCCTGTACAACAACCAAATCTGTCTTCCGGTTTCCCATGATCCCACCCCAGACCATTACGCTCCCTCCCCCAAACCTGTTCTTCTCAACAATGCAACAATCGGTGAATCTTTCATTTTTACGCCTGTATACCCGTAATCTTCCGTCAGCATGAGTAACTGTGAACCGAGATTCATCGGTGAACAAAACTCGGTTCCAGTCAGCCCTTCTCCAGTTCAGATGACGTCGCGCCCATAACAGTCTGGTAGCACGGTGACGTTGGGTCATTATCTGACCAGTGTACGGGCGGCGTGCCCGGATTGGTTGGGCGTTACGACGTAACCGGTTGCGAATGGTCTGCCCTGAGACACCGTATCGCCTAGCAGTGACTGTGGCTGCCAATCGACGTTGACGTAAGTGCGTCAACGTAATGTAACGATCGGCTCTAGCCGTCGTTACACGAGGCCTACCAGGTCGCTGCCGGTCGTGAACAGCCCCAGTCTGCTGGTACCGGGCTGCAAGACGACCAATCGTCTTCCGACAGCAACCAAACCGAGGCGCGACCGCCCTGGCGGCCATCCCACCCGCAAGCATCCCAATTGCCTGATTTCGCTCGTTTTCGGAAAGCCGTGGCATATCGAAAACAGTGAAAAATTAAAAAAGTTTTTTAATTTTCCGAATAGCCCCTATCGCATGAATGGTACGACATGAACTGAATCACCTTATCGATGACAAGTATAGCGTGCACGTGCAAAAAGTGGAAATCAACGTTCCGGTCACTGGCCGCTATGTAAACCGTGTGTATCGGCTAAACTCTACACGATCGTATTCTGAACATCGCCACTGTTTAAAATACATGTACTTTGAACATGTGGTACATACATAGACAGAGCTACACCGGCTATAAAACAGGGACGTTTCTAGTTTTGTTGAGTATAGACAAGAAGCAGTAGGAAAGATAGTGTGACACTTAATATAGCAGCAAATAGCTGTTACAGCTGTCACCCCTGACCACTCTACTGTTTATTGTTGTTCCTAGTGTTTATTACTTATGTCTGTCAGATTGTTGCAAACAATGTGTATATTAACCCTTTGAACCCGAAAGCCCGCTATATTGGTTTATGCAAACAGTGCAGATCCAGATGAGCCGGCTCGTAACGAGCCGTCTCATCAGGATCTGCACTTTTTGAAAGTAATTTTCATATTTCTTAGAACAAAAATACCCCCTTTTCATAAATGGACGAATCTGAAAATCATTTTGTGACCATTGGATTGGTCGGAACATTAGCATATCACAGTCCATTCCAGTTCCTTAGTGTTGAAAGGGTTAATTCATGTGTTCCATATTGAACATCTGTTTTAGTTTTACTAGAGCATAATTTTATGTATACCTACTATTCTACTATTACTTTATTTATGTCTTCCATTTTTTTCAATACTGCATATTATTATGTCATTTTAATTTATTACATAATAGGGGCACATGGGCCCACGCAGGAGGTATTCTGTAAGCCTCGCTTACTGACACATCTAGTTAAATATGTATATCATATTGCATATGAAAACCACAGTATCAAATATCTACACTATATATATACATTGTACCCTCATATGTTTTCCTTTTTTACACATATGTACATACTCACTCATCTGTCTTTTATTTATATGACATCACTGTTTAATATTGTTATTGAATGGACGTTAAACTACGTTCAATAAATCATTCAAATAATCAAATATATGAGCACCAGTATTTAGCTCGACTATTCGAAGAATAAGTAGAGCTTATGTTGTCACCCCGGCTTCGGCGTCGGCGTCGGCGTCGGCGTCGGCGTCGGCGTCATGCCTTGGTTATTAGCTCGACTATTCGAAGAATAAGTAGAGCTTATGTTGTCGCGTCGGCGTCGGCTGGCGTCGGCGTCACCGTCACGCCTTGGTTAAGGTTTTTAGTCAACCTTGTATATGGAATACTACTGGCCCTACACCCACCATACTTGGACAACTTCATCTCCTAGTGATGTGCATCAATAACCCCTGACCTATATTTGACCTTCACCTACATTTCCTCTTGAATTACTTACTTAATTCCCCTTGGTTAAGGTTTTTAGTCAACCTTGGTTAAGGTTTTTAATCAAGCTTGTACATGGAATACTATTGTGCATCCAGACACCATACTTGGATAACTTTTTCTCCTAGGGATGTACATCAATAACCCCTGACCTTTATTTTACCTTCACCTACATTTAACCTTGAATTACTTGGTTAATGTTTATAGTCAAGCTTGTATATGGAATACTCCTGGGCCTACATCAACCATACTTGGACAACTTCATCTACTAGTGATGTACATCAATAATCCCTGACCTTGACTTACTTACTTAATTTCCCTTGGTTAAGGTTTTTAGTCAACCTTGGTTAAGGTTTTTAGCTCGACTATTCGAAGAATAAGTAGAGCTTATGTTGTCACCCCGGCGTCGGCGTCGGCGTCGGCGTCGGCGTCACCGTCACGCCTTGGTTAAGGTTTTTAGTCAAGTTTGTATATGGAATACTACTGGCCCTACACCCACCATACTTGGACAACTTCATCTCCTAGTGATGTACATCAATAACCCCTGATCTATATTTGACCTTGACCTACATTTCCTCTTCAATTACTTGGTTAATTCCCCTTGGTTAAGGTTTTTAGTCAACCTTGGTTAAGGTTTTTAGTCAAGCTTGTATATGCAATACTACTGGCCATACACCCACCATACTTGGACAACTTCATCTCCTAGTGATGCACATCAATAACCCCTCATCTATATTTGACCTTGACATACATTTCCTCTTGAATTACTTACTTAATTCCCCTTGGTTAAGGTTTTTAGTCAACCTTGGTTAAGGTTTTTTTTCAAGCTTGTACATTGAATACTATTGTGCATCCAGGCACCATACTTCGACAACCTTTTCTCATAGGTATGTACATCAATAACCCCTGATCTATATTTTACCTTGACCTACATTTCCTCTTCAATTACTTACTTAATTCGTTTTGGTTAAGGTTTTTAGTCAACCTTCTATATGGAATACTACTGGCCCTACACCCACCATACTTGGACAACTTCATCTCCTAGTGATGTACATCAACAACCCCTGATCTATATTTGACCTTGACCTACATTTCCTCTTGAATTACTTACTTAATTCCCCTGGGTTAACGTTTTTAGTCAAGCTTGTAGATGGAATACTCCTGGCCCTACACCAACCATACTTGGACAACTTCATCTCCTAGTGATGCACATCAACAACCCCTGACCTATATTTGACCTTGACCTACATTTAACATTGAATTACTTACTTAATTCCCCTTGGTTAAGGTTTTTACTCGACCTTGGTTAAGCTTTTTACTCAAGCTTGTACATGTAATACTATTGTGCATACAGACACCATACTTGGACAACCTTTTCTCATAGTGATATACATCAATAACCCCTGATCTATATTTCACCTTGACCTACATTTCCTCTTGAATTACTTACTTAATTCTCTTTGGTTAAGGTTTTTAGTCAAGCTTGTAGATGGAATACTCATGGCCCTACACCAACCATACTTGGACAACTTGTGATGTACATTAACAACCCCTGACCTATATTTGACCTTGACCTACATTTAACCTTAAATTACTTACTTAATTCCCCTTGGTTAAGGTTTTTACTCAACCTTGGTTAAAGTTTTTAGTGAAGCTTGTAGATGGAATACTATTGTGCATACAGACACCATACTTGGATAACTTTTTCTCATAGGGATGTACATCAGTAACCCCTGGCCTTTATTTTACCTTCACCTACATTTAACCTTGCATTACTTGCTTAATGTTTATAGTCAAGCTTGTATATGGAATACTTCTGGGCCTACATCAACCATACTTGGACAACTTCATCTCCTAGTGATGTACATCAATAATCCCTGACCTATATTTGACCTTGACCTACTTTTATCCTTGGATTACTTAGTTATCTCCCCTTGGTTACGGTTTTTACTCAAGCTTGTATATGGAATACTCCTGGGCCTACAGCAACCATACTTGGAAAACTTTATCTCCTAGTGATGTACATCAATAACCCCTGACCTATATCTGACATTGACCTACATTTAACCTTGAATTACTTACTTAATTTCCCTTGGTTAATGTTTTTAGTCAACCTTGGTTAAGGTTTTTATGCAGGCCGCAGCCACCTTCTTTGTCAAGCTATGTGTACATCGACAACCCTCGTAGTCGAGCTATGCTGTTCTCCTACAGCTCTTGTTATGCAGGCCGCAGCCACCTTCTTTGTCAAGCTATGTGTACATCGACAACCCTCGTAGTCGAGCTATGCTGTTCTCCTACAGCTCTTGTTAATGTATTTACATACCATACTGAAATTTACCATGCATGTCAATTATATTAACCCATTTAAGTCTTAAGGATTGATAATTGTCGTGAAAAAAAATTCATTATTTTGTTTATTTCTCCAACAAGGTATATGTTTTTACCACTCATTTGAACCGTCTCGTCGAGATGGTTCAAATGAGTGGTAACAACATATACTTTCGAGATGAAATAAAGAAAATAGGGATTTTTTCTCATAAAAGTTTCATTCTACCATATTTGTATCCTGTTAAAAGAAATATCATTTCCTTGTGTGCGGTGTGTAGGTTGCAATGATTGAAGAGATGATTTTCCAGTTTACTGGATATGCAGTATCAAATGTTGCACGGAATTAATTTCTTCCCAGAACATGTGTTAACATGCAGTACCTTAAACTCAATGCTAGGCTTTTCAACCAGTGTAGATGCAGATTTAAACCGCAAGATCTGACCGCACAACGCTAGGCTTTACAACCAGTGTAGATGCAGATCTGACCACAAAATAACTGACCGCATAACACTATGCTTTGAAACCAGTGTAGATGCAGATCTGACCGCACAACGCTATACTTTGAAACCAGTGTAGGTGCTGATCTGACTGCACAAGATCTGACCGCCAAACGCTAGGCTTTACAACCAGTGTAGACGCAGGTCTGACCGCACAAGATGTGCAGTCAGAACTGCACCTACACTGTTTGCCATACATCTCGTGCTTGTAGGTTGGTGATCAGTAATGTATAGATGAGCTAGGGGTGGTCAGGGTCAGGTACGTGTCTATGTTTATACATGTACATCATTTACATTTGTTGTTATAGAATTTGGGATGACACCATTTTCAAGTAGTTTTGACCCAGACCAGCCTGCACACCAGGCTCTACACTGTTCACTATCAAGTATGTGAAACACCAATTACACTTCTAACAACTGGAAATATGTCTTATATAGACTGCAGGGGCGTGCTGACAGATCCTGACCACATAGTCCATCAGCCTCATGTCTCCAGTCACAACCACATACCAGTTTATTTTCTCCATGTCAGGTGGCCAGTGGGCACCGGTCAGTGGGTTTGTTTATCCTCAGGGTCAATGATGTTTATCTCTATCACACACCTGATACCAGCACCTCCAGGTGTTCACATTACTGAAATGAGTTCAACTTGCCGACTGTCCATATATGTGTGAAATATTGTCGTAATTAACCCTTTCAACACCACAGGCCTGTATAGTGGTATTGGCAAAAAGTGTAGATCCAGATGAGCCGGCTCGTGACGAGCCGTCTCATCAGGATCTGCTCTTTTTTGCAAGTAAATTTTCATATTTTTTAGAATGAAAAAAAATAACACCCCCTTTTCATAAATGAACTAGTCTGAAAATCATTTTGTGATGTTTGGATTGGTTGCAAAATTAACATATCAAAATCCATTCCAGTTACTTAGTGTGAAAGAGTTAAATGGATTCACTAATTTATTGTTACAGTGGTACTTCTCCAAACCGGACACCCTGGGAAGTCTACAGGATGTCCAGTTTGGAGAGGTTCTGTTTTAAAACAACAGATGACTAGTTCTAGACAAGTGTTGTTGCTTTATGATCATGAACAGACATTATATAAATACGCCATTTTAGATATGAATATGAAATTGCTGTAACCCTTTCACCCCTAAGTAGGTGGAATGGATTGTGATGTGTTAATTTTCCGACCAAGCAAATCATCACAAAATGATTTTCAGACTTGTCCATTTATAAAATATGTTTTTTTTTCTAAAAAAAAAAATTAAAATTAGTTGCAAAAAGTGCGGCTCCTGATGAGACGGCTCGTCATGAGCCGGCTCATCTGTATCTACACTGTTTGCCAATACCACTATACAGGCCTGTTGTGTTGAAAGGGTTAAAACTCAATGTCCTAAATATAATTTGAAATGAACAGGTCTAGAAATTGTGTGTGTGTGAAATGTGTCACAATTACATTTCAAATCGAAATTGCGGTATCCAAAGCCGTGACGAATGTTTCAGCCTTTGACTGTATTGCGTTAGTGTGTGACAGTGGTGTACATCTCAAAATACGTGTTGTTTGCGCAATTTGAGGAGACTGTCAAATCGTTTATCCACAGAAATCACCTAAATATGCTTCCTGTGGTAGTGAACATCTTGACGTTAAGGGCATAAAAATACTTTGGTTCTCAGACACGGGGTTTACGGAATGTGTCACAGGAGGCTGGGTGGATTTTTATGTCCCCAGTCTCGGTAGAGCCGGAGGCATATAGTGTTTTGACTGTGTCCGTCCGTGTGTCCGGCACGTTAAGAAGTTCGCCGGAGTTTCTCAATTATGTCATAACTTCTATATCCCTTGAAGGATCATTTAAATATTTTAACGTAGTATACTTGTGGACAAATGCCACGTATCCATGCTGCCCTTAATATGACCTTGACCTGTTGACTTTGACAATTTTGAACTTTTTCACACATTAATATATTTGCCAGAGTTTCTCAAGTCTTTCATATTTCAATACATTATACTTATGCACAAATTTCACACAATCTGACATGCTGCCCTAAACCTTCACCATTTGACCTTCACGGCTGTGCTTATGAATACTTATCACTTTTGGTTAATTAACTTTGCTACAGTTTCTCCAATCTGCCGTGTGTGGTGGTCGGGCGAATGAGACGGTGTAAATTAACGGTATGGGTTCCTCCTTATAGGAATCACGATTTGCCTGGTTTGGCCCTCAGGTACATTTTTATCTTTGGCTCTTTAGTTACCTGGGAGTTGAATTGGGTTATTGCCCATTACAAAAGTTGTAGGATTATTACCGATCCTACTGCTTTTGGGAGGGGCCAAGTGATTCTGGTGTGGCGAGGACCTGGCATCAGATCAGGATTATTCTGATTTCAGGGCTGAATATATAATTTTGTTATTGTAAATATTCAGTTCTGATTTTGGGATTTTCCCCCCATTTGTACATGTACTTGAACATGTACATGTACTTGTACAGGTAATATAGGGATTTAGTACTAAACCCATTGACACGGCCTTAAATGACCTTAGCTGTTGATAGGCCGTTAAACCCAATTAACAAACAAACAAACTCCAATGTGCCACCGGGGGGGGGGGTGGGGGGGGGGCATTTGTGTGCCAACAGGCCACATTTTCTTGTTTAATATATTTGTTTAATGAAGTCTCTGATTTGTTTCAAGTTGCAGAAGCATTTTGCATGTCAATTAAATGTGGTTCACATATAGAGAATAGTAGGATAGTGCCGTGAATGGGAAAAATATCTGGCAAGGCTTAGGAAACGTTTTCCGTGCTGCGCCAGATATTTCTTCCCATTCACAGCACTAACCTACTATTCTATTTGTCCCGTCAACATTTATCCCGTCAACACTACAAATAGCTTTAAAATGCAAAAAATAATCCCAGCCACATCCTCAAAATTGGAGAATCGACTAGCATGACAACCGCACATATTCATACGCAGTGATTAGGTCGTATTGACAGGATATCAAAAATGTTTCACGGCACCATGTTTCACGGCACATACGCACTGTGTTGACGGGATAAATACCAGTATGTTTACTAAAGCTACTATGACCAGATTTTCATCAGACATGATTGTATATAACATATTTTTGCATGATATAGCAGTGTTTTTAATCGATAATGTAGTGAATTTACAATATGTTTGGTAAAGTACATGATGAGAACCAAAGAACTTTTTGTATGACCTAATAATGAGTTGATGAGAAAGGAAGTTTGGTTTTGTCAGTTTGTCGTCCATGTTTACATTGATATGTTCCTACTTCCTGTGCCGAGATATGGGCGTACAATCATCCAGCATATCACGTTAGCGATTAGCTAATCCCTCAAATAACATATCCCGTAAATAGGTAGTAACATACAGGTGTATGATCTAAAGTTTCTCTACCTTGCCGTAACCTTTGAATGTGGGAAACAAATATAGTCGTCTGCTGTTCGTTTGTATTTTGTCTTCTTTCTCAATAAAAACATGTTTTGACAGCACTTTAGAATCATTTCCGTTGGAAATGATTCTAAAGTGTTGGCAAAGCATGTTTTTGATGAGAAAAATGGGAACAAAGAAATAAACAGCAGACAACAAAAAGGGTATCATCTTACTGGCAATTTCCACTGATGAAGTAAGAATTGTTCGTCTATTATGTAGACATTGACCACATTTCGGTAGATTTCGGCTATTTTTTAACTGTTTTATAACTGTTTTATAACCAACAAATTTCCCAGCATGCAAAGAGTTAAATGCTACGAAATTCACGAGTTTAATTCAGCTACCGAACAAGAATTGTTTTCCCACTAAACTACCAGCTAATTCCTTCATGGGTATTACTTTGTAAATATAAACTGTTTATTTATTCCCTGTTTGTTAACCTCCTTTTGGCCTACATTTGGACAAACCAGTTCCATGTTGCCATGGACATTAATGACCACTTCAGCTCCATTCTGTATGCTTCACAGAAATGATTCCTGTTCTAATACTGCAACAGTTAGGATACCATGGTAACTGAAACGTGAACAATGAATAGCAGGTTCATGGTTTATTCTGGGGCTACACGTACTCGTCACCGATGTTGAGTAGCTTATGTCAGCTGGTAGCAATATAATAACCTTATACGGGTGGGCTGTGTTCTGACAAAACGATCTTATTATGAGGATTTAAGTTAGTAATCAATTGACAAGATCAACCTGTTAATCTACACGGTGGGATCAGGGATGTCATTATGATCTTGCCATTAATTAGCGAGAGATTTTTCATGTACAGTTTAATATTTGTACCATACCGGTGCGTAAATATGCAGGCTTTTGGTTTTCTGGCTTGTTGCCTACACCATAGGTGTGCATGCTTTATTCTGATCCCTACTATATGTGGCTGTGATTAGAGAAATCTGTCTTGTGGCATTTGTGGATGTTCAAACTTATGATCTTCTAGCACTGTTTCTGGAGCCTGATAATGGTCAAACTTTAAGTTGTGAGCAATATGGGTGCATCATTGACTGAATGGCGAACAGTGGGGCTACACTGGTCGCATATCGTAAGCTGCATTTCTCCAGTGACAGCCACATTACTAGTATAACATTAGGCCGTCCTTAAAAAATTGTTTGTTTCCTGTAACCCGGTCGGTAGGCAATTTCTTTTTTTTTTTGTCACATGACATATTGAATTTAAAAATTATTAATATTAAAAAGGTTAAATATTTGAACACTTGCAATAAAAGTATGTCAATTGCTGTATGTGTTGTTGTATGAACATGTATGCCATTTAGGGCCAGAGATTATGTTAACCTTTTTAACCCACTAATTGTAAACAAAATTGCAATAAAAAAATCGGGTCGCACTGTTTTTAGCAGGTCGGTCGGGTTACAGGAAACAGAGATATAATTATGGATGGCCTTAAATAGACTGAATTCTTCTGTCATAATGTTGATTGTTCAGTGTTTGAAGTACCATCAATCAGTTTTCAACCTTTTTAGAGCGGAAATGAGAATATGGACTTGACCGACCCACTTGGATGTTTAAATGTGTTCAGTGATCATTGAAAATCAATTGTGTATTTAATATTTAGGACTAATGAGAAACAATACTGAGTGTACATGTAATTCGGCTTGAGGTGACATAGTTTCTTTACAAAAATAATCATGTTAAATGTTTTTTTCTTTTGTATTCTTTTCAACAACTGGTGACTTCCTTGTTTTAGTGGATCTAAAATGAGAGAAAATAAGACTACTGTGTAAAAATAGTGGTACTACTTGCACATATTTTGCTGTGAGTTTAGAGGTACATTTCTATACTGAATAAAACATTTACAAAATGAGGACAGAGTTATTTTTATGGCGTAGAGATGATTGTAAGTAAATGCATGCTATAGGTGTTTTTTTATGAAAACAAAATAAATATTAAAGGAATAAGTCATCAGGTATTGCATTTATTATCCCCTCGCCAATAGGCAGGAGGGTGATATTATTACAGTGCGACCCCGTTAGTACAAGGAAGTCCGGCGACATACAACCTTCCGTGTTGCTTATCCGAACCGTGCTATATCCGTTCTCGCCCAAGACGCATCATAATGATTATGTCAACAAAAAATACATGTACACTGTACACTGTGACTGCGAATGAACGACGTCGCCAATGCCTATAATATGCCATAAGTTTTCACTGTTATCTTCGCATGTAATAAATATATTGAATCCCAAGAATTGTTAACGTCATGTTTTATTTATTCATCATGTTCATGTAGAATGTAGATCTACGCAGGTCCGTGCAATCCATTATTGTAAAGGCGTGTAGAAAAAAGTGTAGTAAATATGTGTAGCCATCATCATTCGATGACACAATGACCCAATGACCGATATCCTGTTCCATCAGCTGCAACGTCACGTGACAAGCTCGTGCGTTGCAATCTGTGTTTACTCATATGGTGAGCACAGGTGGAAGACTCGGACCTATGACACCAAAATAAATGCCTATTCAAAAAATCCCATTATCCCACCCACCTGGTATCGTACTGTACATGACGTTAATAATAGAACGAGATCAAGTGGGTGGGGTAATGGATACTTTTGTAATGGTCATTTTCTTTGTGTCACACGTCCGACTATTCCACCGGTGGGTTTGAGTACGCACAGAGTTTTAACCCTTTCAACACCACAGACCTGTATAGACATGTTTTGCCCAACGTGTTATAATATTGCGCCAGTTCATGAGGTAATCAGGCTTATCACGTGAAATTTTCGACGAAGATGAATCTGATAATAGTGTACATTTTCTGTAAACGATATCGAATGTTGACGAATATTAAATTAGTAATTATTACGCATTTGCTCTGAAAATGTTATCAACTTTCCGATATATTTGCAGAAAAAAGTCAAATAATTCTCGGCGAAAATCTCAGTTATATAATAAAGTTGATTATCTCATGCACTGGCTCAATTATGACGTAGCGAAACAAGGCCAGTTGTCACGTACGCATTTGTGTACATGCGCCGGGGGCGTGGGCAGTGCTGTAACAATTTAGTTAATCTGGGTTGAGTTAATCTGCGCGACTGATACGCGATCTCCGATTGGTCAGCCTTTACACCTAATTAATATTCCACCAATGGTGATGAGCACGAACGCATGCTGGAAAAATGAAATCGAGCACATAACAATTAGCACTGCTTTGTTACTGGGACCAATAATTGTTGATGTTATTCCCAGTTTGCTTGGATTAATTTACAAAATGTGCAAACGTGATCAGATAAAAGGAGGCTATGCGTCCATAATAAAAAAAAAATAAAAATAAAAAAATCGTCCATTTTGGGTCTAATTTGGGAAAGAATCGCAAATTTAACACGATTTCTAACAATAATTGTGTTACAAATTTAACACGATTTTGATATACAAATAGGCAAAAAATTCGGGAGCCAAGGCACAACCGTGTACTAACCGAAATTGTGTTATAGTGAAGCGTGTACTAACGGGGTCGCACTGTATACCCCCGGCATACAAAATATGTCGAGGAGTATATATTTTTTGTAATTCGGTCCGTCCTTCGGTCCGTCCATTTGTCCGTCCAGGTTAAAGTTTTAAAGCAACTGCTTCGCCCATTACCTTGAAACTTCACATAGATGTTTATCATCATCCATATTTTCATTCTACCCCCCAACCGTGCGGCCCCTGTGCCCAATGTGAAGGTCAAATTACTTTGAATTTTTTTGTTAATTTTTTTTTGTGTACTATATCTCTGCAACTGCTTCACCCATTACCTTGATACTTCACATGGGTGTTTATCATCATTGTCGCACCCGCTTGCAGAAAGCGCGATATCGTCGACATTTTGGCATACGTCCGTCCGTACGTCCGTGTGTCCGGTTAAAGTTTTTTCGTTAAACTTTTTCCATCTACTTTATCTATTTTTTTAGTGTCCATGCCTCGCCCCAAGGCGCGACATGCAGGCCACGGCCATCTAGTCTACAAAAAGTGGGTATAATTATGTTACCCAAGTGTCTATGCTTGGAAAAAACCTGGCCTTCGTGGCTTTGCCTCGTTTCTTGTTTTTTGTTTGTTAGGCAAATGAGTTAAGACATTTCTCAATAACTGCTTAACGCCTTCACCGATTTTAATATTTTGCCAACACGTGTGTCTAGGGATTGTGCTTTCTTTCGCATACACCTCACGTCTGAGCACCCAAGGTTAAGGTCATTGAGGACTTGTGTTCATTTGATTATCATGCCAGTGAGGGGATTAGCTTCACAATAACGATACCCTTGTTGTTCTATAAAAACAGTTAACTGTGTTCGCTTAGCGCGATAAATGCAGTAGGAAAGAAGTGTGTCTGAAGGGTGGAGGGGGCCGTGATCTACACTGTTTACCAATACCATATACAAGTCTGTAGTGTTGAAAGGGTTAAGTAAATTAAATTAACCCTTAGACCGCTACTCACAACAATTGTCGTCTGCTGTTGCTTTGATATCTTGCCTTATTTCTCAATAAAAACATGTTTTGAAAGCATGTTGTAAATTATTCTAAAGTGCTGTCAAAGCATGTTTTTGATGATAAAAGTGGAAAATAGAAAATAAACAGCAGACAACAACAAAATTTAGATAGCGGTCTAAGGGTTAATAACATTGATTACAGAAAAACTAGCATTCACAATGCTAGTTATTATCCCCTCGCTGATGGCGAGAGGGGATATAGTGTTATTCCATGTAGTTATTACTTAGATATCAATTTTTGCCCAGAAATTGCCTGTACATGTATTTACCTACAGCAATAACATACACAGTCCAGGCTGATACGGCGTGTTTTCCAGTCTGATACTGAAACTTCTAGTCTGATTATAACTGCCATTTCTAGTCTGATACCATCGTTACTAGTCTGATACCGCCGTTTCCAGTCCGATACCATGTCTCGCGCGCGTATTAAACCAGTTCCTTTGGCATGTGCATTGCGTATGTTTACTTTATCGGCTGCGTAAATTTTGACAGATGCCGGGAATTTAAATTTGTAGGCTCTGTATTTCATCATTCAATCATGGATAACGGTATAGATTTTAATATAGGATTATCACAACTGCCGGATGATTGATATTGAAAGTGATATCTAAGTAATCTTAGTAATAAAGACGTTAATATGTGTCCTGTTTGATATCGGCCTAGGTATCGTCCCTTCGGTCTCAGGCTGATACCAAGTTACCTCGGGCCGATACCTAGGCCGATATCAAACAAGCCACGTATTAACCTCTAAGTACGTACATGCGTTAGTAACACTTTTCATTTTTATGCCCCTAATCTCGGTAAGTGCCGGAGGCATAAATTATAGTGTTTGGACTGTGTGTCCATCCGTGTGTCCGGCACATTAAGAAGTTTGACAGAGTTTTACAATTCTGTCGTAACTTCTATATTTCTTAAAGGATAACTTAAATATTTCAACACAGCATACTTGTGGACAAATGTCACACATCCAAGCTGCCCTTAATATGACCTTGACCTTTTGACAGTGACAACTTTGAACTTTTTCCCACATTAAGTTCGCCGGAGTTTCTCAATTTTGTCATAACTTCTATATTCCTTGAAGGAATACTTAAATATTTCAACACATCATACCTGTGGACAAATGACACACATCTATGATGCTCTTAATATGATCTTGACCTTTTGACCTTCGCAACTTTGAACTTTGTTCAATACCGCAGTACATCATACTTGTGGATGAATGCCACACATCTATGCTGTCCTTAATATGACCTTGACCTTTTGACCTTGACAAGTTTGAACTTTTTCCCACATTAAGAAGTTCTCAATTCTAGAATTGTCATAACCTTTGATGGATTACATTAATATTTCAAAACATCAAACAAGTGGACAAATGCCACGATGATCCATGCTGCCCGTAATATGACCTTCACCATTTGACCATCACAACTGTGCTTATGAATACTTATCACTTTCGGATAATTAACTTTGCCAATCTGCCACCGGGGGCATTTGACACATTTTCTTGTTCAATAACTTACAAATCGCTTCACCTATTTTGACAATATTTGGCCACAATGTGAGTTTAGGGATGGTGCTTTGTTTTGCATATGACCCACTCCAACTGACCAACGTCAAGGTCACTGAGGACTAATGTTCATCTTGTATGTAAGGCAAATGCGTTTTTTTTGTTTATTCAATAAGTTATGAACCGCTTCACTGATTTTGATAATATTTGGTCAAAATATGTGTCTAGGGATGGTGCTTTGTTTTGCATACGACCCACATCTGACCGCCGAAGGTCAAGGTCGCTGAGGACTTATATGAACCTTGTTTGTAAGGCAAAAGTGTTACATTTTCTTTTCTTTTTTATTATCAAGGCTAGGGGATTAGCTTCTGACGTGGTAACCATTAACGATGCCCTTGTTGTTCAGTATTAAAACAGTTTTTCAGCAAGTTCAGGTGCAATTTGATTGGAAAATAGAATACAAATCTAAAATTATAGTATTACTAATCTGTTTATAACTTGCTTCAGATATCTGAGACCCGTTTACATCACCTTCTGTATATAACCTTGTATTTGAAACTTGATCATTATAATTATTTTCCTGGTTTAATAACTATTTAACCAGTCTTTCTAAAGGCAAACAAAACCCCAACTTTTACACAAAAAAAATGTCCCCATGTTAAATCCCCATAGACATCTTCACGGAGTGAAGATGTCTATGGGGATTTAACATGGGGAACATACATTTACCACATTCCAGGTGGTATCATGAGATGTGTCAAAAACTGTCTTTGTGGTTGCTAACATGATATAGACACTGGTATTATGTTGCGATGTAACTTGCAATACTCCCACACGCTATTCCCTTTCACAGACAGTGTACTTATACCGAAATAAAATACATGTGCTCGAGTACTGGGCCTAATTTTTGCCATTCCTGTTGTGAAGAATAATCTTTTACAAAGCTTGTGTTCTAATCCTATTCACTCTTTACTTGAATGTATGTCAAGGTGTATGATCACGTGGTACTAACAACAACAACAAGTACCGATTCAAAGAACGCATTCTTGTATAGTGTCCTTGTTACGTAACGGATTTTGTAACGGATGAAATATGGCGCATCAAACGCGTCTTGTTAAGCTGAATTTGGTGGTCTCTTTATTTTCGCCCAAACTTCTGTCGTTTTTGCGAAGAATCGATTTCCGTGTCTCTGACACGGAAATCGATTCTTCGCAAAAACGATATAAGTCTGTGCCAAACTCCATAGACCACCAAATACAGCTCATGAAGATGCTTTTGCTGCGCCATATTTCATCAAAATCCATTGCATATTAAGGAAAATATCAAATAATACTTTCTTTGGAGTGGGCGACGTTGTTGTTGTAACCACGTGATCATGCACCTTGTTTGTATGTATCGTTTATCCTATGAAATAAATATTGTCTAAACCAGTCTTTATACCTAAGACATACAAAATATGTCGACTCGACAGACGCACGGACAAAAATACGAAAATAATATACCCTCGACATTGTTATTATTTTCGTATTATTGTCCATCCGTCTTCGTCCGTTTGTTCGTCCATCCGTAAGATTTGTGTTAAAGTTTTTGTTTGTCGGTCGAGGTGGCGGTCGGGGGTATCTGTGAGCCCCTGCTCTCTTGATCTATGACCGACTGTTACCGATTGTAATATGCTGCCAAAATATGTCTTTGCTATGGAATAAGACAAATTTTCGAAAAACATTTGGTTCCCACCTTTTAAGAATTAAACACTTTCTTTAAATTCTGTTTTCAGATAAAAAGAAAAATGGTGACCTGAAGACTAGTTCAATGGGCAATAACTCCTCAGTGACTGCCACGCCACCAGCGGAAAGAAAGTCCAAATTTACCGTCATCGGAAAACTATTTCGACCTTGGAAATGGAAGCGGAAAAAGAAGAGCGAAAAGATCGAGAAGACGGTTGTAGGTAAGGAAGTTTGTGTTTCATTGGTGACTTGGTTGAGACGGTGAGCAGTGTAAACCATGAATATATGGTAGTGTCTGATCCACATAAAAATTGCCAATGCTGGGTTTGGACAATTAAACATATCGTTACTATTAAATTCTAAAATTGTGAAAATATAAATTTGTTTGTGTCTCGCCCACGATGGTGAAAAGTGAGACATAGCGGTCACAATTCAGTTACTGAAGTAGCCGTATAGGTAACTGATCTGTGAATGGGTTTTATTACCAGTGTAGATCCAGATCAGCCTGTGCCTGCACAGGCTGATCAGGATCTTCACTGTTCACCATTCCATCAATGAAACACTCATCCTGTTTCTAATAAACAAATTAGATAATTTTCAGCTACAGGAGTTTATTATTTGATCAGGAGCTACACTGTCACAAATCCCATAAGCCCCATTTTCCCACGTCACGGCCACATCTCATGTAACCCTTTAAACCCCAAAGCCCGCTACAGTGGTTTATGTAAACAGTGCAGATCCAGATGAGCCGGCTCGTAACGAGCTGTTTTATTTCTCTTTGTAAATATGTCTTGAAATTTCATTAGAATTGAGTCCTCAGGACTCGATTCTAATGAAATTCCAAGACATATTTATGATATTTACAAGGAGAAATAAAAGAAAATATGATGATTTTTTTGTCCGCTATTTTTTAACTATTTATAGTCCACAAGTTTCCCAGAATGCAAAGAGTTAAGACTGCTATTTTATGTGACTTGTAGTGTCACTGGTGCTGCTTTCCGCTCCAGCGTAAAATGTTAAAGGCAGCGCCGGATTCCTGACGAATCCCCATTCAGCTACATGCAGAAGGTACTGCATAAACACATTTTGCATTTATGCGAGTGGCATCTCATCATGAAACCGGTGCATTTTTCGACATGATACATTTTACACCGGTGCGGAGTGAAGTAACAGTGAGTGTGGAATTTGATCCCATGTATGGTGTACGAATGGGGTCCAAAATAAAATATACAGGTGCACCTAAATTTTAGAAATATAAACATACATGGCTGGACACATTTTGATAGAACATGGCTTACGGTATGTAAGAGCTGGCAAATGTGAAATACATATTATTCTACAATATCAAAATAATAGTTTAATAATCTTCAAAACAAGTGTGTGATTTATTGGGCTCTAAAATGATAACTGTATTTATCATTTAAATTGCTTTTTCGCTAATAAATCATATTCTGCTCTAAAGTTTTTGCTGTTCTGGATTTAGTGAAGGAAATTACCATCCCGTAGTATGCTCTGCTTCAGAACCTGCTTTGTATTGTGATATAAAATGGATTGGTATCTTAAACGTATGTTATCTGCATGTTGGTAGCGGCAGAAAAATAACCTTTTCTCTTTGAAATAAACTTTCAAGCATGTTAAAATGTAAAAGAAATATTTTTTTATTTGTCTTATTTCTCATTTATAGTAAGGGTAAACTTAGAAACGTTTCAATAAGGCAAATGGTGGTCACAACATAATTATATATTTCTGGATATACAGGTCATTCTCGTTATCTCGAAGTCGAATGGACTGATGAAAATATATCGACATATCTGAACTTCGAGATAACATTTCGGCAAATTTCTCGAAAAAAAAATCTGAACAAAATCGCTTCAGAAATGACTCTTTACTTTATTGGCGGGTTTTCATAAATCGCGGCTTGAGTTTATTTTAAGCTGTTTTCGTAATTAATAGACGATTTACTTATTGCTACACCGTTTAATTCATTTTTCTGTTAAAAGAGATTTGATATCACATTAAGTTTAATTGATTAATTATGGTTTTAAGTGCACTGCTTTAACTGGTCATGCAACTTTAAACGCATTTTAGCGGTGGTGGTGTCTTTGGTTTCTATAGACGTGTGAAAACTTACCTGAGATAATCGCGCTGATGAAGACTTGGTGGCACCGGGCGCTTAATTTTCGCATCGACATATCAGAATACAAATGTGAAGGAAACATACTATCGGGACTCGATTTCCACTTCGACTAAACCGATATATCGACATATCCAATATCGATTTATCAGGAGTAAAATATATGATATATATAGGGAATTCTGCCGGGACCTGGGACGTATATCGAGATAAGCAGGTTACATCGAGATAAACGATATTGAGATAACGAGATTCAGCTGTATATGTACCATATCCGTGGTTTTCTAGAAATATAGTAGGTTAATGAGGATTATGCGATTAGTTTTCTTGTATCTCCCTAAAAGTACATGGTGTGGCCATCATTTTAACCGTCTCGTTGAGACGGTTAAAATTGTGTGGTCACAACATATTCTTTTGATGAGAAATGAGAAAAATGCAAGATTTTTTTTTTAGAAATTGTTTATCCATATATGGGTATTCCGCAATGAATGGGGTTAACACACTTCATGCTGAGGATACACCATCTTACTGATAGAACAAAATCAAATCATTTCTCATTTCTGTGCATACAAATACCATATTATGCTGTGACCACTCATTTGAACCGTCTCGCCGAGACGGTTCAAATGTGTGATCAGCATCTACTTTGATGAACAAAGAAATGAAATAGAGAAAAGTCTCTAAATCAGTATTCTGCATGATATGGTTTAACCCATTAACGACGGGATACAATTACATGTATAGTAGTATGAAAAATTTTAGGGGGAAAATCATATTTTCTTTATTTCATCTCGAAGGTATATGCTGTTACCACTCATTTGAACTGTCTCGACGAGACGGTTCAAATGAGTGGTAACAAGATATACTTTTAAGGAGAAATAAACAAAATAATGAGATTTTTTTCAACAAAAATTATCGTATGCTTAGACTGAAATGGGTTGGATTATTATATCAGCCTTTTCTCTTTCCATTGAAAAAGCATAACTCCAGTTGCCTTACTTCATGTTAGATAAATATGGTCAGCACAGTTATCTTCCTTAGTCCAGGTATTCATTTGTCGGTTGATTAATGGCTTTTCCAGGTCGCTAGTCACACACATATACAAAATGACTTCTACAGTGTGACTGCATATTTATGTCGCATTGCTATTTTTATGCCCTACCACAATAGTGGGGAGAGGGGCGAGGGGATATACCCTTGACCGTAAAGTTCCTTTCGTCTATCCATCTGTCCCGCCTGTCACAAGGTTAAAGTACTTGTTTGAGTTTGTATCTTCAATAGTCTGAGGCCTACAGCCACCATACGTGCACACTATCATCAGCCCTTTATGTGCACCGCAACCCACTGTGAATCAATTTTTTTGTTTGTTTGTTAGGGTTTAACGGCGTATCAAATTCAAGTACATGTACAAATGGGGGGAAAATCCCAAAATCAGAACTGAATATTTACAATAAAAAAAACACTATATATTCAGCCCTGAAATCAGAATAATCCTGATCTGATGCCAGGTCCTCGTCACACCAGAATCACTTGGCCCCCTCCCAAATCTTACTACTTTTATAATCGGCCATAACCCAATTCAACTCTCAGGTAACAATAGAGCCAAAGATAAAAACGTGCCCGAGGGCCAAACCAGGAAAATCGTGATTCCTATAAGGAGGAACCCCGCCGTTACTTTACGCCGTCGCATTCGCCCGACCAACCACTCACCACTGTGAATCAAATGACCTCTGAGTGACCTTGACCTACAATCACAATATTTACATAGATATTTCACTTAGTTAAAGTTTTGTTTGAGCTTGTGTACTATCAAAGTCGTAGGTGGGATATATGTGTTCTATGAACACATTTTCTAGTTGCATTTTTTGTGTGAAAGCTATTTCATAAGAAATATCTGAGATTATAAACTAAACCAATCAAACTGCCTGCTTTGAGCACAGAATATGTATACATGCTCAGATTGTTATAATTATGTTTGACTGCATTAAAACACATGTTGTGATTTAACCCATTCCTTTCGGAAGAGCCTGGCCCATCCCGTTTCCTGAGCCTTGCCAGATATTTTTTCCCATTCACGGCACTAACCTACTATTCTCTATCTATTTACCTTATTTCTGAACCAAAGTATATGTTGTGACCACTCATTTGAACCGTCTCGGCGAGACGGTTCAAATGAGTGGTCACAACATATACTTCTGATGAGAAAGAAAGAAATTCTTGAGCCTCGCCGGATATTTTTCCCATACACCTTTACGGGTATGAACTTTAGATTTTTTGTTTATTTTTTTGTTATTTCTCAATGAAAGTATATGTTGTGACCACTCATTTGAACCGTCTCGACGAGACGGTTCAAATGGTGGTCGCGACACATACTTCTGAGGGCATAGAAGGCCGGTCCACAGTCATAACAGCGATAAGAATAGTGTGTAAATCAACTGTGAATGGACACTGTGATTAGCAGCAGTATGCCAATGTCACATTAATGAGGTAAAGTCTGCTTTTATGAACCAGCTGGGCCATATGTGTCACTCCATGACAAAAAGAGACTTAGCATTTTTAACCAGTGTAGCTCCTGATCAGCTGGCACATTCATGTAGCTTAATACAGGCCCTGCGTTCCTGTTATTTTCATCTGGAAGGTTTTCACAACTCGATATCAAACAGTATAGCCTCTGATCAGACGCTGATCTGGGGCTATTCTGTTTGCCATCTCGATAAGCCGATTTCGCCATGGCGAGTGATATTTGGAAGTTTCTATCCTGTCTGGAATGAGTTGCCATGGCATTTATGTCCTGTCCTCTGATGTTTTCTCTAATTAGTCCACAGTGTTCAGTAATCAGGACCAGATTTTATTTCCAGGTCACAGAGAGGCTTCGATTTGGTTATCAATTCACTTGTTATGTAGCCCGAAAAAGTCTGCAAATTCCAGGGTATATAGTCGCCACTGTTGAAACAGCGTAGCTCCAGATCAGCCTGTGCGTGTGCGCAGTGTGATCAGGGTCTAAACTGTTTCACCAAGCCAATGAAATAGTCTGATTGTTATTTATAATAGTAAATTATTAGATGTTAATCCTAATATGTGAATTTGCAAAAATATCCGGATCTACACATGTTGCCTTCAGCTCTTTTATTGTACAAATGGAGGACAATTTAACTCTGCATGCTGGGAAACTTGTGGGCTATAAATAGTTCAAAACTAGCGGACAAAAATTCATCATATTTTCTTTTATTTCTCCTTGTAAATATCATGAATATGTCTTGGAATGTCATTAGAATTCTAATGAAATTCCAAGACATATTTGTAGAGAGAAGAAAAACATATACTCCTAATTTGTTTGGCGGATATTTTCACCGCTAGCATGCAAAGAGTTAACAACATTGATGGTAACACTTTGTATGGAGCGTCCCTATTAACCCTTTCACCCCTAAGTAACTGAAAGGGTTGCGATATGTTCGTTTTGCAACCAATCCAACCATCGCAAAATGGTTTTCAGACTAGTCCATTTATGAAAAGGGGATATTGTTTGTTCTCAAAAATATTAAAATTACTTTCAAAAAGTGCAGATCCTGATGAGACGGCTCGTTGCGAGCCGGCTCATCTGGATCTGCAGTTTGCATACACCGATATAGCGGGCTTTCGGGTTCAAAGGGTTAATATAAATAAAGACCCCTATTCAATTTTTAGAGATGAAAAATACATTATTAAATCAAAAAGGAAAATAAGGTCTTTTCAATTTATTTAATAACATATTTTTTATTAAAAATGGAGGAGGGACTGCTATTAGAGAAGGGGTTTCTATTACTTTTAAGGAATGGGGCTAAGTGACTCTGGTGCAGTAAGGACCTGGCATCAGATCAGGTTATTCTACTTTCAGGGCTAAATATATATTTTTTCTGTAAATTTTCTGTTCTGATTTTGGGATTTTCCACCCATCCATACCAGTAAATTATGGGATTCGACCCTTTAACCCAGCTTAAAATGACATTAGTGGTTGACCGCCCATTAAACACCATTAAATAAATAACTGCAGAGGCGTTACTATTATAGAAGGGGTTACTATGAGAATAAATATGGAATATTCCAGAGCTGGAGAGGAAGATATCACTGCGGTCCACACGAGAAGAGCTCGTGAAGAAGGGTTTGATCAAGGAGCGTACGGAGGACACGATCGTCGAGACTAACGAGAGCCCGGACTCCATCGCTGATGCTGAACCCGGTGCGCAGCAGATGGACGTGGAAGTGGAGCAGACAGACGCTCAGTCTACAGGTGGGTGAAATCTGGGATGTATCGTATCACTGGCAGCAGTCCATGAAGCCGTGTCTAGAAAATAGCAACGTTTCAGGAGCAACAAAAACTGATTATATTATTTTAACCCTTAGACTGCTACTCACAACAATTGTCGTCTGCTGTGGTTTTTATATCTTGCCTTATTTCTCAATAAAAATATGTTTTGACAGCACTTCAGAATCATTTCCAATGGAAATGATTCTGAAGTGCTGTCAAAGCATGTTGTAAATTATTCTAAAGTGTTGTCAAAGCATGTTTTTGATGATAAAAATGTTAAATAGAAAATAAACAGCAGACGACAAAATAATTAAGATACCTTCAGCCCTAAACAACTGGAATGGGCTGTGATATGTTAACTTAAGGACTAATCACATTGTCATAAAATGATTTTCAGACTAGTCCATTTGTAAGAAGGGGGCATTTTTTTTGCTAAAAAATATTAAAATTACTTGCAAAAAGAGTTACAAGCCGGCTGGCTCATCAGGAGCTACACAATTTGCATTCATTATGATAGAGGTCTGTTGTGTTGGATGGGATTAATTGGACATCCATTTGTGGATATGTACACTACATTTTGCAACACCTTATCTATACAAGTTTCATAACCCTTTCACCCCTAAGTAACTGAAATGGATTGTGATACCTGTAACTATCTTACATTTTTCCATAGACAATCAGAGACAAATGCTACCATAAAAGATCTAAAAAGATATATTTACAGTTTGACGTACCGTAACAACCCTAATTTATCTGCTCAAAATTTATTCTGGCAAACACACATAAATATATGGTTTATCTCACAGCAAGGAATGTCCAAGTATTTATGGTTAGTATGGTTGTACTTGTTTATCACCCAGGTCAGGTTTTTCTAATTTCAGGGCTGAATATATTTGTTCTCCATGTAAATATTCCGTTCTGATTTTGGGATTTTCCCCCCAATGCAGCAGGTTAAAATGGGATCGAACCCGTTTGCCCGGCCTTACATGACCTTAGCTGTTGATAGGCCGTTAAACACTAATAAACAAACAAAACAAAACTTGTTTATCACAACAACACTGTATTTGGATACAATTTGTTTTGGGGTTTTAACCACTATTTTATAGGAGTTAAATAAATGGTGGGCGAATATTTAGGGCTATTACGGTATTTGTCAGGTCGACACTATTCAGGGATGCTGCCTGTAACATCAAAGATCTGAATCAAAGAAAAAATTGTTCCATGAAAATACGGCTTTTTCAAATGTTGCCATTGATATGGTTTACTTTGCGCAGTTGTCAGTTGCAGGGATCAGTGGAAGAAGGGTGATAACTGCATTCCACTGCAAATGCAGTATTTATCGTAATAAACATCCCAGGGGCTATGCAATCCGCAGGGATCAAAACACGGAAAGTATGATCAAAATATGTTATTTTCACATACAAAAGCCATTTAAAACAATGTTTTAAATGGCTTTTGTATGTGAAAATAACATATTTAGAATGCAAATATGGGAGGGAGGCTACTATTAGAGAGGGGGCTACTATTAGAATAAGTATGGTATATTGTAAGGTAGTGCCGCTCTATGTCATACAATCTATGAATGTACAATGCCGGAAATGTCTCAAGCTGATCAAATTCATGGATTTCCTTTAATGGTGTGGGACAGTTATCTGCATGTGGTTTATTGTTTGAGACCAGTAGCCTATTTCACCAACATTGCAAAGTATACTTATCTAGCAAAGTATACTTTGAGGGAGAACATTTTCAATTTAAGGATAAATTTATTAATTTATATTATACTGAATTTATTACATTATCACAGCCATTTTGGCTGTGATAATGTAATATATTCAGTATAATAATTCTCCATACTTTTAATCATCAACTATATGCAGTCGTTAGTTCTATATGAAATACCCGGTATTGCATTTCAGGGGGGAAAATAAATGATTACTCCCTCAAAGTATGCTTTGCTAGATAAGTATACTTTGCAAAGTTTCCCACCTGGTAGTATATTGTGGATTATAATGAGATTACCAGCTTCATAGCTGTGTATTTTGTCACGATACCTGCCTCGTTAGTGCCTACTGATTGTAGTCACAGGCACCCTTGACCAGACCAGCAGTGAGAATGGGACGAAATATGGGGCTACTGGAATTTGTGGCCAGTATGGTTCCCAACCTGTGAGTACTGATGAGGATCTATTATGTTTGTAAGAAGCTTGACAGGCGTTTCACCATCTAAATGATAAACAGCCCACTCACTAATTACACTGTGCATATGTGCAGGAATGTCTGGGCCTATTATGCCAATTGCACAATAATTCCTCAAACATATATAGGTTTGACGAATTATTGTGCAATTGGCTAGTAACTACTAATCGAGAGGCTCGTTTTTCACAAATCTGGGTGTGTACCTCGAACCTGAGTTTGAAGAATAACCGTCAATCGTGATCTCAATTGATAGTCTTTTCTTAAACCCGGGTTTGAGGAATTATTGTGCATTTGGCATTTAAACTGCCGGTTAGCCCAAACCATGGATTCTGCTTTGATTGATAGTTTTTCAGAAATAACTTTTTCAAACCCTAGTTTCAACGCCTTACATGTATGCACAATAATTCCTCAAACCCTGGTTTGAGAACTGAGAGGTTCCTTTGAGAGGAATTCTTATGCATTTGGCGAACATTAAACCTGGGTTTGAGATCTCAATTGGGAGTTTTATGTGCCAAGTGCACTCTACTCAAACCCGGGTTGAGAAAAAACAAACAATTACGATCTTGATTGATGGTTATTCTGGGTTTGGACCCGGTTTGAGAAATTATTGTGGATTTGGCTTGCCGTAGTCTAAACTGGTTGGAAAGTCCAAAAACATGTTTCTCCGATTGTTATACATAATATATTCAGATACATTTTGCTCCTATTGTAGAGCAGCAGTGCATTTCTGTGACTTGCTATACACATCTCGTGTGTACTGACTTGATATATTTCCCTAGTTTGCACCATATATGTCTATTATGTCTCTCAATGCACTGTTCTGGACAATGCATTGTTGTATAATTTGATGCAAATTCCATATGAGTTATATTTGTAGCAATCTAGGCTAATTCACCTGGGGTCCGTTTCACTATACTTCGTACGACTAAAATGTTCGTAAGTGCAAAATTTCACATTAACAATGTTTTCTTGTAAACAATTATTGGATTTACCTTTATTGAGCATAGGCTGCATATGGATTTACATTTATTGAGCATAGGCTGCATATGGATTTACATTTATTGAGCATAGGCTGCAAATGCAGCCTAAAATTTCACATTAACAATGTTTTCTTGTAAACAATTATTGGATTTACCTTTATTGAGCATAGGCTGCATATGGATTTACATTTATTGAGCATAGGCTGCATATGGATTTACATTTATTGAGCATAGGCTGCAAATGCAGCCTATGCTCAATAAATGTAAATCCATCAATTGAAATTTCCAGACGATCCTAAATTTGCACTTACAAACATTTTAGTCGTACAAAGTTTAGTGAAACGGGCCCCAGCTGTTTCCTCTAATTTGTTGTGTATTTGTTGGCTTAGATTGTAGTTTTGGATACAAATACATGCAAGGAACTTGCATAGAGGATTTCTGGGGATAGTTTCCTATCTGTTTCCTTGGAGTATAGGTAATTACCACGGATGTGGTTGGCATGCATCTGGTTTGTTGTAAATGAAGTTATTAATATTACCAAGCAGTATTATTCCCAAGGCGCAAGGCAATCCGATATTTGGACAAATTTCCAGAGAATATATACACAATTTGGTAATCAGAACAAGGGTTGATAAAAATGCTGTTGATCTTGTTCCAGTGAAGATTAACCCTTAGAATGCAGGAAACAAAAAATTGTCATCTGCTGTTGTTTCGTATTTTGTATTTTTTATGCCCCACCAGTCTCGGTAGAGCTGGAGGCATATACCGGTAGTGTTTAGACTGTGTCCGTCTGTGTGTCCGGCACATTAAGAAGTTCGCCGGAGTTTCGGAATTCTGTTATAACTTCTATATCCCTTGAATGATTACTTAAATATTTCAACACAGTATACCTGTGGACAAATGCCACACATCCATGCTGCCCTTAATATGACCTTGACCTTTTGACCTTGACAACTTTGAACTTTTTCCCCACATTATAAGTTTGCCGGAGTGTCAAAATTATGTTATAACTTCTATATCCCTTGAAGGATTACTTAAGTATTCCAGCACAGTATACTTGTGGACAAATTACACACATCCATGCTGCCCTTAATATGACCTTGACCTTTTGACTTTCACAACTTTGAACTTTTTCACACATTAATAAGTTCGCTGGAGCTTCTCATTTCTGTCATAACTTCTTGACCTTTTGACCTTCATAAATGCGCTTGTGAATATTTATGACTTTGGTTAATTAACTTTGACACAGTTTCTCAAATCTGCCACTGGGGGGCATTCGTGTGCCGACGACGGGCCACATTTCCTGTTCGCAATGAAAAAATGGTTTGACAGCAATTTAGAATCATTTCCAATCGAAATTCAAATGATTCTAAAGTGCTGACAAACTATGTTTTGGTTGATAAAATTGGAAAATAAAAAATAATCAGCAGACAACAAATGTATTCAGCATAGTAAGGTTTAACTCTTTACATGCTGGGAAACTTGTGGGCTATAAATAGTTCAAAACTAGCGGACCAAAAATTCATCATATTTTCTTGTATTTCTCCCTGTAAATATCATGAATATGTCTTGGAATTTCATTAGAATTGAGTCCTCAGGACTCAATTCTAATGAAATTCCAAGACATATTTACAGAGAGAAATAAAACATACACTCCTAATTTGTTTGGCGGATATTTTCGCCGCTAGCACGCAAACAGTTAATAACCCTGAGTTGTCTGCAGTGTCTGAGTGTATGGGTTAGCTGTTTAACCTGGTATATTTGGAATACTTTATGGGTGTATGAAAATCTTGAAGTGTTTGTTTCTTTCTGATTTTTCATTTTTTTTAATTTTCAATGAAATTGTATGTTGTGACAACTCATTTGAACCGTCTCAGTGAGTTTAGAGATGTTCCTCTGTAATTCAGGCATATTTTGTGGTCATAAACATGTATTATAATCGATGTTAACCCTTTCCACACTACAGACTTGAATTGTATAGTGGTATTTGCAAACAGTGTAGATACAGATGAGCCGGCTCGTGACGAGCCGTCTCATCAGGATCTGCACTTTTTGTAAGTAATTTGCATATTTTTGAGAACAAAACTCAATTTTCATAAATGGACTAGTCTGAAAATAATTTTGTGACAATTGGATTGGTTTCAAAATTAACATCCATATTGTACACAGTGTGTCTGGTTTTAGTAGGTTTGTTTTTTTTTCTGTTGTTTTTTAGCTTATATTTAATGGCGGCACTGGCTCTAGGAACTTGCATGCCGTCTCCCAAGAATGGGAGAAAGAACGGAGGTAGAGATTTTTGAGAGAAGCCGGTAATTCGTATTTACAGAGCAACTACGAATTATCGGTACCCATTTACAGCTGGGTGAACTGGAGCAGTGTGGATAAAGTGTCTTGCTCAAGGACATAACGCACGCCGCTAGTCAGGCTCGAACCCACGACCCTTGGATCAGTAGTCCGACACACTAACCATTACGCCACGGCGCTCCTTTAGTACGTTTTTCTGTAGAACTACCAGGTTTATACCGTGATATATACACAGCATGACCTTGATAAACAACAAACTACATTCTGGTAGGTAGGTTTTACTGTAGAACTACCAGTATGTAGTTTGTTGTTTATCAAGGTCATGCTGTGTATCAGGTATAAACCTAGCAATAATTTCCCCCATCTGCCCAAACATTGCACTGATTTATTTGGTGAAGGCAAGTTCCATGTTCACATGCCTCAAGGTTTTAGCATTTCAGAATTCCATACTGTCCTTGTACTAACTGTGCATTTCTTACTACTGTCTGTTCCACGTTTTGCTGCCGACAAACTTTTGGACTTGGACATTAAACACATTAAATCCAAAAAATATACTTTTTTATCAATAACAAAAAAGTCACCGTCCCCAAAAACATTTATTTTATGAAATTCCGTAAAATATTGATATTGAATTTAACATGGGGGCTAAAGAAATAAAAACAATTTTTTTTTATTTGTGGACAATTTTCAAAAACTTTTGTTTTCTTAATTACATCATTTCCAAGCTATCTAGACAGGTTTCGGAGTGAATTTCCAATTGTTTTCATTTTTTGACTCCTCTCCCTTAGCTCCTCTTCTGCCTCTTTTTCCACCATGTTAAATTCCCATAGGAAAATCGTTTTTTCGCTATTAAATCAATATTTGATGGAATTTCATCAAACAAACAAATTTGGGGAGGGTGATTTTTTTGTTATTGGTGAAAAAGTACTTACATTTAAATATTTTTTAGATTTAATGTGTTTAATCGCCAAAAGTTTGTCTGCAGGAAATCTTGGAACATGAAGACAGTAGTTCCAATATCTGCCTGGCAGTTTATCACATTGATGGTGTGTTATCGTAATAACCCTAATTGCCATACCGCAGATAAATTACTCGCGTTTTGATTGGTCAGTTTGACGGGTAATATGAACTCAATATGGCTCGAATAAAAAATGGCGGCGGCGGCTCAAAGCTTAGTTGAAAACGGAATTATCTTTTTTAAATCCCGTCTGAAACATAGTCATAGGATTGGTAATGACCTAACTAAGAAAACAAAAGTTAGATTTTGATAATCGGTCCAGAATATTAACAAATTTCTACTCGTTTATGTCTGGATGACGCCATGTAATATTTGTAACATCATGACGTTGTAGCACCATATCGATGGTCTAGTAACATAAGGTCGTAAGTGCTAATAATTATTGCTAAAGCATAATAGCACTTACGACCTTATGTTACTAGACCATCGATATGTCTATGACGTCGTCTGCTGATAATTCATATTTTGTCTTTTCTCTCAGTAAAAACATGGTTTGGCAGCATTTTAGAATCATTTCCATTGGAAATGATTCTAAAGTGCTGCCAAACCAAGTTTTTGATGAGAAAAATGGAAAAATAAAAAATATTCAGCAGACGACACAAATTAATTCAGCATTGTAAGGGTTAAACAATTGTGTTAAGATGACGTATAAAACTAATTCTAATGCACCGAAAATAGACAGCCCGCATCCGATTGGTCAATTGTAATTACAGCCTATAAAATATGAAAAATCACAGCATATCAAATCTCCATTTTACCAGTCTGTGCTTTACAACTTAGACATATTTATGTAACCCTATGTTTTTTGTAAACAATGAGCAGCGGTGGGGAATCCAAGGTTTTCCTGAATCATTTTCAGTACATTTTCGGTTATCCAATCTGTCATCTTGACCTGTACAACCCAAAGCGGAAGAAGAGAATCAACCAATGACTGATGAACATGACTTCAGGGTAGCCCTTCAACCAATTCCCAAAAATATTACCTCACCCACCCAAAATACAGAAGAATCTAAGGGCCTACAGTGATCAATTCGGCTGTGCCTCTGGTGAATATAGATTCAAATGGGCAATGTTACACCATTCATATTGACTGTGTAGAATCACAATAACTTATAATATACGGACAGAACACATATACAAACATGGTTTCCCACAACAAAGTGTCGCAATGCTCAGGGTTTAAATTAGTACATAGTTATAGTTGTACTGGTTTATCACAATAACCGTTTTGGATACAATTTGAAAATTTCCCAAATGGTGTCCGAATATTTATGGTTATTACAGTATATTTTAACCCTTACACTGCTATCTTAAATTTTTTGTCGTCTGCTGTTTATTTTCTATTTTCCATTTTTATCATCAAAAACATGCTTTGACAGCACTTTAGAATAATTTACAACATGCTTTGACAGCACTTCAGAATCATTTCCAATTGAAATGATTCTGTAGTGCTGTCAAAACATGTTTTTATTGAGAGAGAAATAAGGCAAGATATAAAAGCAAGAGCAGACGACAATTGTTGTGTGTAGCGGTCTAAGGGTTAAACCACAGTATTTCTGTTTAGTATTATTAGACACAGGTTGCATTAACCAGTGTTACTTCTGTAATGGGAATGTCGAAATATACTATTACATAATGCGGCAAATGGTCAATGCATTTAATATAGTAAGTGGCAGTATGATTGGTTGATTAAACAGAGATGCAGCCAAGCATAAACTTTCGCTATATTCTGCTTGAGGTGTTGCATTTCCTTGATTGGGTTTATTGCCTTATAGGGCTCTGTCTGTCTTTAATAGCCCTTTCAAAGAAACCCAATAGGCCATAAATACACGTATTTACAAACGCTGTAGATCCAGATGAGCCATCTCTTGACGATCTGCAGCACGTTGCTGTATTTTAAGATTTTTTTCTACTCACCCTTGTTCGGATGAATTGAATGTTCCAAGAATTTGACTAGAACAGTCCATGTCTGATATTTAGGGGTGTAAGGTTTAATTGGTTAACCAGACTATTTTCACACTCAATGATTCTGTAGCAGGGGACTGTTCTCTATCTTGCAGGGCAATGTTGTAAGTGACATGCAACTAGAGCATACAGAAATTTATTGCATAACTTGGGCTGCTATTTGCACTGGGTAATATCACAGTGGAGTAGACATCATAATAATCAATGTATAAATGAGACTGCTATAGAAAATATGTTACATGCAAGTGATCAGTATGGTTTCAATATATGGTACTGTGCTTATGTATTAATCCTTACAATGCTGAATTAAATTGTGTCGTCTGCTGAATATTTTTTATTTTCCATTTTTCTCATCAAAAACTTTGGAAATGATTCTAAAATGCTGCCAAACCATGTTTTTACTGAGAGAAAAGAAAAATATGAATTAACAGCAGACGGCTATTTTCGGTTCCCACATTCTAAGGGTTAAGGATATTCCGATAAATTGTGTTTAATATGATACGGGTATTTATTAAACACGTTGATTGATTTCGTATGAAACAAGTCCAATTTCATCGGTTCCGGTAAGAAACTGGTAACAGATCATGCTCTTGCATTTTTGCTCTTGAAATTGAACGAAGGTATATTCCCATCTGTATATGTATGAACTTGCTGTTGAATGGATGTAAAACCCCTCTCATACAATCACACCATGCATGATGATAAGACACATGAAATCATGGAAAATCTGCCCGGACCACATAATTTATTAACCTTTTCCATCCTACAAACCATAAAGCTAACTGACAAATGCTGTAGATCATGATGAGGTGGCTCGTAATTTCAATTGATGGATTTACATTTATTGAGACAGATTCTAAAGCACTCCCAACTTACCATATGCAGCCTATGCTCAATAAATGTAAATCCATCAATTGAAATTTACGAGCCGCCTCATCAGGATCTACAGTATTTGTCAGTATTAGTCGAATCTAAAAAAATCAACATTTTCTCATTAATGAGAAAATGTTTCTTTTCCTAATTGAACAATTATACTGACAAATGCTGCAGATCCTGATGAGCTGGTTGATTACGAGCCGGCTCATCTACAATGTTTCTACATGTTGGCTTTTAGGGCCCCGACGAGAATCGGCAGTGCCCTATAGGTTTTGCCCTGTCCGTCCGTTTATTTTTGGAAGTTTTTGTAACAGTTTCTCAAATCATGTATAGGGGCCCTATAAGCGCATCAACAGATCACATTTTCTAGGTGTCTGTAGGGTTGAAAGAATATTCCAAATAAAACTATCATTGAAAATCCAATGCAGGATTATGTAACGGTGAAATGGCTAAATGGAGTTTCATTCAGCATTTTTATACAAGTAGGCTTGTATAGCAGCTGATAAAATCATTCGAGTATTAAGTTTCAGTTTGTGTTCATCAGCTCAGTCATGTTTCTACGATGACATAATCGCATGATGTCATCCAATACAGAATCGATCATACAGTTACACATTGGCTGTACATGGGATATTGCGCATCTTTAACCTGCTCTCTTGAGTGTTCTAAATAAGTTAACCATTTCAACGCTACAGACCATTAAGCAAATGTTTGGCAAACACTGTGGATCCAGATGAGCCGGCTTGTAACAAGCCTCATGCGAATTGTATGTTTAACGATGGGTTTCATCCGCAATCCTGATATCCCTGTAGCCTATTTCACCAACATTGCAAAGTATACTTATCTAACAAAGTATACTTTGAGGGAGAAGTTTTCAATTTAAGAATAATTTATTATTTGTTATTATACTGAATTTATTACATTATCACAGCCATTTTGGCTGTGATAATGCAATAAATTCAGTATAATAATTCTACATACTTTTATTCATCTAATATATGCGGTCGTTAGTTCTATATGACATAATACATTTCGGGAAAAATAAATGATTACTCCCTCAAAGTGTACTTAGCTAGATAAGTATACTTTGCAATGTTGATGAAATCGGCTACTGGTTTGGCCCTCAATTACATTTTTGACTTCCTTGTGACTTGAGATTTGAATACGGTTATAATCATTATAAAAGTAGGTAGATTGGTACTAATCATATTACTTTTGGAGAGTGGGGCTGAGTGACTCTGGTGTGGTGAGGACTTGGCACCAGGTCAGGTTAGTCTAATTTCAGGGCTGTATATATATATAGTTTTGTAAATATTCAGTTCTGATTTTGGAATTCTCCCCCATCACAGCAGCTACAATACTGGATTCCACCCCATTATTAATTACTAGGCCTAAAATAACCATAGATGTTGACGGTCCATTAAACACAATTAAATAAATAATTAATTAATATTCTGTTCTGATTTTGCATTATCCATGCAGGTGAAGTATGGGATTCAACCCCATGAACCCACCCTAAAATGTTAACAGGCCGTTTAACCATTAAATAATTAAATAAATACAAATTTATTGTGAACATCCATAAACCCTGGGATATTATGGTTAATCAAACTGCCTGAGTTTGTGTAAGAATTTGGAGAATGTGCTCAGAAACCCTTTCAAACATCCTGATTTCAAGCATGTACGGTAATGGAGTACAAGCTGGTTAATGTGGGTCTTCAAATTTAATAAGCCTGGGGCCCGTTTCACTAAGCTTTGTACGACTAAAATGTTTGTTAGTTCAAATTTAAGATCGTCTGTAAATTTCAATTTATGGATTTACATTTATTGAGCATAGGCTGCATATGCAGCCTATGCTCAATAAATGTGAAACCAATAATTATTTACAAGAAAACATTGTTAATGTGAAATTTACAGACGATCATAATTTTGCACTTACGAACATTTTAGTCGTAAGAAGTTTAGTGAAACGGGCCCCTGGTTTTGTTGGAGCTTGGCCAATTTGCGACCAATTCGACCCCAATTTCCCTCACATATCTGAACAGTCAGTCTGATCATAGTTTACACTGCTAGCTGTCTATGGCAAGTCAATGGATATGCTGATTTAGCTACAAGAATGTATTAACCTTTATAATGTGGGGAACCAAAAATTGTTGTCTGCTGTTGTTTTATATTTTGTCGTCTTTCTCAATAAAAACATGATTTGACAGCACGTTAGAATCATTTCCATATAAAAACCAGCAAATGACAAAATTTAGTTCAGAATTGAAAAGGTTTACTGACAAGGACATACACTGATCACAGTTTATGTGGGCAAAGAGGCAGAAATGCCCTCCAGTATAATTATTTCATCTAGCTCATAATGGTTCAATTACCGGCGATGTTGCTAAACTCTTTTATCCCCATACTCAGACATTGCTACTGGCTATTCTGCTATTCCTTGACTATAATCCATTATGGGGTTATATGTATACATGTTCTGTAATACCCTTAAGTATTTGGACACAATTTCGGGGGGGGGGGGGGAGGTGGGGGGCAACACTTTGTATCCAAATATTGTATTGTGATTAACCCTTAGACCGCTATCTTAATGTTTTGTCGTCTGCTGTTTATTTTCTATTTTCCATTTTTATCATCAAAAACATGCTTTGACAGCACTTTAGAATAATTTACAACATGTGTTGACAGCACTTCAGAATCATTTGGAAATGATTCTGAAGTGCTATTCTGAAGTGCTGTCAACACATGTTGTAAACTATTCTAAAGTGCTGTCAAAGCATGAAGTGCTGTCAAACCATGTTTTTATTGAGAAATAAGGCAAGATATAAAAGCAACAACCGATGACAATTGTTGTGTGTAGTGGTCTAAGGGTTAAGCTTGTACAGCCACACTAGCCCTAACCAGGGGGCAGTTTCACTAAACTTCCTACGACTAAAATGTTCGTAAGTGCAAAATTATGATAGTCTGTAAATTTCACATTTACAATGTTTTCTTGTAAATAATTAATGGATTTACATTTATTGAGCATAGGCTGCATATGCAGCCTATGCTCAATAAATGTAAATCCATCAATTGAAATTTACAGACGATCATAAATTTGCACTTACGAACATTTTAGTCGTAAGACGTTTAGTGAAACGGGCACCTGGTGAGTAGCACACTCTTCATTGTGTGAACCAGATATTTATATACGTTTCCCAAAATAAAGAAGGTCTGAATATTTATGGCTATTACGGTACTCGAGATATTTCCTGTAAATCATTCATTCATATATTCTGTGGCATTGTGAGTGGGACCCTGCGTGCTGCTACTCTCGCAAACAATTATTCCAGGAATATTTCTCGCTTATCTTATCGGGATATATATAATATACACAAGTGGTTGTTCTGCAGAAGGTTGTGCCGTGTTTTATGGGAAATGCTGCTGTTGTGTTGGTAATAGATTTCCGCGATTAGAATGGGATGCCCTTGCATGTCTAAAGGTAGGTGATAAGTAGACAAGTGTGCAGCGTGAAACGGCAGTGAATTGATGGTGGTATTATCTTGCGGGTGTATGCCTGTTGCGTCATCGGCTGTGTGCTTGTACACCTTAGTGTGCCAGTTTATTTGTTTGCCATTGTGAAGGTGACTATGAATGTTGTAACGTGTCTACTTGCTGCAGGTGCTAACTTTCAAAGTTGAATGTGCTATAACCATTCTCTGACTGCAGGTGAAAGAGGCATTTCAACATCTGTTGCCAGTGTTTATCCTAATTTTTTACATTAACCCTTTCATCCCTATAAAGTAACTGGAATGGATTTTGATATGTTAATTTTGCAACCAATCCAATCGTCACAAAATGATTTTCAGACTAGTCCATTTATGAAAAGGGGGTGTTTTTTTTCCTCAAAATATGAAAATTACTTGCAAAAAGTGCAGATCCTGATGAGACGGCTCGTCACGAGCCGGCTCATCTGGATCTACACGTTTTGCCGATACCAATATATATATACAGGCCTGTGGCGTTGAAAGGGTTAGCAAGAAACTATTTTGTTTGAATTTTTTTTAGCACGGATCCATGCTTGTTAGATTCTCCTCGAAAGTATATTTTATAAACACCATGCAAACCATCTCTCATCAAGAGGATTGATCCAATGGTAACACCATACGTATTCTTCAATTGAGAAACAAGAAATATGATGTATGGTACTAATTAAACGTGTATACCAGTAGCCGATTTCATCAAAATTGCAAAGTATACTTATCTAGCTAAGTATACTTTGAGGGAGTAATCATTTATTTCCCCTAAATGCATTATTTCATATAGAACTAACGACTACATATATTTGATGATTAAAAGTATACATAATTATTATACTGAATTTATTACATAATCATAGTCAAAATGGCTGTGATAATGTAATAAATTCAGTATAATAAAAATTAATAAATTTATCCTTAAATTGAAAATGTTCTCTCTCAAAGTATACTTTGCTAGATAAGTATAAATTGCAATGTTGGTGAAATCGACTACAGATACACTTAAACGTATATATTGTAAATGTAATCAGTTACATGATTGAGTTATCGGTGGGTATGACATATACAGCAAACCCATTATCAGCTCACATGTCTAGTTGATAATTACGTTATTATTTCCTGCTACTTGATATTTATTGAAATAATCCCCTTGCTGATTCTGGAGCCTCAGCCACTTGCTGGTTTTCCATTCATATATTGCAGACTGAAGCTGTTATCTGCAAGCGGTCATATTTCTCATTGTTTTGGGGGTATATTCAGATCATCATTTGGAGAAAAAAACATATGTAAATTGGCTGTGACTGGAGAAATGGGGCATATGGCATTTGTGACCAGTGTGGATCCAGATAAAATAGCACACTCCTGTATGCTGGTAAGGTCTACAGAGCTCCAGATAACGTGCGTGTTTGCGTAAATACCCAATTCAAATTGCAAAAAAACCCAATTGAAATCAGATTTAGCGAGTATCAAAAAGCAATGAAAAATTTGTGGTATCTTTATCATGCTACAGAAAACAATAAACATACCACAAATATAGCGTATTTTCTTATTTTTCCATGAAAACACATCTTGGTATTTCATTAGAATTGTCTCCAAGGAGACAATTCTAATGAAATACCAAGAAGTGTTTACATTTTGAAGCAAATTATTCAATAAGTGCGGTCTGATGATGTGTAAACAGTAGTGTGATTCTGTTTTACACAATTCAGAAATGATGGAGTGACAATACTCAATTACTAATTCCTTATCTCGAGCCCTGGATCTATATTGCTTCTTATAAGCATGATGGGTGAAACACCCGTCATTGATGGAATGGCGACCAGTGCAGATCCTGATCAAACTAGGCAGATACACAAGCTGTTTTGTATATACACTGGTTGCACAACCTATAAGTCCCATTTTCCAATATGTTTATGAATTTTATTCATGTTAATTCCTGCTGGAAACTGACTAAAGCAAGATTGTATTGTATTTCAAATAGTTGCCGTTAGTTTCAAATGAAAATTTACAGCTACACTTGATTTCCTGATAGCTTAAATTTGCTCTGCAAGTTCCATTGCCCATACATGCATCGTCATTTGTTCAAGTTTGTGAGATTTTTTCTTCTTCATGTTTCTTTGTAATGTATTAGGTTCAATACAGCTTGAAGGATTGCTTAAATATTCAGACACATGTTACATAACACACTCATGTCACCATTTACATGAATTTGACTTTCTGGGTCTTCACAAGGTCCTTGAAACCCTTGCTGATGAAGTCAGTATTAACCCTTTCAACACCAAGTAACTTAATAGGATGTTGTTCCATGCCAATGTTTCACGCTATTTCATTAATTTTGTTCATTCAAATTATCCCATTCTTCTAAAAGGGTAATCTGTACGACGTTTAAAATTATTAACAAACAGTGGAGATCCTGATGAGACGGCTCGTTATGAGACGGCTCGTTACGAGCCGGCTCATCTGGATCTGCACTGTTTGCAAACATTGTCTCTATAGAGGTCTGTGGTGTTGAAAGGGTTAACGTGTCTGATAAATGTGGTATTAAATCATCACTCATGTAAGATGCAGTATATGTGGGTCAAAATGGATCTTACCACAAATATAGATCCTGATCACACTCATGAAATGGACCAGACCACTGACCAGACTAGACCAGTAGCCTATTTCACCAACATTGCAAAGTATACTTATCTAGCAAAGTGTACTTGGAGGGAGACATTTTCAATTTAAGGATAAATTTATTAATTTTTATTATACTGAATTTATTACATTATCACAGCCATTATGGCTGTGATAATGTAATACATTCAGTATAATAATTCTGCATACTTTTAATCATCAAATATATGCAGTCGTTAGTTCTATATGAAATCATGCATTTCGGGAAATAAATACATGATTACTCCCTCGAAGTATACTTAGCTAGGTAAGTAATTGTATACTTTGCAATTTTGATGAAATCGGCTACAGGTACTGCCAATGATGCTGTAGCATAGCTGTAACAGTTTCAAAGTTAATTCGAGAAAACTTGCGTTTTCTCGAATTAACTTGGAAACTGTTACATGTAAATCGGCTACGTACTGAGTAGACTATAGAATTACCAACAGACATTGTTTATTCAAGAGATTCAAATAACATTCCAGAATTAAGGCTGAACACAATAATTGCTTACTTGGGGTAATGTCCGTATTTATTTTCCGTAATCTTATTTGCATTTTCATCAACGTGACAATGCTATCGCCGTAGCCTGCAGGTCATCGGAAGACAATTTTCTTGTTACGGTCCCTCAGACGCGGTCCCTCAGACGCGTAATTTCTCTTGTCATTGTCACGGTAAACAAGTCCTTATACTTACACTGTAGGCTATACATTGAAATGTAGGCACGTCAACAAATGTCCATTAAACCTTAAAAATTGTCATCTGCTGTTGTTTCATGTTTTGTCATTTCTTTTTCAATAAATACATGATTTGGCTGCCAAAACATGTTTTTGTTGAGAAAAATGGCAAAAATATTTTTACAACAGCAGGCGACAAAATTTAATTAGCATGTTGTGGGTTGTAACCGTACTATAATCATTATAAATCCTATTGGGTATCAAATTTTACAAAGATTTTCCCTAATTTTCCTCTTTTTTTTTCTCCTTGTCTGCATAATTTATTTTGTCGGCCATCATTTGCTTGATTTGTACATATATTGTAAAATATGTCTCACCCATATACCGATATACGGATAACAACAGTATCGGTTGAGGGGTATTTAGCCATGTTTAGCCATGTGTTCAGAAATTGAGCAAACTAAATTCATCTAATTTATTTCCAATTAACTGTCTGATTATTGTGGCCGGGTAAAGCTCACCGGCATGGTATCATCATAATACATGCACATAATATTTATATTTTCATAAGCATTTCAGTGATGTATATATGTAGCTATTCAATACAAGTACACATTGGTGATGGACACAATGCAGTTTGCTTTATAATTGCCATTTGCAAAACTTTTTTATTGTTCCTCATAAGTTGAACCATTTCAATCAAATGGTCGTTCCATAAATTCCTTATTCGGAAACTCATTTTGTGGGGGCAATAATGCAATTTCAGATGTCAAATGTTTGGAACATTTTGTTTATGGTTGTTGCATATTATATCACAGTACAATACTCCTTTAGGTTTGGATAATTGTCAGAGCTCCAGATAAGGTGGTGCGTCTTGGCTTACTTTACGCAATTACTTTGTGTTTGCTTTTTGCAGCTCAAATAAGTGAATTTTGTTTTAGTTTTTAAGAAGGAAGAAAATCAATAACACATTTATAAAAATGAAATACACATTGAAATTGAAATCTTGGGTTGTAATACTCTTTAGATACACAACTTATCTGGAGCTCTGGATTATTCTCCAAATATATCTATCAGTAAGCTGTGTAAAAGACATTTGCATGGCGACACTGTCAGGTGTTAGTTGTTGCTGTCGGGCATTACATCGCGGTGGCAATTATGGATTGCTAGATGAGGGTGACAGCTTTGACTGGTTCATCCTGTTGCCTCCGGATTCAGTTGCTTCTAAACCCTCAGAATGCGGGAAACATATACTGTCGTCTGCTGGTGGTGTATATTTTGCCTTCTTGCTCAGTAAAAACATGGTTTTACAACACTTTAGAATCATTTCCAATGGAAATGATTCTAAAGTGTTGTAAAAACATTGTTTTTGATGAGAAAACTGGAGACAAAAATAAACAGCAGACGACAAAATTCAGCATTGTAAGTGTTACTCTAACCCACAAATGGAAAACACCCCACGCATCATTTACAGTAAGATGAGCATATAAAAGCCTTTTGAGGCTGTAGGTGTTGTCAAATCTGATAAAGAGTCTAGACTGTTTGCCAAACATGAGCAGTTTTATTCTCTGATAATTGCTTCATATGTCTGGTGAACCTATCAACATCATACTCTACTTGTGATATAAGATTTGTAGCCCTGTACAGTGGAATATTATTATATTTGCCGCTTGCCTATAGTTTGCAGTGGCAAATTAGCACCCTCGGTTGACCAATTGTCTTGGGAAATACGGTATGTGGTAGCCAAGGAACCTATTTGGTGTAATCTAATTTTGTGTTTCCCTTCAGATGGCATACAATGTATGAGTAATTATCATGCAGTAACTGGTACTTTCTCTGGTTATGTTACTTGATGGTCCTTGGCAACTCAACGCCATAATTGACCCATTTCATGTGGTTACTGATTCACATTTAGCAAACATTCCAGCCATTTAACCCTTACACCGCTATCTTCATATTTTGTTGTCTGCTGTTTATTTTCTGTTTTCCATTTTTATCATCAAAAACATGCTTTGACAGCACTTTAGAATAATTTACAACATGCTTTGACAGCATTTCAGAATCATTTCCATTGGAAATGATTCTGAAGTGCTGTCAAGCCATGTTTTTATTGAGAAACAAGGCACGATGTAAAAGCAGCAGCGCAGACGATAATTGTTGTGTGTAGCGGTCTAAGGGTTAATACATTTGTTGCAACAAACAATGGATATATCATGTATTCATGCTGGACGAGCGGGTAGTGGGAAGACTCAAGTTCTACTTGTCAGATCTTAACACATTTGGTATACATGTTTATCATGGCGAGACGAAAAACTGTATTTCACTATATTCCGATGAGTTAAAATAAGATTTACCTCTGAGACCTCGTGGGGACGCCATTACTCCAGACAAAACAATAGGCCATGTGATCCCATACCCTGAAAATTGAATATCCTCAGCAAGAAATGATTTACTAGTACAGTCGCGACACCGCGTTCGTGTACATAAGGATTTGATTGTGTTGGCCTTGAATAATATAACATAAAACAACATAATTATTTAACCAAAACGTAACAGAACCTACCTTAGTAAGCCTGTGAATCTTGTTTTATTGAAATATTCACTGTCCAACGTGCAGTCGCCATTTTTCATAAACAACTTCACAACGAGGCTGGAATCAGACTGGCACACGGGTTCGTGGATCGCAAATTAACAGGGATAACTTCGCCGCTGAGTTCACTGACTGTCGTTCAGCGGTCTTTTTATGCGCAGTAAACTCTAATTATCAAGTTCAAAATAATCTGTAACTGTAATGCACTAAATGTAATAAATATAACGTATTTACACTGTTTTTTCCCTTTATCAGTCAAAATTCTTCTTCTGACCCCGTCCACAGCAATCCATGACGGGGACAGTAGAATGTACTGTGGCGTCTAAGAACGCGTACTGGGCAGCAGTATTTGAGATGAACCCAGTGCGCACATGACACAATGTCGCATTTCCCCCATGTGGCAAATTCAGCATACGGCAGCTGGTTTAAAGCATCAGGAAAATTATTGCCACAAACACAGCACAGGTCTTTTGGGTTGTACTCGGATTCGTCCGAATCTGATGCCGAATCTTGTATTACATGTGCATGTGTTTGAACTCCCGATGGGCCTGGTTTGGGACTTTCACTAGTACGCACTGGGTTTCTTTGGATTCTTCACTGTATACTTGTCGGTAGTATGTCTAATTGTTGTACCATGTGATTTTAGAGGAGGCTGGAATTTGGATTTTTAACTCACCTGAGCGAAGCTCATATGAGCTATTGTTACCGCAATGTGTCCGTCGTCGTCCGTCGTCGTCGTCGTCGTCGTCGTCTCGTCGTCGTCCGTGAACATTTTCAAACGTCTTCTCCTCGGTAACCATTGGGCCTATAGTCACCAAACTTATGCTCATGGTCCTCAGGTAGGGGGATTACAAAATTGTTAAAATGACGTCATTACGTAATCCAAGATGGCCGCCATCTAAAAATAGCACAAATTCTTCAAAAATCTTCTTCTCAAGAACCGCCAACCGGATTTCGACAAAACTTGGTAGGAATGATCGATGTACAATGCTCTTTCAAAGTTGTTTAAATGGTGACCCCGGGGTCAAAAATGGGTGTGGCCCGTGGGGTCAAGTTGGGGTCAAATTTTATTTTTGACTGAATATGGTCATATAATATATCAAATCGAAGGTATCAACGAGGCGATCACTCTGGTGCATTTTTTGTCGAAATCGGATTGTTATGTCATCCAAGATGGCCGCCAAAAGGTAAAAAATTTGTTCTTTTATTAGAGATTTCAAAATTCTTCTTCACACAAACTACTTGGCCCATGGTGGAAGCCTTTTCAGATTTGTTAAAATGGAGGTCGTCGCTAATCCAAGATGGCCGCCGTCTAAAAATAGCACAAATTCTTAAAAAATCTTCTTCTCATGAACCGCCAGCCGGATTTCGATGAAACTTGGTAGGAATGATCGATGTAAAATGCTCTTTCAAAGTTGTTAAAATGGTGACCCTGGGGTCAAAAATGGGCGTGGCCCATGTGGTCAAATTGGGGTCAAATTTTATTTTTGACCGGATATGGTCATGTCTATATCAAATCGAAAGTATCAAAGAGGCGATCGCTCTGGTACATTTTTTGTCGAAATTGGATGGTCATGTCATCCAAGATGGCCACCGAAAGGTCAAAAGGTCGTTCTTTTATTAGAGATTTCAAAATTCTTCTTCACACGAACCACTAGGCCCATGGTGGCCAAACTTCACAGTTATGGTCCATGGGTGAAGCCTTTACAGATTTGTTAAAATGGAGGTCATCGCTAATCCAAGATGGCCGCCGTCTATAGCACAAATGATTAAAAAATATTTTTCTCATGAACCGCCAACCAGATTTCGACGAAACTTGGTAGGAATGATCGACGTAGAATGCTCTTTCAAAGGTGTTAAAATGGTGACCCCAGGGTCAAAAATGGGCGTGGCCCGTGGGGTCAAATTTTATTTTTGACCAAATATGGTCATGTCATATATCAAATTGAAGGTATTGATGAGGCGATTGCTCTGGTGCAATATTTGTCAGAATCAAATGATTATGTCATCCATGATGGCCTCCAAAAGGTCCATTTATTCAAGATTTTGAACGTCTTTTTCTCAGGAACCACATGGCTGATGCTGGCCAAACTTCATAGTAAGTTAAGATCCTTGGGTGAAGCATTTTCAGATTTGGTAAAATGAGAGTCATCGCTTAATCGAAGATGACCGCCATCTAAAAATAGCACAATTTTTTTAAAACACATGAACTCAATGTCACATTCTCCTCTGGTGTTCATGGAGTCAGGTGAGCGAATTAGGGCCATCATGGCCCTCTTGTTTGGTTTGTGATTCAGAGAAGTATTGCTGTATAACCGGATATTGACATCTACCTCTGTTATAGCCTTCCCTGCAACCACTTTACTTATTGATCGGCGCTCTTTTAGTACAGGCGGGACAAATACAGGTCTCTTCTTTTTGAAGAAGGTATCGGTGGTTATTGGCGTGTTGGTCTGTGGCGGAGGTGTTGGCTCAATATGTACAGGGGCAGGAGAGTCGCATGTATCTATCAGCTGAACAGGCATTACAGAACTGTCCTCTCCCACCACAGGCTGTTGAGCTATATGTTCTGTCTGTTCATCTGTTTCTGTCACAACATCTGTGGTACCGTGTTCATTTTGAAATTGCTGTCGAAGTTGGTTTGTCTTGAAGACAGTGACATCTATTTCTGAAGGATTAAAGGGGTAAATCCCAGATTTCCTAAACGCTGCCTGTAAATTTGCTTGTGATAGCCCCTTTGTATATGCCTTGCAGGCGACAGAACATACGTTGTACCTTCCAATGTGCGACGTATGTGGAGGGAGAACGAATATAATGATCTTGTTATCTTTAGCCCAGTCTACCAGGAACGGTGATATGTGTGACCTATGCCCGTCATAACAAAGTAATATATGATCATCCGGCCGGATTTCGCATATTTGACGAAATGGTTTTGTAGGTAATCCAGGAACACACCAGAATTAGACCAGCTGGATTTCGATACCATTCCCTGTGCACCAGTGCTTGCTCCCTCCAATAGTTCCTCCCTCATCCTGGCCCCTGCAAACACAAAATGTGGTATCTGGTACCCAAGAGCATTTCCGCAAGCGAAAATTGTCGTAGTTGACGACCTCTCAGATGTCACTACGGATGGAACGTGGTCAGCGGACGAAACAACATGCTTGGGTCTGAAATTCTGTTGAACGCCTTTCTCATCTACATTATAGATTAGCTGTGGCTTGTCCTTTAACCCGTACTTGTCCAATATTCTCCCCAGCTCCTCAAAATATTTGGTAATGCTATCTGTAGAGCAAGCTTTTGAACGAAGTTCAGACAGCATTTTGGGCCTCCGAACCTTTAATTCTGGCCAACGACTCAGAAAGCCATAAAACCACCTGTGGGTCAACGGTGTGTCCCTGTCCCGCTTTCCCAGAAGTACGGCGTATTCAGAGGCTAAATTTATGACATCTGAACGGGTGTAGCCATACCCAACGGTCGCGATTTCCCTGATGTCTGATCAGCCTCGCCTCTTCTTGATCAAATAATGGTATTAATCCGCCGTAGATGACGTTATCTACACATATTCTGCCATTGACTCGATCTCTGAGTTTGCTCTGGGACCCCATATAATTTGGCGCCTTTGTGGACTGGCATTTTCTTTTCAATGACGTCCAAGTAGGCATTGGTCAGCTGTGTTGGGGAATAGACCCTCCTTCGTCTTTTTGCAGGAGTTGGTGAAACCTGCAATGACAGAGACGATAGTTACATCACTGACATTTCAGGTTTTTTTAGCTGTGTGATATGACACATATTAGTGGGGGGGGGTGGGGTCACATTAATTTAATTAATATTATTATAAATATATTGAAAATATATTACTATTCATAATACTAATAAAACTACATGTAATATAAGTATCATGTTTTGAATTTTATTAAATAATTAATAAAAACAATCATTTCACTAACACATTATTTTTTTATTCATAGAACATGATTTTGGTGAATTAACATGCTAACCATGCTGCTACAATTAACAAAGGAAGTACCATTTGGCTAGTTTTACATAAGACCCCACTACAGTTGCCTGTGGCAATATTGGGTAATTTGACAGCAATTAACCAGTCTACTGTTTACCTGACCTTGACGCTGTCAAAGTGTCACAGCAATGATCGGTGAATTTTGACACAACAGGATGCACGACTTGCGTTGGAATGGTATGTTTGTGAATGGGGAAAAAAGTATTTAGCTGAAATTCAATATTGTATAGGTATTTCAAACATTTAACAATCATACTTACATGCCCAAGTGCAACACGAAACATTTTGCAGTGATGAAATGTAAACTTCTTCTGCTACAAACTTCCGGATTGTGGTGCGTGAAGCGGCGCGTGTTTATTTACGTCATGAATATTAATGAGTCCACGATACTCGGGTGTCAACGATACGAGATGCTCCGATTGTAGTGGATTATCTCATTGAAAATTTCCAAGCAATACTGACTGACAGCTACGAATGAACACCGGCTATAAAGCCAATACATGTATTGTTATGTTATAAGCAGATAAGTATAATATTGACATGTTGGCAATGGTTTTATTATGCGACATTTTTATTTTATCGACATGTCAATAATTTTTACATTGGAGAGGATGGATGCAACCTGCTGATGAAAGGATATTTGTGGTCCTTCAATTAAATTACGTGTGAAAGAATTTTTCTCACAAAACATACCAATATTCTTAAAGGAATTTAAGCTGCACTGAGGATGCTTTATGTCAGGAATTTTATTGTTAATATCCTTGATTTGTTTCATAAACAGTCTTGTCGGATTGTTTACTGGATCATCGGTAACGTGGTTATTTAAATGCCAGGTTTGATGTTGGAAACAAACACACCATCCGGATATCTGGATACCGTAAATCTATTTGATCATTATTGTATGTCTATTATAAAGGCTGATGCTGCTGGCGAGAAACAAGAAACATATTCAGTATTTTTAGCCAGGTTTTTTGAAAAAAAATCCAGGCTATTGGATTGGTGAAAGCCGGGCGGGCGGGCGGCGGGCGGGCGGCGGGCGGCGGGCGGCGTCCACAATCAATGTTAAGTTTTCGTGTTTGAGTCCATTTCTTTGTTACTGTACCACCTAGGACCACCAAACTTTCACAGCTTCATAATCAAGGGGTGCCCACCACATATCACTATCCAACATGTTACTTTTTTTTTAACTTGACCCATTTTTTCCGCGTAGTCGACTTAGCCATTTTCAATGTTAAGTTTTCGCGTTTACAATGTTAAGTTTTCGTGTTTAAGTCCATTTCTTTGGTACTGTACCACCTAGGACCACCAAACTTTCACAGCTTCATAATCAAGGGGTACCTACCACATATCACTATCCAACATGTTACTTTTTTTTTTAACTTCACCCATTTTTTCCGCGCAGTCGACTTAGCCATTTTCAATGTTAAGTTTTCGCTTTTACAATGTTAAGTTTTCGTGTTTAAGTCCATTTCTTTGGTACTGTACCACCTAGGACCACCAAACTTTCACAGTTTCATAACCAAGGGGTGCCTACCACATACAACTATCCAACATGTGACCATTTTTTTACCTTCACCTATTATTTCTACGTAATTGACTTAGCCATTTTCAACGTTAACTTTTTAACGTACGTCTAGTTAAAGTTTTTTGGTTTTAAAACTTTTTCGTTATACTATATCTCTGCAACTGCTTCGCCCATTACCTTGAAACTTCACATGGGTGTTTATCATCATCCATATTTTCATTCTAACCCCCAACCGTGCGGCCCCTGTGCCCAATGTCAAGGTCAAATTACTTTGAATTTTTTTGTTAAAGTTTTTTCGTGTACTATATCTCTGCAACTGCTTCAACCAATACCTTGATACTTCACTTGGGTGTTTATCATCATTGTTGCACCTGTTTGCGGAAAGCGCGATCCTGTACCCAATGTCAAGGTCAAATTACTTTGAATTTTTTTGTTTTTTGTTAAAGTTTTTTCGTGTACTATATCTCTGCAACTGCTTCACCCAATATCTTGATACTTACATGGGTGTTTATCATCATTGTCGCACTGCTTGCGGAAAGCGCGATCCTGTGCCCAATGTCAAGGTCAAATTACTTTGAATTTGTTTGTTTAAAGTTTTTTTTGTGTACTATATTCTCTGCAACTGCTTCACCCAATACCTTGATACTTCATGGGTGGTTTATCATCATTGTCGCACCTGCTTGCGGAAAGCGCGATCCTGTGCCCAATGTCAAGGTCAAATTACTTTGAATTTTTTGTTAAAGTTTTTTTGTGTACTATATCTGCAAACTGCTTCACCCAATACCTTGATACTTCACATGGGTGTTTATCATCATTGTCGCACCTGCTTGCAGAAAGCGCGATCCTGTGCCCAATGTCAAGGTCAAATTACTTTGAATTTTTTTGTTAAATTTTTTGTTTTTTCGTGTACTATATCTGCAACTGCTTCACCCAATACCTTGATACTTCACATGGGTGTTTATCATCATTGTCGCACCTGCTTGCGGAAAGCGCGATCCTGTGCCCATGTCAAGGTCAAATACTTTGAATTTTTTTGTTAAAGTTTTTTTGTGTACTATATCTCTGCAACTGCTTCACCCAATACCTTGATACTTCACATGGGTGTTTATCATCATTGTCGCACCTGCTTGCGGAAAGCGCGATCCTGTGCCCAATGTCAAGGTCAATTACTTTGAATTTTTTTGTTAAAGTTTTTTCGATGTACTATATCTCTGCAACTGCTTCACCCAATACCTTGATACTTCACATGGGTGTTTATCATCATTGTTGCACCTGCTTGCGGAAATCGCGATCCTGTGCCCAATGTCAAGGTCAAATTACTTTGACTTTTTTTGTTAAAGTTTTTTCGTGTACTATATCTCTGCAACTGCTTCACCCAATACCTTGATACTTCACATGGGTGTTTTATCATCATTGTCGCACCTGCTTGCAGAAAGCGCGATCCTGTGCCCTATGTCAAGTTCAAATTACTTTGAATTTTTTTGTTAAAGTTGTTTCGTGTACTATATCTCTGCAACTGCTTCACCCAATACCTTGATACTTCACATGGGTATTTATCATCATTGTCACACCTGCTTGCGGAAATCGCGATATCGTCGGCATTTTGGCATACGTCCGTCCGTTCGTCCGTGTGTCCGGTTAAAGTTTTTTGGTTAAAGTTTTTCCATCTACTATATCTATTTTTTTAGTGTCCATGCCTCGCCCCAAGGCGCGACATGCAGGCCACGGCCATCTAGTCTACAAAAAGTGGGTATAATTATGTTAGCCAAGTGTCTATGCTTGGAAAAAACCTGGCCTTCGTGGCTTTGCCTCGTTTCTTGTTGTTTTTGTTATTTCTCAATGAAAATATATGTTGTGACCACTCATTTGAACCGTCTCGACGGTTCAAATGGTGGTCGCGCCATATACTTCTAAGTACATTTAAAGAAAATATTTATTATTTTCCCCAGTCTAAATGGCATATCCTGAGCATGACATTGGTTAAAGGTACATGCCCATTCAGTAGACACAGCATGTCCTTTATATCAGAGACATCATCTGGGACAATCTCTGGCAAAATAAACATTCATTCACCAATTTACCCCACATATTGATTGGCATTATTATACATTTCATATCGGACGTAAATGTCCACACTGATATCAGGGGCGATAACTGTGTTTCCTTATAATGTTAACGGACATTACTATTTATTCTCTGTATTTATTTTTTGATGAGCAATGATCATACTTTATTATCTGTTGAAAATAGTGACACATTTAATGAGTATAAATAATTAAAAAATAGCATGCCTCATTTGCATATGAAAATAGCCTGATACCACCACGAGTCATTACCAGTAAAATAAATATTACTAAATGATTGTATCTAATTAATATCGTAATTTTTATAACTGGTGAAATAGTGACACAAATATACACTTATTTAAGTCCTATAAAGAACAGTTTGTGGCCTCTGAGTGGGCAATTGTACCTTTAATAACTTGATGCCTAGCGAAGACTGCTCTGATTGCCGAGATGTCCCCATTGCCCACACAATCCGGAATTATATCATGATTAAACTGCACTTGGTAGCCTATCATTGTAACATGGGTTGTCGGAAAGGACAGTGGGAAATGATAGACCGGTATAATACATGTAATATGCTGATCACTTACATTATCACACTGTTTAACCCTTTCAACATCACAGGCCTGTATAGTAAGGGATTGGCAAATAGTGTAGATCCAGATGAGCCGGCTCGTGACGAGCCGTCTCATCAGGATCTGCACTTTTGCAAGTAATTTTTACATTTTTTAGAACAAAAATACCCTCTTTTCATAAATGGACTAGTCAGTGTTGACATAGATCAGTGTCTGCTCTGTTTGCCTGACATGAGTCTAGCAAACAGTGTAGATCATTATCTGGCTGCACAAGGATTATAGAAGATGAGACGCCAGACTGGTCACAAATGCCACAAGGCCTCAAAGTTCTCCAGTCATTGCCAAATACAGTGGAACCTCTCTAAACCGGACACCAATGAAACACCGGTGATCTAATTTTTTATGAGTTTCTTGGTCCTTTATCTCAGGTGAAAATGCCTCGTGATTGTATTATAAGGACACAACTATGACTCAGAATGATCAAATGCCTGATTTACAGTGAAACCTCTCATGGTGTCTCAGGGGACCGTTTCACTAAACTTTGCACGACTAAAATGTTCGTATGTGCAAATTTATGATTGTCTGGCAATTTCAATTGATGGATTTACATTTACTGAGCATAGGCTGCATATGCAGCCTATGCTCAATAAATGTAACTCCATCAATTGTTTACAAGAAAACATTGTTAATGTGAAATTTACAGACTATCATAATTTTGCACTTACGAACATTTTAGTCGTACAAAGTTTAGTGAAACGGACCCCTGTTTTAGATGAGCGGTTTCACTGTATATTCTTCATTACCAGCATACCATTGCCTCACTGGTGGATGCCTGGCATTCAATAAGTCCTGATAGACTTCACATAGGTGCAGGTGAATGTAGTAGCAAATTATGTTGGGCCCGTTTTGTCAACTCTCACAGACCAAGTAATATGTGCTGATTGAAAGAATTAACCGGTTGGCTGCAGGGTCTGGGAATATTATGGCCCCAATGATCTGACAAACCGGCCATATTCCATTTCTGTTGAACATGCAGCTAGCTATGCTAGCTACCGCCTACGCTAGTCTTGCCAATAGTTGGCAATTGTTTTCTTTCAAAATGCTTGAATATTGTGCTTGAAATCGAGCAGATTGATTTGCTGAGACTGAGGCTACAGCTCAAACTCAGCCAATCAAACTGCTAGATTGCGAGTTGAGATTGCCAAGAAACGTTGACATCAGGGCAAGTTTAACGCCGGTGGTTATGTAGAATTTTGAGACATTTCAAATGAGTCGTCACATGTGTTTTCATTGAGAAATAAGTAAAATACAGAAGAAAAACTATGTTTCAATGTTGTGCTATGCCTAAACTCGTGTTCCTAAAATATAATTGGATCGATCAGGAGTTGCTAAAAATAAATTGTATCAGGATGTACAATGTATCACATAGTCCTCATCTTCATCTTTATAATTAATCTCTGAATGAATAAAAACATTGGTCCCACTTTTTTATGTGATTTACTTGAGCTGTGGCCACAGCTCAAGTAAATCACATACGAAAGTGGGACCAATGTTTTTATTCATTTGCAAAAATCTTGTATTAATTTTCTAAATTAACTTTTTTTTCACAGCTCGCTATTTGCTATGGAACAAAGTTCCATTATGGTGTCAATGCGTTCTAGGTATCAGATACCGCCTTTGTAATGTACCATGATATGTGGCCGTGACTGGAGAAAACTCCTGGGGCGTATGGGCAATGCGAGCAGTGAAGATCTAGATCTGGGTCTGCACTTTTCTACATTCAGTCAGTGAAACACTCCTTGTGCTTTTGATAAACAACATACATGTAGCTCCCTATCAGGCTACAAGAATGCGCTAGTGGATCAATAGCTACCTTTCTGACCAATACAATCCTGATCATCATTATAATGTGGCTGTGACTGGAGAAATGGGGATTATGGGTTTTGTGACCAGTGTAGCGTGTGATCAAATAGCCTGTAGCCTGATAACAACCTATATTATTCATTGATGGAATGACGAACATTCTTATGCGGCTACTCTGGTTGAAAACCTGTGTGTATCATTCTTCTCAGTGTATGTCATGCAGTGTGTGTCACCGATTGATAGATCAATAGAACGGTAGGCAACTTGGTAGCCATGAAACATGTGCAGATCCAGAGTTACTTCCCTTTGACTACCATTTAAATTCATTGATATATTCCCGGTTTAACACTTTCACCACCACAGACCTGTATAGGGGTATTGGCAAAAAGTGTAGATCCAGATGAGCCGGCACGTGACGAGCCGTCTCATCAGAATCTGCACTTTTTGCAAGTAATTTTCTTATTTTTAAGAACAAAAACACCCCCTTTTCATAAATGGACTAGTCTGAAAATCATTTTGTGACGATTGGATTGGTCAGGAAATTAACATGACAAATTCCATTCCAGTTACTTAGGGGTGAAAGGGTTAATGTTGTATTGTCCACACTTGTTTAGATCAAGCCATTCAAGTAAAGGTACATTTCTTGATATATTTTGCCAATTGATGCTAAAAATATGACATTTTGAATGAACGATGTCGATATTTGACAAAAATGTCTAAGCAGAATAGGAGACACCATTTAGTTAATAAAAAAACAAACAAATCAAAATTATATGCACTGCATATAGATTTCTGAATCAGATGAGTTAAAATTGCCAAACTGAATACCGGGTATCTTACTAATGTAACATGCCTGGTAGCAGCGTTTTCCAACATTTTTTTCTTATTTCTTCATGGAGGTATATGTTGTGACTACTCAGTTGAACGTCTGCACAGAAATAACAAAATATTGTTGTTGTTTTTTGTCAGAAAAGTTGTGTATCCTCCGAGTATTCAAGAAAGTCATTTGACCTTGACCTTGAGCACATGGGTCGATCGATCGCATGAGTGGACTATAGAATGAAAATATGGATGATGACAAATACACATATGATGCTTCAGGCCAATCTGACTTTCAGTTACATAGATAATAGGTGGCAGAAAACTTGAACTCAAATCTCGGACATACAGACACGTGGACAGACAGATGGACAGACAGGGTGGCGATTGCACCATAAAAATGGGTTAAACTGTTGCCTCTGGTTCCTGTTATAATTCCTCATGTTGATACAGTGCCATATCGATGGTCTAGTAACATAAGGTCGTAACTGCTATGCTAAAGCATTATAGCACTTACGACCTTATGTTAGTAGACCATCGATATGTAGTTAACCCTTTGAACCCGACAGCCCACAAATGCAGTTTATGCAAAAAGTGCAGATCCAGATGAGCCGGCTCGTAACGAGCCATCTCATCAGAATCTGCACTTTTTGAAAGTAATTTTCATATGTTTGAGAACAAAAAATACCACTTTTCATAAATGGACTAGTCTGAAAATCATTTTGTGATGATTGTTTGGTCCGGAAATTAACATATATAATCCATTCCAGTTACTTTGGGGTGAAAGTGTTAACGGCTGTACTGGAGCGAAATCAAGAACACTTCCATCATATGTAAAATAAACAGCTTGGAACCTTGGATATATCTGCTCCACTAAATAGGCCGCCACTCGATGCAGATGTGGGTAGACCGTGCTAATTAACTTCTTTCAAGTTGCCTATCTGCTTATGTGTAGTTTTGGTTATGGGGATCCAATGTTCTGGTGTGGTATTCAAATCATAATATTGTGGTTACAGTGTGTACATGTGTAATGACCTAGCTTGTTGTTAAACTGAGGTAAAATGTAAATTAATCAATCATTCAAATGCTATTAAAAAAGCGAACTGTGACACCTGGGGCCCGTTTCACTAAACTTTGTTCGACTAAAATGTTCGTAAGTGCATATTTAGAATCGTCTGGAAATGTCAATTGATGGATTTACATTTATTGAACATAGGCTGCATTTGCAGCCTATGCTCAATAAATGTAAATTCATTAATTGTTTACAAGAAAACTGTGTTAATGTGAAATTTACAGACTATCATAGTTTTGCGAAGTTTAGTGAACGACCCCCAGATCTGCTATCACACTCCTGTAGTTTGATCAGGAGGTGTTTCACTGACTGAATATCAAACAGTGCAGGCCCTGATCTGGGACTTCCCTGCTCACAATTCTCATCAGCCCCATTTCTCCAGTCATGGCCACATTTGTTACTCCACAACTTGAAGGATTGACCGTGGATTTCGTTTTTATAGACCACTGTCAGTTAGTATGACAAACAAACATGCACAAGTAGCACTGTCATTCTAATAAATCCATTACTTTCCGAGGATACACCATTTTACTGTCTATAAATTCTTTTACTTTTCTGTTTCTCATCTGAAGTTTCTATCATGACCACCATTTAAACCGTCTCACCGCGATGGTTCAAATGGGTGGTCACAACATATACCTGCATGTACATTAAGATATAAGAAAAATAGAAAGCAAAATACATATTTAAAAATTTACATATGGCCATTTTAAAGCATATGATATATTCTTGCCAGTTTGCACCCCAGTACCATTTACTAACATTGTTTCATACCATGTTTGGCCAGCATTTTAGAATCCAGGGATTCCGCTGGCGATCGCCACTTTCGCAATTGGCGATAAAAAATTAAAATTTTCGGGAAAAAAATCCAAAAAAAAAAAGAACATTTTTTTTTTTTGACTTTTTTTTTTGGAAAATTGTAATTTTTTATCGCCAATTGTTTTATTATTTTTGAAGTGGCGATTTTTTTATTTTTCCCAGCGGAATCCCTGAGAATCATCTCTTATGCTATTAGCATGATGATCTTTAGTGGAGACATCATCATGAGTAGAATTGAATTCTTCTTGATGAATTTGTGGTAAAACGCTCAATGTGATGCTTCAGTGAAATCTGGTTTGCATCATACAAAAAAATACACGTGTTGCACATGTGAATTACTCATTCGGAACTGAAGTTACTTCCACCGGTTGCTGTGCCAGCCTGAGTGCAGTACTGCAAAACATAACGTGGAATATGGACTTTTCTGGCCACGGAACTCTGTGATGGTTTTCTATTACCCATTACATACGGAATACTCATTCACAGGTATTTAAATTAACACACTTTTCTTTAATATTTTCTTAATTTCCGAATGTTGTTTCAAGTTTTCGATTATGGAATCAACTTGTCAATATATATATATCAGTCAAATGTACTATTTTACATGTATATCATTTAACCCTTTCAACCTACAGACCGCTATAGTGGTCTTTGTGAACCGCGTATAGACCTGCACTTTTTGCAAGTACATAATAAAAGAATGTCATTTGGATTAATACAAGATTGTGGAACTATTCAGTCTTATAATTATTTAACCCTCACTACGCTGGAGACGGAAAATGCCGTTTTTCATGTTTGCCTTAATTTTTAACAAAAAAACTGTTTTGACAGCACATGACAATTGTCTCCACTGGAGACTATTCTCATGCGCTGTCAAAACAGGCTTTTGTCAAGAAATATTGAAAATAAAACATTTCCAGCAGACGACAAATTTAATTCAGCGTAGTAAGGGTTAACATTAAACATGTGCACATACATTGTATACACATTGTTTATTTGTAAAACCAATATACAGTAAATATGTATAGAACTTGCTTATTAAAAGGACAGACAGCAAAAAATGTTGATTAACTTTGGAATCTTAGGTTGCTGTAAATTGCTCAATAATTATTTTATAGCAAATTTACACAAAGTTTACAAATCAAAATGGGATATATGATTGAGATGTGTTTAATGTAAGTTGCCGTATGTATCAAATATGGAATATAGTGAGAACATGCCTTTGAGACTCTGAATAATTAAAGTTTTGATTCATGAATAACAAGGCAGGTAAGCAAATCAGTAAGCAGAATGGTTGGAGGTATTAATGATTTAAGATTACATGTATATGATTTCTAAAAAAAAAGCCCCCACAAACACATACACAACAAAACATTGCAAATCATGTTGTTCAATAATTAATAATTACAATCAATCAATCAATCAATAAGTACAGACAGAAAATTCTGGTTAGGATTAGTGATACTTATTTGACCAGACTAGTGGTGGCACCACTCTGGATTGACCTCTATAATCGCTGTTTCATGCATCGTATTTATGAATGTCCACTTTGTGACCGTGGTCACTTTCATGCAGATACTGTCTATTGTCCATAACATAAATGTGGCTGTGACTGAGGAAATGGAGCTTATGGAATTTGCTATCAGTGTAGCTCGTGATCAAATAACACACTCCTGTAGCCTGTAACTGATCTGTATTGCTTGTTAGAAGCATGACGGGTGTTTCATTGATGGAATGGCGAACAGTGCAGCTCCTGATCAGACTGTGCGGATGCACAAGCTGATCTGGACCTACACTGGTCACAATACGACGGCATCGACTGAATGATGTCAATGCTTCATTCAGTGAAATGTCACGCCTCTGGCAGTGCCATTACAATTTCTGTGGCAGACAGGTCGTTCACCCCATTTTTAATTAATTACCAATGATAATTAACTTGTCAGTCAATCACCGATGAAGCAGTTGTTGTATGTCCGTGCCATTACAAAACTTACACAAGAAGATTTTCTGTCAGTTTTTGCCCTCTTGATATGAATGGCATCTGTAGCTTCCTGAAAGCTATTAAAGGTACATGCCCACTCGGTAGGCACAAAATGTTCTTCATGGGAATTAAATAAGTGTATAATTGTGTAACTATTGCACCAGTTCTAAAAGTTACGAGTGCCCGCTATATACAGATATAATCATTTGGTAATATTTATTTTACTGATGGTGACTCGCGGTGGTATATCAGGCTATTTTCATATGCAAACGGTTTCCGTTTGTATTTTACCTTGTTGTTTAATGGATGTAAAGTCTCAATAAATCGATTTGTCAATAACATGCGTTGTAATTATTTCTCGCTAGCCCAATTTAGGCCGGTCACTGACATCGCGATCCTACAACATTTGCAAGCTGTGTAGACCCAGATAAGACAAGACTGCCCATGCCACGGTCTGTTCAGAACCAATTATATGTTCCTTAATCCCCCTTCAGTCACTAAGTACCTAGGGATGGGCCATGGCCTAGGGGATATGGCATTGGACTTCAATACTGGAGGTAACGTGTGAGTTCAATCCTCACCCTATGCGATAAATATACTTACTTAGTATTTCCATTCCACTTGTCTGTTGGATGAGACTCTATATGATGACCTTAGCTGTTGCTGGGACGTTAAACCCATTCACTTTAATTTTTCACTAAGTACCTTACTGTTGAGTTTATTGCATAAAATGGGGTTTCACAGTGTAATAACACAGTGTAATAAAAATCATATTCCACTAGTGTAATACATATGCAAATTAGAAAACACATTTGGTGAACAGTACAGCTTCATTGTATGGTTATGTGCTTATGCATTATATAGAATCTAACATTTGTGTTGATTTAATACAAGATACCATACATTTTCTGATGCAAATATATACTTTTTTTCATGGAAAATCATAACAAAATGTCTGTACATGTGTAGCTTATTAGATTCTATATCTGGTCAGGCAATTTGTGTTGAGTTCACTAGGTGATACCAGAGGCTAACAGTTGATTGTCGGCAGATCAATACGTATGTATATACAGCGCCAGCGGCTCTGTTCATTATTACCTCCATAATATGTGCCACACTGTAACCAATACATCCATGAGATAATCCACCATCTATCACTCGCAACATGCACACACACATGATTTACTGAGAATACATCATTTTGCTCCTGAAAAATTCTAGAAAATCTCCTTCTTTCTCAATGAAAGTATAAAAGATTCACATCTTAATAGAGACTTACTCAAAATCATAGTTGGGTCAAAGAGATCCTTTGTGTTAAACAATTTCATGCTGAGGATATGCCATGTTGATTGGAAAAAATCATAAATATTTCTTTAAATGTGCTTAGAAGTATATGTCGTGACCACCATTTGAACCGTCTCTTTGAGACGGTTCAAATGAGTGGTCACAACATATACTTTCATTGAGAAATAACAAAAATAAAAATAAAATATTTAAAAAAATTAATACCTGTAAAGGTGTATTCTACATGTAATGGGTTAATGGTGCCTGGCACTAGTACACAATGCTGTCTTTTAGTGCTGACAGTTGTAATTTGAGTTCTGCATGTTTGGTACGCCCTATTCAGGTGCATTCCCATCATTCAATCAATCAACAGTCTTTGCAGAGGTATATATTGTGACTAGAGATGTGAATGGTGTCAATGAGCAATATATACCATATTCAGGGATTCCGCAGGGGAAAATAAAAAAATCGCCACTTCAAAAAAAAATAAAAAAATTGGCGTTAAAAAATTACAATTTTCGAAAAAAAAAAAATTGTTTTGAATTTTTTTTTCGAAAATTGTAATTTTTTATCGCCAATTGTTTATTTTTATCGCCAATTGCGAAAGTGGCGATCGCCAGCGGAATCCCTGCATATTTATTCAAATAGTAGCGCTCTCTCTAACAGTAGCATCCCATATTTTAAGATATTGTTTTACACATACAAAATAAATTTAAAACATAAATTATTATATATTAAAATTTTTCATCTCATGCTTAGCCTCCGGTGGAGGATATTATAATAAATGTGATACCTTCATTGACAATTAAAGAAAATGTTTCAGAATGTTGATACATCTAGAATTAAAACCGTATTCCTTAAAATGCAATGGGTTTAATTGCTGAATAAAATTTCGCAGAATATTTCCGTATTCACAGTCATGAAATGTCAATGAACATGAACATGTGAGATTCTGAAATAAGATCTATTCACCCATATGAAAGACAGCATTTTACCTTCTTGATCCACTGTTTGATTAATGGCTGATCATGGCTGGCATTTTTGTACTAGCCAGATTATCCAGTATAACACCATATCAGCCAGTGCCACATATAGTATAATCAGTGATCAGGGCTCACAATATTTGCCTTCTGGCCTTTAGGAATCATTAGCCTTTTTATTCGAGCATTAGCGAAGAATTATACAACCAACATCCAACTTTGAGGTCTTACAGCTATTATACAAATTAACGTACGTCGGTCGCAGTACATATTTTGTGGGTTGAGCTTTTTAAAAACACAGGTCTTACTCCATAAAAAATAGTTCTAACAACTTAGCTTGATCGCCTTTTCAGTGTGATAAATGTTTTGTTTGCTTTTTTGTGCTAAATTTGTGTTATTGCAAATGTTTCCATTGTCTAAGGGTGTGACGATTAACCGCCATACTCGATTATTCGTGATTCGTAACTCCATGGTTCGATGCACGAATACAATCTTCGGTTTCGGCTTCCATTCTCGTCTCTTTTTATCATTTTGGGTTTTCCAAAAATCTATTTTTAACGTTTTCACCCCCTTGTCAATTTCACCGATTGTTTATTTGAGCACTGTTAGGCAGATCACGACATTATGTCGTTAGTCTATAGAGGGCATCTTGTTAGAAATCGACAAACCGCATCAGATATGCGAGTCTGTCATGATCTGGACCAGTTTTCGTAAGGTTTATGAAAATTTGTTGTTGTTGCTGTTGCGGTGAAATTCCCGCTCTTATTTTCCTTGAAACACTTTCTACTCTAGATTAATTATTAGTCGATGTGTCATCCACAAACACATACTGCAAAAAATTTCAGGATGTTCAGTCCTTTGATAGATGTCTATCCTAGTGTTGGCAACAGTAGATCCAGAGGAGCCAGCTCATCAGGATCTCAGGAGGATAGTAGGGTAGGGTATCTTAACTCCTTGCATGCTGGGAAATTTGTGGGCTATAAATAGTTCAAAAATAGCAGATGACAATTCATTATATTTTCTTTTATTTCTCCTTATAAATGTCATGAATATGTCTTGGAATTTCATTAGAATTGTGTCCTCCGGACACAATTCTAATGGAATTTCAAGACATATTTACGGAGAGAAATAAAACATATACTCTTAATTCGTTTGGCGGATATTTTCGCCACTAGCATGCAAAGAGTTAACCATTTCACCCCTAAGTAACCGAAATTGGAAAAGGAGTGATTTTGTACTAAATCAGAAAATGCCTGTAAATGGTGCAGATCCTGATGAAACGGCTCGTTACGAGCCGGCTCATCATGATCTACACTGTTTGCAAACATTAGGATAGAGGCATGTAATGTTGAAAGGGTTAACAACAAATCCATCCTTGAATCGTACTCAGGGTCAAGTGATCCGGGGCAATCAGGGTGCCTGGCACCCGATGAGGACACTGTCTTTTTGTAATTTTAGTGCTGACGTTCGGTGCTCCTCCCGTACAGATACATACCAATCTGTATTTGACATTGCCGTTGAATGGACGTAAAACCCCAAATCAATCGCATCAGGATCTGCACGGTTTGTGGACAATAACTGTTACTTTTACAAAATTTATGAGATATATAAATATTGAATTTGGTAACTTGTAGCAGATGTACTGTAGCAAAACATAATTTATGACGACTGTAATGGGCTATCTTGTATATGGGACAATAGTTTTGTTGCACACTATGACAACACCAGTTTCAGAAACAAATGTTTCCAAGACAATCCATGTAAATTCCATTTGTCGCCATGGTTTACCATCTGTTGTTATATTTTGCTCAGAATCCCACAATGCTGTTATAGTGTTTGCCACAGTGCTGACAACAGCCAGACTTGCTTGCTATACAGTGTGATTAGCCCTTTCACCCCTACGTAGCTGGAATTGATTGTGATATGTTAATTTTCCGACCAATCAAATCATCACAAAATGATTTTCAGACTATTTCATTTATAAAAAGGGGGTGTGTTTTTTTTATTCTAAAAAAAATATGAAAATTAGTCGCAAAAAGTGCCGGCTCATCTGGATCTACACTTTTTGCCAATACCACTATACAGGCCTGTGGTGTTGAAAGAGTTAGTCTCTATTTATCATATCAGATATTCATGATTCTGCACACATGGGTACATAATGTGGCCATGACCGAGAAAAATGGGGCTTATGGGATATGGCACGCTCCTGTTGCCTGATAATTATCTATATTGCTTGTAGGTGTTTCATTGAATGAATGACAAACAATGCAGATCCTGATTAGACTGTGCGGATGCGCAGGCTGATCTGGATCGACACTGGTCGCGAAACCCATAAGCCCCCTTTCTCCAACAAAACCATGAATGTAACATTACTGACCAGTGTACATCATAGGTACAGTGGAACCCCTCTAAACCGGACACTCGGGGAAAATATGAATGTTTAAACTTAGATGTGTTTCGCTGCTGTGTATCTCTGATTACAATGACTTCATGATTGCAAAACACTAGAATGTGTCATGAAGCGCTAACAGGTTGTTGACTGATTGATTGCGGTTTTACTCCTATTCAACAGCAAAGTCATATATTGATGGGAATTCACCTGAATGGGGCGTACCAAACATGCTGGTTTACAGTGGAACATCTCCAAACCGGACACCCTGGGGACCTCCCCAGGGTGTCCGGTTTGGAGAGGTTCCACTGTATATTTCTATGTGTTTACAATTACAGTGTTTCTGATCAGAAATCTCATAATCGCGGTTTTTGTCGCGCCCGCTTGCGGAAAGCGCGATATAGTCGGCCGTTTGGCGTACGTACGTACGTACGTACGTACGTACGTACGTACGTGTGTCCGGTTAAAGTTTTTGGTTAAGCTGTAAGGTTAAGTTTTTTGGTTAAAGTTTTTGGTTAAGTTCTTTGGTTAAAGTTTTTGGTTAAGTTTTTTGGTTAAGTTGTTTGGTTAAGTTTTTTGGTTAAAGTTTTTGGTTAAGTTCTTTGGTTAAAGTTATTGGTTAAGTTTTTTGGTTAAGTTTTTTGGTTAAAGTTTTTGGTTAAAGTTTTTCGTTATACTATATCTCTGCAACTGCTTTGCCCATTACCTTGAAACTTCATATGGGTGTTTATCATCATCTATATTTTCATTCTACACCCTCCTGTGCGGCCCCTGTGCCCAATGTGAAGGTCAAATTACTTTGAAGTTTTTGGTTAAGTTTTTTGGTTAAAGTTTTTGGTTAAGTTTTTTGGTTAAAGTTTTTTGTTATACTATATCTTTTTTTTTAGTGTCCATTTTAGTGTCCATGCTTCGCCACAAGGCGCGACATGCAGGCCGCGGCCATCTAGTGTTGGATTGTTATCTATATTGGTATATCAAGGTGGTGCATAAACAAACCGACTGTTACACAACGTTTCGTTTCCCTGCGGAAATGATCTGCTTCAGTAGAAGCTTGTTCATGTGGGTGATGACAGTGTAACCGAGACTTCTCCTATACAGCTGCCTGTTGTAACCAGGGAACGAAATCAAACCTCGCTCCAATATCAGCGCCACGGAAACCAGTCGTGATTTAGTATGTGTGATATTTTTTTGGAATCATGGAATATTATAGTGTTTCTCATCGTTCGCTTTTTGTGGAAGTCATATGTGGGCTGTGCCCGTGTGCCGCTATTTTATGTCCGGGTAAAGGAGCGAGTATTAAATACAAATAAGTGGTTTTGTCAAGTGGTGTTATGTCATTGTATTAAAGATTAAGTGTATTTTAATTGTAATTTCCTTCTGTTTATTTACAGGGAACGCCTTCATATTTCATACATGGATTCATCTGATGATACTCTATCGTGCTATAGCAAATCCATGACCCACCGCCCATCCCTTACCTCAAGGTCAAGGTCACAAACTTAGCACATTCAAAAACTTAATGTTTGGGTAAATGTCTTATAACATCTGTTTTCTTTCATGGAACGCCTTGATATTTCATACATGCATTCCTCAGATGACCCTCTATCATGCTGTAGCAAATCCACGACTCACCACCCAACCCTTACCCCAAGGTCAAGGTCACAAACCTAGCACATTCATAAACTTAACGTTGGGGTAAATGTTGTGTAACTTCTGTTTATTTACAGGGAATACCTTCATATTTAATACATGCATTCATCTGATGATACTCTATCGTACTATAGCAAATTCATGACTCACCCCTTACCCCAAGGTCAAGGTCACAAACTTAGCACATTCATAAACTTAACGTTGGGGTCATGGAACGCTTTAATATTTCATGCATTCCTCAGATCACCCTCTATCATGCTGTAGCAAATCAACAACCCACCACCCAACCCTTACCCCAAGGTCAAGGTCACAAACTTAGCATGTTCTGTTCATAAACTTAACGTTGGGGTAAATGTTGTGTAACTTCTGTTTCTTGACAGGGAATGCTTTGATATCTCTTTCATGCATTCATCTGATGATCCTCTATAGCAAATCCATGACCCCTCCCCCCCCCCCCCCCCCCCCCCCCCCCCCCCACCCCCCACCCCCCCCCCCCCCCCCCCCCAAAGATCAACATCATAAACTTGAACGTTGGAGTAAATGTCTTTTTATAACTTCTGTTTCTTTACAGGGAACGCCTTGATATTTCATACATGAATTCATCTGATGATACTCTATCGTGCTATAGCAAATCCATGACCCTCCCCCCACCCCTTTTTTCCCCAAGGTCAAGGTCACAAACTTAGCACATTCATAAACTTAACGTTGGGGTAAATGTCTTATAACATCTGTTTCCTTTCATGGAACGCCTTGATATTTCATACATGCATTCCTCAGATAACCCTCTATCATGATACTCTATCGTGCTATAGCAAATCCACAACCCACCAACCAACCCTTACCCCAAGGTCAAGGTCACAAACTTAGCACATTTATAAACTTAATGTTGGGGTAAATGTTGTGCAACTTCTGTTTCTTTACAGGGAACGCTTTGATATTTCATACATGCATTCATCTGATGATCCTCTATTGTGCTACAGCAAATCCATGACCCACCCCCCCCCACCCCTTTCCCCAAGGTCAATGTCACAAACTTAGCACATTCATACATGCATTCCTCATGTGAATAGCTATCATGCTGTAGAAAATCACCAACTTAGTGCGTTCATAAACTAACGTTGGGTTAAATTTTGTTTTACTTCTGTTTTCAGGGAGGCATTGATATTTCATACATGCATTCATCTTAATATGCTATATTATGCTATAGCAAATCCACGACCTACCTTGCACCACTGACCCCAATGTCAAGGTCCACCTCACGCCCCTTAACCCAAGGTCAAGTTATATAATATTCATGCTTTATTATGCAACTGTGCCAAGTTTGAGTGAATTTTTAAGGCTGCCTGCCAACAGGCGAGCTTCGTTGTCTTCTGACAACTCTTGTTGTATTCAGTTCTATATAGGGTACAGAGTTTGTGTACACAACTCCTCTGAAACCATTCAGTCAATCGATCTGAAACTACACACATGTCTTCTACACATATTGAAAATGTTAAAACAAAAAATATCACCTGTTTAACTGAGCCAGTTTTTTCTACATTTTTGTATTCAATTCTATACAGGGTACAGAGTTTGTGTACACAACTCCTCTGAAACTGCTAAGTTGATTGATCTGAAACTATACACACGTCTTCTACACATATTGAAGATGTGCACCTTGGTGTTTTTATGCCGAAAAATATTTTTTTAACAAAAATATCACCTTTTTAAGTTAGCCATTTTTTTCTACATTTTTGTATTCAATTCTAGATAGTGTACAGAGTTTGTGTACACAACTCCTCTGAAACCGTTCAGTCGATCTATCTGAAACTATACACATGTCTTCGACACATATTGAAGATGTGCACCTTGGTGTTTTTATGCCGAAAAAATATTTTTTAACAAAAATATCACCTGTTTAACTTAGCCATCTTTTTCTACATTTGTGTATTCAATTCTATATAGGATACAGAGTTTGTGTACACAACTCCTCTAAAACCGTTCAGTCGATCGATCTGAAACTATACACATGTCTTCGACACATATTGAAGATGTGCACCTTGGTGTTTTTATGCCGAAAAAATATTTTTTAACAAAAATATCACCTGTTTAACTTAGCCACCTTTTTCTACATTTGTGTATTCAATTCTATATAGGATACAGAGTTTGTGTACACAACTCCTCTAAAACCGTTCAGTCGATCGATCTGAAACTATACACATGTCTTCGACACATATTGAAGATGTGCACCTTCGTGTTTTTATGCCGAAAAAATATTTTTTAACAAAAATATCATCTGTTTAATTTAGCCAGTTTTTTCTACATTTTTGTATGCAATTCTATGTAGGGTACAGAGTTTGTGTACACAACTTCTCTGAAAGTATTCAGTTGATCGATCTAAAAACTATACACACGTCTTCTACACATATTGAAGATGTGCACCTTGGTGTTTTTATGGCCAAAAAAGAGTTTGTGTACACAACTCCTCTGAAACCGTCATTCGATCTGAAACTATACACGCGTCTTCTACACATATTGAAGATGTGCACCTTGGCGTTTTTATGGCGAAAAATTGTTTTTTAACAAAAATATCACCTTTTAAACTTGGCCATTTTTTTCCACATTTTTCTATCCAATTCTATATAATTTCTACTTTACTCATCTCTACCTAAATTAGAAAAACCTGTTTAGCACAACAAGAGGAAGAAATAATGCTATAGAGTTTCAAATTCTCATTAATGTTTCTTGCCTTGGTGACATGTGCAGCTTCACATTTCTGCATCTTCGCTGTCTGGCCCATCTTCGACGGGCGTATTTTGTGACTTACGGCACTCATGTTGCAATATCTATTAATTTGCATTGGAAAACATGATCAGTGCAATTTGGGTCTGTAGCAAGATGATCCCCACATTACATTTGGAATACACCTTTTCGGGGGTATGAAGTATTTTATCTTAATTTTTAGCTGACCTGAGCGTCGTCCGGCGTCCGTCTATGAACATTTTCAAACGTCTTCTCCTCGGTAACCATTGGGCCTATAGTCACCAAACTTCGTGGTCATGGTCTTTAGGTAGGGGGATTACAAAATTGTTAAAATGACGTCATTACGTAATCCAAGATGGCCGCCATCTAAAAATAGCACAAATTCTTAAAAAATCTTTTTCTCAAGAACCGCCAACTGGATTTCGACAAAACTTGGTAGGAATGATCGATGTACAATGCTCTTTCAAAGTTGTTAAAATGGTGACCCCTGGGTCAAAAATGGGTGTGGCCCGTGGGGTCAAATTGGGGTCTAATTTTATTTTTCAAATCGAAGGTATCAACGAGGTGATCACTCTGGTGCATTTTTTGTTGAAATCGGATGGTTATGTCATCCAAGATGGCTACCGAAAGGTCAAAAGGTCATTCTTTTATTAGAGATTTCAAAATTCTTCTTCACATGAACCGCTTGGCCCATGGTAGCCAAACTTAAAAGTTATGGTCCATGGGTGAAGCCTTTTCAGATTTGTTAAAATGGAGGTCATCGTTAATCCAAGATGGCCGCTGTCTGAAAATAGCATAAATTCTTAAAAAATCTTCTCATGAACCGCTGGCCGGATTTCGACGAAACTTGGTAGGAATGATCGATGTACAATGCTCTTTCAAAGTTGTTAGAATGGTGACGTGGCCTGTGGGGTCAAATTAGGGTCAAATTTGATTTTTGACCCGAATATGGTCATGTCTATATCAAATCAAAGGTATCAAAGAGGCGATCGCTCTGGTACATTTTTTGTCGAAATTGGATGGTCATGTCATCCAAGATGGCCGCCGAAATGGAGGTCGTCGCTAATCCAAGATGGCCGCCATCTAAAAATAGCATAAATCAAATTGGGATCAAATTGGAGTCAAATTTTATTTTTGACCGAATATGGTCATGTCTATATCAAATCGACGGTATCAAAGACGCGATCGCTCTGGTACATTTTTTGTCGACCCCGGGGTCAAAAATGGGCGTGGCCCGTGGGGTCAAATTTTATTTTTGACCAAATGTGCTCATGTCATATATCAAATTGAGGGTATCGATGAGGCGATTGCTCTTGTGCAATATTTGTCGGAATCGGATGATTATGTCATCCATGATGGCTTCCAAAAGGTCCATTTATTCCAGATTTTGAACGTCTTTTTCTCAGGAACCACATGGCCGATGCTGGCCAAACTTCATAGTAAGTTAAGATCCTTGGGTGAAGCATTTACAGATTTGGTAAAATGAGAGTCATCGCTTAATCGAAGATGACCGCCATCTAAAAATAGGACAATTTTTTTAAAACACATGAACTTAATGTCACATTCTCCTCTGGTGTTCATGGAGTCAGGTGAGCGAATTAGGGCCATCATGGCCCTCTTGTTTTATTTCTCAATGAAAGTATATGTTGTGACCACTCATTTGAACCGTCTCGATGGGACGGTTCAAATCGTGGTCACAACATATACTTCTAAGCACATATAAAGAATATATTTAGAATTTTTCACAAGCAAAATGACATATCCTGACAGAATGAACTGTGTTAACAACTTGCCCATCCGCGCATTCCGATTCGAACCTACACAATATACCATTCAGTCACTGAAGTAGGTAGTTTTCCTGCTGTCAGCAAAATGATTTTGTTGTCTGTTATTTTCTATTTTCCATATTTGACAGCACTTTTGATTCATTGTGAAGACGTCCAGCTTTATAAATAATTAACAATGAGTATTTTTTGTCTTTTAATCAAAACCATGAAAGTGTCTACGTACATTATACTGGGCTGTGGACATGCAGAATGCCAGGTTGGGGTGGGTCAGGGGCTAATGTGGGGGTGTGATGGCGGTTGGGGTTGACGACTCGGGGTTTTGTATTTTTTGGGTTCTAGCTACTCCCTTGGAGACAACTGTTGGCTGTTAGTTTCACCGCTAGCATGCAGTGTTACCCTACCGAGAATCCCGAGTGGACTCGAGATAATTATGTTTGCCTTTTGACATTTTACAGGGGTTTATTGATTGCGCAATCCTGGTAAACCAGCTGAGTGGAATCGGGGACACTCAGACGAAGTGATTAACACATAATTGATGTGCCAGGAGAAAACATTGCAGTTATATATGAGACTGGAGAAATGGGGCTTACGGCTTTTGCTAGATCCTCACAGTCTGATCTGGATCTGCACTGTTTGCCATTCCATCAATGAGACACCCGTGATGCTTCTAGCAAGCAATATAGATCGTTATCAGGCTACAGGAGTGTGCTATTTGATCAGGAACTATGCTAGTCGATCTGGAGCTATGTTGGTCACAAATCTCATAAACTCGATTTCTCCAGTCACAGACGCATACAACCAGTGTAGATCCAGATCAGCCTGTGCATCCGCACAGCCAGATCAGTATCTCCACTGTTCGCCATTTCATTCCATCAATGAAATTAACCCCTGTTATGCTTCTAGCAAGCAATATACATAGTTATCAGGCTACAGGAGTGCTATTTGATCAGGAGCTACACTTGTCACAAATCAGGTGCGATAACCAGACATTGCTATTAATTCTCTGTATTTATTTTTTGATGTGCAATGATAATACTTTATAATCTGTCGAAAATATTTTTTTTTCAGGTGACACATTTAATTACATAGTACAAATAATTAAAAAAATACCATGCCTCATTTGCATATGAAAATAGCCTGATACCACCGCGAGTCACTATCAATAAAATAAATATTAAAGTGATTATATCTGTTTAGCAGGCACTCGTAATTTTTAGAACTGGTGGAATAGTGACACAATTAATTATACACTTAGTTAATTCCTATAAAGAACATTGTGTACCTATTGAGTGGGCATGTACCTTTAAAATGATTTTTAAGATGATTGGATTGGTCAGAAATTACCATATCAAAATCCATTCAAGCTATTTAGGGTTGAAAGGGTTAAACATGACATTTTCTATTTATAGAACTGTCGAGGAATGGCAGAGATGGTGAGAGCGTGACCGAAAATTTGTCAAAGACAGCAGAGAACGGGCGCGCTGTGACCGATCGTAACCACTACGACACCAACGTGGGAGATGTTCCATCGCATGTGATAACAACAAATGCAGAAATAGCTCCAGTGAAGACACAAGCAATCGGTGAGATTAATATATAATCCAGTGGAAATGTGTTTGCTTAGGCAATTTGTGGAAGTGCCAATGGCGATTGCGTATGAAAAACTCTGGAGTTGCGATGGCAACAAATGAATTATTAACTACTATGTTAGTGTTCCATGGCTGCCAGTAGCTAAATTCTATACATCTACAATTCCCACTCCAGTGTTGTTTACAATGGCACTAAAAGGGAAATAGGTCTCTGTGGCGCAGTTCGTAGAACATGTCATAATAAAGTTGACAATCAATGCTGTGCTTAATGAGCGTAACATAATGAGTAGAAATGTAGATCTGTTGGGCTGTTTGCGACAGCTGGCTATGACGTGAGCCGTGAGCCGTGAGCCGTCCGTGAGCCGTGAGCCACTGTCAAACCAACATGGCTTTTAGAGAACCCGATTATCTTGCATGTTAACACATTCACCCATATATGAGACACACCATGTCATTTTGTACCTTTGGACATCTGCGTAATTTACAAAATTTACAATATTTTCCGTAAACGGTGTCAAAAGTTGGCAACATTTTCAGAGTACGAAAATGTTGTCAACTTTTGACTTTATTTACGAAAAATATTGTAAATTTGATAAAATGACGCAGATGTTAGAAGGTACAAAATCACATGACATGTCTCATATGTGTCTGTACATTTGATTGGAGAAATGGGCTAGCTATCCGGAGGTTGTGGGTTCAAACCTCACCTAGGGCATCAACAAATACTTTCATAGTATTTCCATCCCACTGGTCTGTCGGATGAAACTTTAAACTGTGGTCCCGTCTCTACATGACCTTAGCTGTTGCTGGGACATTAAACCCTTTCACTTTCACTAGTTCTTGACCTACTATATAGTATGCACATGTAGCATGGTAAGGTTGTATGTTTGTTTGGAGCATGACAGATGTTTCTCTGACCAAATATGATGGTAACTTTTTTTGTGACCAGTATAGTCCCAGATCGACCTGCACATTCACAATGTTTGCCGAACTGGCAAATATTTTGGATGTGCAGGTTGATCTGGGACTATACTGGTCACAAAAAAGTCACCATCCATATTTGTACATTTTCCTGTAATATCATTATAACCTACATAGGCTTGGATCAGCATTATCCACTATTAACCCTTTCACCCCTAAATGACTGTTATGGAATTTGATGCTAATTTTCCAACCAATCCGATCATCACAAATTTATTTTCAGACTACATGTAGTATAAAATAGGAAAATTACTTGAAAAAAGTGCAGATTTTGATGAGACAGCTCGTCACAAGCTGGCTCATCTAGATCTTCACTGTTTTCAAACACCGCTATAGAGGACTGTAGTGTTGAAAGGGTTAACAATGGGGGAATAGTGATATCAAGATTTGCTACTGTCATACCTGCTACTGTGTCTGTGTGCTAATGGGTCGTTTTAAGACATTCACATAAAGTTTTGTTACCTTTTTTAGACCTCCCTACGTCAGTGTCATCACAAGAGGATGATTCACACACTGGCTGTCACCCCCATATCGGTATGTACCAGTTATTTACCTGTCAGTGTGCTAGGGATGGATTGCTAGTTCAGTGGTAAAGCCTTGTACACCATTATACACCTTAGGATACACCATTATGTTTGCGAAAAATCCTAAATATTTTCCTTCTATGTGCTCAGAAGTATATGTCGCCACCACCATTTCAACTGTCTCGTCGAGATGGATCCGCAGTCTGATCAGGATCTGCACTGTTCACCATTCTATCAATGAAACACCAGTCCTGTTTCTAACAAGAAAAATAGATCACTACCAGACTACAGGAGTGTGCTATGTGATCAGGAGCTACACTGGTCACAAATCACATCAGCCCCGTTTCTCCAGTCACAGCCACATATGACCTTAGCTTGTTGGTGGTACATTATCAAGGTGCATGATCACGTGGTTACAACAATGCGTCTTCATGAGCTGCATTTGGTGGTCTAGGGAGTTTGGCACAGACTTATGTCGTTTTTGCGAAGAATCGATTTCCGTGTCGGAGATTCGACTCTTCGCAAAAACTACAGAAGTTTTGGCGAAAATACAGAGACCACCAAATGCATCTTAACAAGACGCGTTTGATGCGCCATATTTCATCAAAATCCGTTATGTAATAAGGACACTATACGTACTTTGAATCGGTACTTGTTGTTGTTGTTGTAACCATGTGATCATACACCTTGATTATACCCTTTCACATACTCTGCATACATGATTCATTCAACATTCTCGGTTCTCATGCACAAACTCAGGTAGTTTGATTTGTGCTCAGTCTCGGACAATCAAACTGCATGATTTTGAGCGGGCGGGCGGGCGGCTGAAGAAAAAGTGCATAGTTCGTGTACACAACTCCTCCGAAACCATTCAGTCGATCGATCTGAAACTATACACACGTCTTCTACACATATTGAAGATGTGCACCTTGGTGTTTTTATGCCGAAAAAATATTTTTTAACAAAAATATCACCTTTTTAACTTAGCCATTTTTTCTACACTTTTCTATACAATTCTATATACGGTACAGAGTTTGTGTACACAACTCCTCCGAAACCGTTCAGTCGATCGTTCTGAAACTATACACACGTCTTCTACAAATATTGAAGATGTGCACCTTGGTGTTTTTATGCCGAAAAAATATTTTTTAACAAAGATATCACCTTTTTAACTTAGCCATTTTTTCTACATTATTGTATCCAATTCCCTATCATTTCTACTTTACAATCTACTTTTCTATCTCTGCCTAAATTAGTATACATGTTTAGCACAACGAGATGAAGAAATAATGCTATAGACTTTCAAATTCTCATTAATGTTTCTTGCCTTGGTGACAGCTTCACATTTCTGCATCTTCGCTGTCTGGCCCATATTTGACGGGCGTATTTTGTGACTTGCGGCACTCTTGTTTCTCAATAAAAAACATGGCTCGACAGCACTTCAGAATCATTTCCAATGGAAATGATTCTGAAGTGCTGTCAAAGCATGTTGTAAATTATTCTAAAGTATTTTGTGACTTACGGCACTCTTGTTATCATTGTATACATGTTTCTCATTTCTATGATTTTATCATTGACTCATCTCTTGTTTGATTTGATAACATGCTCAGAAAGTATACAAGGCCCCGATATTTGCTGGGTGCCTAAGTTGCACCCTGTATATTCTATTCCCACTACAGCATTAACATAGTCAATGGATGATGTTTCACTGTGAATGAATGCCAAAAACAAAATTACATTACAATGCATGCAGTTTGCAAAATGTGAATGAAACACATGTGACTAATCATGAATCATGTGACTTCATTTAGAAAGTGTTTCATTGATCATTAAATGATGCAGAATGTGTTTTCTTCATGTCTGTTACCTGCGAAAGAAATGATAAATTACAGTCATAGTTCAGCCTTTCGCTGATATAATAGATTTTGTCCAGATGCACTATGTTATGAATAAAATACAATTTTTTTATAGCACACATTTGCTATGCAAATTTTCGTCAACTTTCGACATCATTTGCGGAAAATATTTTAAAATCCGTAAATAGTTTTAATGAAAAATCGCAAATGTTTTTGGGTACAAAATCACATGGCATGTCTTATTGTGTACTTTCAGCCTCTGCCTCACAAGCGCGACCGGTGATCATCTCGTGCCTTCCCCCTAAAATCATTCCACGCACCCCGTCCCCCGAACCCGAATCCGCGTCGGACGAGGATCGCCAGGACTCGGATCGACAGGACTCGGAGGGATCCCCGGCCGTCGGCTCAGTCATGACAAGCTTCTCTAGCAACGTCGGTACCGTGGAAACAAACAGGCCAAAACCAAGCCCAAGGTTTCAGGAACCATCAAGTAAGTTAATGGGAGATAACCAGTAGCCAATTTCACCAACATTGCAAAATGTACTTATCTAGCAAAGTATACTTTGAGGAAGTAATCATTTATTTTTCCTGAAATGCATTATTTCATATAAAACTAACAACTGCATATATTTGATGGTTAAAAGTATGCAGCATTATTATACTGAATTTATTACATTATCACAGCCAAAATGGCTGTGATAATGTAATAAATTCAGTATAATAAAAATTAATAAATTTATCATTAAATTAAAAATTTCTCCCTCAAAGTATACTTTGCTAGAAAAGTATACTTTGCAATGTTGGTGAAATAGGCTACAGGACAATTTATGCTTCAGATCAAATTTAATTAATTATTGACATGCAATTGTGTAATTACTATGATTACTTATTAACCTATTACATTCGGAATATACCTTTACGTGTATGAAATATTTTATATTTATTTTTCTTATTTCTCAATGAAAGCACATGTTGTGACCACTCATTTGAGGGGTGAAAGGGTTAATGGGCCAGTTTGTTTATGGAGGGTTTATTCAACTATCATTTTGCAACATTTAATTTCTTTCCTCCTTGGTGAGGGTTAGAACACCTGTCTTTCAATCTGGAGGTTGTGGGTTCAAACCTCGCCTTAGGCATCAAATATACTTTCATAGTATTTCCATCCCACTGGTATTTTGGACGAGACTTGAAATCGAGGTCCTGTTCCTATATGACCTTAGCTGTTGCACGTGCACTTTTGTTTCTCCTTGATATTTGTGAATCTGATAAAGAAACAAGAGCATAGCAAGATTTTCATTATTGGATTTACATCAATGGAAATAAGTACCATATTTCAAAATGTTAGTGACTGGAGAAATGAGGCTTATGGAATTTGTGACCAGTAAAGCTCCTGATCAAAAATCACTCTCCTGTAGCCTGATAACATGCTGTATTGCTTATTAGTAGCATGACAGGTGTTTCATTGATGGACTAGCGAACAGTGCAGATCCTGATCAGACTGTGCGGATGCACAGTCTGATCTGGATCTACATTGGTCGCAAATCCCAATTTCTCCAGTCACAGCCACAAATTATATTTCATCATTGTTACTGTAGATGATGATGAATTTGATGATGATGATGAACTGGAGGAGCCAGTTGTCAGACGACCGCCAAGATTTTACGAAACTAACGCCAGCGAGCCGGACTTGACGAAGCAGCCCAAGAAAAGTGCTTTAAAAACTCGCGTCTGTGAAACTATGAGTGTGAAAGACAGTGACACTTCTCACGTGAATCTTACCTCAAAGGCACGCTGCACCCCACCCCCGGACCACCGGACATCACCCAAGGATACACCCGTGAATCACGGACCCCCCAAGCCGAAGCCCAGGGTAACCCTCATCAGGTAGGTTACTATGGCAACATGTGGTGATCGGTTGGTTGGGAGCATGCGATGGGTAATTTAACGATTGGGATTCATCCACCGGAATCCCGACCGGAGACCTGGTTTGACCCTCAGGTATGTCTTTGGCATTCTTGTATGTGAGTGTTGAATCTGGTTATACCCCTTATTCTTATTTACTTTTAGGGGAAGGGGCCAAGTGACTTTGGTGTGGTATGGACCTGGCACCAGGTCAAGTTATGATAATTTCAGGGTTGAATATATATATTTTCGGATGTTCCCCCCAATGCAGCAGGTTAAATGCGGGACCGAACACGATGGCCCGGCCTTAAATGACCTTAGCTGTTGGCAGGCTGCTAAACACCAATAAAAAAAATAAAAAATACTATGACAACAGGAATATGTTTTGTGAATCTTTCAACGAAGGAATGTTTAACCCTTTGAACCCGAAATCCCGCTATATCGGTTTATGCAAAAAGTGCAGATCCAGATGAGCCGGCTCGTAATGAGCCGTCTCATCAGGATCTGCACTTTTTGAAAGTAATTTTAATATTTTTGAGAACAAAAACACCCCCTTTTCATAAATGGACGAATCTGAAAATCATTTTGTGACCATTGGATTGGTCGGAACATTATCATATCACAGTCCATTCCAGTTACTTAGGGTTGAAAGGGTTAAATTCCATGTTTAAATGTGCAATGAGGGATGGGCTGTGGCCTAGGGGACATGGCATTGGACTTCAATACTGGAGGTTCCATGCCACTGGGAACTGGGGTCCTGTCTCTATATGACCTTAGATGTTGATGGGACGTTAAACTCATTCACTTCCATTTTAAATGTGCAATTATGAAACTGATTTTTTTTGTCTATGTGCAGTTTGATATTTTCAAGTTTCTATGTTAGATAATTGTATCCCCCTGACTCCGTCGGGGGATACTATGGATTTGACAGCGCGCCGCGTCCGCGTCCGCCGCAGACACTTCTTGTCCGGAGCATAACTCGAACACCCTTTGGAATATTTTCATGAAATTTCACACATGCATAGACCACGACCCGAAGGTGTGTCGCGCACTAGAATGACAACTCTTGCATAGCTAATTTTTGAGTTATCTCCCTTTTTTGTTTCTCGAATTGATTTCGTGTCCAGAGCATAACTCCACCACCCTTTGGAATATTTTCATGAAACTTCACACATGCATAGACCACGACCCGAAAGTGTGTCGCGCACAAGAATGACAACTCTTGCATAGTTAATTTTTAGCTCACCTGAGCGAAGCTCATGTGAGCTATTGTTACCGCAATGTGTCCGTCGTCCGTCGTCCGTCGCCGTCGTCCGTGAACATTTTCAAACGTCTTCTCCTCAGTAACCATTGGGCCTATAGTCACCAAACTTCATGATCATGGTCCTTAGGTAGGGGGATTACAAAATTGTTAAAATTACGTCATTGCGTAATCCAAGATGGCCGCCATCTAAAAATAGCACAAATTCTCAAAAATCTTCTTCTCAAGAACCACCAACCGGATTTCGACAAAACTTGGTAGGAATGATCTATGTACAATGCTCTTTCAAAGTTGTTAAAATGGTGACCCTGGGGTCAAAACTGGGTGTGGCCCGTGGGGTCAAATTGGAGTCAAATTTTATTTTTGACCGAATATGGTCATGTCATATAACGAATTGAAGGTATCAAACAGGCGATCACTCTGGTGCATTTTTTGTCGAAATCTGATGGTTATGTCATCCAAGATGGCCGCCGAAAGGTCAAAAGGTCGTTCTTTTATTAGAGATTTCAAAATTCTTCTTCACATGAATCGCTTGGCCCATGGTAGCCAAACTTAAAAGTTATGGTCCATGGGTGAAGCCTTTTCAGTTTTGTTAAAATGGAGGTCATCGCTAATCCAAGATGGCCGCCGTCTAAAAATAGCATAAATTCTTAAAAAATCTTCTTCTTCTCATGAACCGCTAGCCGGATTTTGACAAAACTTGGTAGGAATGATCAATGTACAATGCTCTTTCAAAGTTGTTAAAATGGTAACCCCGGGGTCAAAAATAGGCGTGGCCTGTGGGGTCAAATTGAGGTCAAATTTTATTTTTGACCGAATATGGTCAAGTCATATATCGAATTGAAGGTATCAAAGAGGCGATCACTCTGGTGCATTTTTTGTTGAAATCTGATGGTTATGTCATCCAAGATGGCCGCCGAAAGGTCAAACGGTCGTTCTTTTATTAGAGATTACAAAATTCTTCTTCACATGAACCGCTTGGCCCATGGTAGCCAAACTTAAAAGTTATGGTCCATGGGTGAAGCCTTTTCAGATTTATTAAAATGGAGGTCATCGCTAATCCAAGATGGCCACCATCTAAAAATAGCATAAATTCTTAAAAAATCTTCTTCTCATGAACCGCCAGCCGGATTTCGACGAAACTTGGTAGGAATGATCAATGTACAATGCTCTTTCAAAGTTGTTAAAATGGTGACCCCGGGGTCAAAAATGTGCGTGGCCCGTGGGGTGAAATTGAGGTCAAATTTTATTTGTGACCGAATATGGTCATGTTATATATCAAATCGAAGGTATCAATGAGGCGATCACTCTGGTGAATTATTTGTCGAAATCTGATGGTTATGTCATCCAAGATGGCCGCCGAAAGGTCAAAAGGTCGATCTTTTATTAGAGATTTAAAAATTCTACCGCCAGCCGGATTTCGACGAAACTTGGTAGGAATGATCAATGTACAATGCTCTTTCAAAGTTGTTAAAATGGTGACCCCGGGGTCAAAAATGTGCGTGGACCGTGGGGTCAAATTGGGGTCAAATTTTATTTGTGACCGAATATGATCATGTTATATATCAAATCGAAGGTATCAATGAGGCGATCACTCTGGTGAATTATTTGTCGAAATCTGATGGTTATGTCATCCAAGATGGCCGCCGAAAGGTCAAAAGGTCGTTCTTTTATTAGAGATTTAAAAATTCTACTTCACATGAACCACTTAGCCCATGGTAGCCAAACTTCACAGTTATGGTCCATGGGTGAAGCCTTTTCAGATTTGTTATAATGGAGGTCATCGCTAATCCAAGATGGCCACCATCTAAAAATAGCACAGATTCTTAAACAATCTTTTTCTCATGAACCACTGGCCGGATTTTGTCGAAACTTGGTAGGAATGATCGATATACAATGCTCTTTTAAAGTTGTGAAAATGGTGACCCCGGGGTCAAAAATGGGCGTGGCCCGTTGGGTCAGATTTTATTTTTGACAGAATATGCTCATGTCATATATCAAATTGAAGGTATCGATGAGGCGATTGCTCTGGCGCAATATTTGTCGGAATCGGATGATTATGTCATCCATGATGGCCGCCAAAAGGTCCATTTATTTGAGATTTTGAACGTCTTTTTCTCAGGAACCACATGGCCGATGCTGGCCAAACTTCATAGGAAGTTGCGATCCTTGGGTGAAGCATTTTCAGATTTGATAAAATGAGAGTCATCGCTTAATCCAAGATGACCGCCGTCTAAAAATAGCCCAATTTTTTTAAAACACATGAACTCAATGTCACATTCTCCTCTTGTGTTCATGGAGTCAGGTGAGCGAATTAGGGCCATCATGGCCCTCTTGTTTAGTTATCTCCCTTTTTTGTTTCGCGCACTGATTGACCATAACTCGACTACCCTTTGGAATATTTTTATGAAACTTCACATATTCAATTAGACCACGAACCGAAGGTGTGTCGTGCACAAGAATGACAACTCTTGCATAGCTAATTTTTTAGTTATCTCCCTTTTTTGTTTTCGCTCACTGATTTCCTGTCCGGAGCATAACTCGACCACCCTTTGGAATATTTTCATGAAACTTCACACATGCATAGACCACGACCCGGAGGTGTGTCGCGCACAAGAATGACAACTCTTGCGTAGCTAATTTTTTTAGTTATCTCCCTTTTTTGTTTTGAGCACTCTACAAACTGGACAATAATGCATGAAGACCCGTTTTCTCGTGTGCTCTGTACACCTTACCTGTAGAGAGAACAATAGACACTGGGAGAACTATTCACATGTCCATGTGCTGCATGTGCTAGCATGTGCAGATGTCCAGTCTTGACCACAGGTAATTTATACAGGTAAATTACTACATTGGATATTACATTTCCGTAAACTGTGTTGAAAATATTGTGGCATTATGTGGACCTGTGCAGATATATGTAGATAAATATAGGACTATTAAAAAAAAATTCTGGGCTTCAGTAGCAAGCATTATTATTTTTAAACTTTTTTTTTCCATTTTTTTTTTTCATTTTTTTTTCTTCAAATTATTTTTCAATTTTTGTCTAGTAGCATAAGGTCCTAAGTGCTATATACAGACTATTCACCTGTGCATGTGCTAGTATGTGCAACTGACCACTGACCACTTTCAGGTAATTTATACAGGTAAATGATTATATTACATTTCCGTAAACTGTGTTGAAAATATTGTGGCAATATGTGGACCTGTGTATATATGATATGTAGATAAATATAGGACTATTAAAAAACATTCTGGGCTCCAGTAGGGAGCATTATTCTTCTTTTTTTTTTTAATTTAATTTTTTTTTTACATTTTTTTTTTACATTCTTTTTCAATTTTTTAACTGACCACTAACTTATTACAGGTAATTTATACAGGTACATTATTACATTTCCGTAAACTGTGTTGACAATATTGTGGCAGTATGTAGACCTGTGCCGATATATGTAGATAAATATAGGACTATTAACAAAAAATCTGGGCTCCAGTAGCTAGTATTATTATTTTATTTTTTTTTGTATATTACATTTCCGTAAACTGTGTGGAAAATATTGTGGCATTATGTGGACCTGTGCAGATATATGTAGATAAATATAGGACTATTAAAAAAAAATTCTGGGCTCCAGTAGCAAGCATTATTAATTTTAATTTTTAAACTTTTTTTTTCCATTTTTTTTTTTCATTTTTTTTTTTCAAATTCTTTTTCAATTTTTGTCTAATAGCATAAGGTCGTAAGTGCTATATACAGACTATTATCATATAATAAAACAATTATTGACTAGTGAGCCATAGAATATAATCTGATATTCTATGGCTCACTAGTCAATAATTGTATAATATGTTCGGGTCAAGGTCACGTACTTGGTGCTTCAAAAACTTTAACGCTTAGGTAAATATCTTATAATTTTTCTTTCCATTCATGGATCAACTTCATATTTCATATACGCGTTGCTCTAATGGTCCTCTACCGCCCTGTGCCAAATCCACGTTCGTCCTGTCCCCGCCAAGCCCAGGGTCAACGTCACATACTTAGTGCTTCAAAAACTTTAACGCTTGGGTAAATATCTTATAATTTCTGTTTTCTTTCACGGATCAGCTTCATATTTCATATATGCATTGCTCTAATGGTCCTCTACCGCCCTGTGCCAAATCCACGTTCGTCCTGCCCCCGCTATTCCCAGGGTCAAGGTCACATACTTTGTGCTTCAAAAACTTTAACGCTCAGGTAAAAAGAAAATTTTGATTTGGAATTTGGCCTCATTTATTATCAAAACGATATGTGGGACATCCGTGTTCTATGAACACATTTTCTAGTTTATTAAACTTCACACATGCATAGAAGACGACCCAAAGGTGTGTCGCACGTAAGAATGACAACTCTTGCGTCGTTAATTGTTTAGTTATCTCCCTTTGTTGTTTCGTGCACTGATTTCGTGTCCGGAGCATAACTCGAACACCCTTTGGAATATTTTCATGAAACTTCACACATGCATAGACCACAACCCTAAAGGTGTGTCACGCAAGAATGACAACTCTTGCATCACTAATTTTTTAGTTATTAGTTATCTCCCTTTGTTTTTTCCGTCACTGGTTTTGAGCATAACTCGAACACCCTTTTTTCAAACTACTTGTGTATCTGGGGAGGGGGATACACATGCGCTTGTCAACAAGCGTCCATTTCTAGTTTCTTTAGCCCTTACAATGCTGAATTAATTTTTATCGTCTGCTGTTTATTTTTTATTTTCCATTCTTCTTTATCAAAAACGAATCATTTACAATGGAATTGATTCTAAAGTGCTGTCAAACCATGTTTTTATTGAGAAAGAAGATCAAATATAGCACAACAGCAGACGACTATTTTCGTTTCCCGCATTCTAAGGGTAAAAAAAGATGTTGCAAAAAGAAAATGTTAGGGTATGTGTATCTAAACATTGTATCTATTCACACGATCTGTTCATGGTCTGCACTGTCTGCCATTCAGATTGTAAAACAAACTGTGTAGATTAATATTTAAACTACTTTACCATGATTACAAACAAGCGTGAGAGTAATTATGCAAATGCTTTCGTTAGTTCTTAACCCTTTGTATCCGAAAGCCCGCTATAGCAGTTTATGCAAACAGTGCAGATCCAGATGAGCCGGCTCGTAACAAGCCAGCCGGCTCGTAGCGAGCCGTCTCGTCAGGATCTGCACTTTTTGAAAGTAATTTTCATGTTTTTGAAAACAAAAATCACCCCCTTTCCATAAATGGACTAGTCTGAAAACGGTTTGTGACGGTTGGATTGGCTGCAAAATTAACATATCAAAATCCATTCCAGTAACTTGGGAGTGAAAGGGTTAATGTGGGAGGAAACGGGATTTGCCGGAGAGAAAACATTTGTCCGATCTGGCGACTATCATATCAGATTGGACAAGTCAGTTTTTCTTTGAGTACCCCGGATTTCCTCCCACATTAATGGCCACCGTACGACTCCATTTGTGACAACAAAGCATTTGTATAAGTGCTCTCGTGCTGTATAGATTAGTATCAGGATGCAAACGTTTGGTTGCAAATTGGGAGCCAGCCAGACTTCAGTCACATTTTCATTGTATCAATTATAAATATATATATTTTTTCTGTAAATATTCAGTTCAGGTTTTGGGATCTTGCCCCCATCACCGCAAGTGAAATATGGGTTTCGTCCCCATTAACCCTACCTAAAATGACTTAGCTGTTAAACACCGTTAACTGTAAACCGTTAGCTGTTAAACACTGTTAACCGTTAGCTGTTAAACCGTTAACCGTTAGCCGTTAACTGTTAGCCGTTAGCCATTAACCGTTAACTGTTAGCTGTTAAACCGTTAACCATTAGCTGTTAAACACCGTTAGCTGTTAACACCGTTAACAGATTTTGGGTGCCCCCATCACCGTAAGTGAAATATGGGTTTCGTCCCATTAACCCTACTAAAATAAACACCGTTAAATAAATACATTGTAACCCAATAAAGAGCCAGACTCCATTGTAACCCAATAAAGAGCCAGACTCCATTGTAACCCAATAAAAAGCCAGACTCCATTATAAAGAGCCGACTCTATTGTAACCAAATCATATTACAGAGCGGTACCAGTGACAGATGACGAGAGTTTGCACGCCCCGCCCGCCTACCCATCGCCCCAGGTGCCGGAACACCCACCCCCACCCTACCACCCACCCACCCACCATGTGGATCATGATGAGTCGTCGTCCGATGATGAAGAAATCAATTACCGCGACGACGACGATGACGTCGGCACTAGTACGTATACCCTAATATGTAGCTGTGAGTCTAGGATGGATGGTGGTCTAGGATGATGGTGCTAGAATGTTTCAATTAGTAGCCACATTGAACTATTAGCGTGAAAAATAAAGACAATATTATTATACATTTGCTAACACTTTTTCAAACAATTTCTGAAATTTTCAGTTGCTAACATGGTCATCCCTGAATTATTAGTAGCGAAATGGTCATTTGAGTGGGCAAATGGCTACCAGGGGGCCGTTTCACCAAACTTTGTATGACTAAAATATTTGTAAGTGAAAAATTATGATAGTCTGTAAATTCCACATTAACAACGTTTTCTTGTAAACAATTATTGGATTTACATTTATTGAGCATAGGCTGCATATGCAGCCTATGCTCAATAAATGTAAATCCATCAATTGAAATGTCCAGACGATCCTCAATTTGCATTTACGAACATTTTAGTCGTACAAAGTTTAGTGAAACGGGCCCCCGTAGTCCACCCTAGCAATGGTGTACCAAGGAGTTGCTGCCCGGGGTCACAATTACAGTTATCCACCCAAATCTCCTGTAAATGACTTAACAAAGTGGGCACAATTCGATCAAATTAAGAACTCACAATCTTGAGAAATCTGAAATGTGGGTGGTTGGTCGGACGAACACGATGGCGTAAATTAACGGCGGGGTTCTTCCTTATAGGAATCACGATTTTCCTGGTTTGGCCCTCCGGTACGTTTTAATCTTCGGCTCTTTTGTTACCTGCGAGTTGAATTGGGTTATTGCCCATTATAAAAGTAGTAAGATTATTACTAATCATGCTGCTTTTGGGAGGGGGCCAAGTGATCCTGGTGTGGCGAGGACCTGTCATTAAATCAGGATTATTCTGATTTCAAGGCTGAATATGTATTTTTTTTATTGTAAATATTCAGTTCTGATTTTCGGATTTTCCCCCCATTTATACATGTACTTAAACTCCAACAAACAAACAAACAAACAAACAAACAAAAAACAAACAAACAAACAAACAAACAAACAAACAAACAACTCACAGAGCTCCAGTTAAGGTGCGTAATTTGACAGGTATTTTTCTTAGTTCTTCACCAAAAATGGCAAGTTGGGAGTTCTTTAGAATCGTCTCAATGAGTGGCTGTTGTAGGGAGGTTAATGCTGAATTAAATTTTGTCGTTCGCTGTTTATTTATTTTCTTTGATAATTCTCTTCAAAACATGCTTTGGCAACATTTTAGAATCATGTCCAATGGAAATGATTCTAAAATGCTGTCAAAACATGTTTTTATTGAGAAAGAAGGCAAAAGCAACAGCAGACGGCAATTTTCGTGCTCAGCAGTCTAAGGGTTAGATACAGAGGAAATCCTCCTTTTGGGATGTACATATACTTTTGGGGAGAAACAAATATTTAAGGTTTCCCGTCAGAAAAATTGAGTATGCTTTGCATGAAATGTGGTTGTGACCGGGAATTACAGGTTTTACGACCAGTGTAGATCCAGATCAGCATGTACATCCCTGATCAGCATCTGCACTATCCGCCATTCCTTCAATGAAACACCCATCATGTTTCTAACAAGCAATATAGACTGTTATCAGGCTACAGGAGTGTGCTATTTGATCAGAAGCTACACTGGTCACAAATCCCATAAGCACTATTTATACAGTCACCACCACAAATGGATTATTTTTCTTGCAGGTTCATTGGCAGCAAAGGTGGCACGTCAGGATAGCTTAGCTAGGTTTTTAAGTAATCGTCCATCGCGGCGCGAATTGGTCGACAAGAACATAATTCCTGATAAATCTGAGGACCAAATACACCAGGACAGACAGGCCATCGGATCAAAACTGATACGGTAAGGGCAGGTACATTAATTAAACAAATTAATAATTAAGTAAGTGTGCCAGGATCATGCCGATCCCGGCGCACTTACTTTATTATTAATTTTGTTTCCTTCGATGAATACACAAGAATGCTGAAGTGTGACGTTATTGACCTCGTTTGTTCATTGTTACTGCTTCCCTAGCTGTTCCCAATATCTACGCACTGGTCATCTATTGTCGTCATTCAGTGCCAGTTAGATTGTATAAAGGTCAGAAACGCTGGACAAAATCTTTTTATGCCCCTTGTCTCGATAGAGTTTCTTAGTTCTGTTATAACTTCAATATCCTGTGAAAGATTACTTGAATATTTCAATACATACTTGTGCTTTCACAACTTTGCTTACCGTGAACACTTAGTACTAAGAGTTTGCCTGAGTTTCACCAATCTGTCATCGGGGGCATTTGTGTGTCAAAAACCTGCCTCATGTTCCTGTTCACTAGGAAATATAATGTATAGGAATTAGGAATTGTACTTTGTTATCTGTGCCCAGTGGGATGCTGCACACTTACTGTCACAGAAGTACAAGCAAAAAACAATGTTCAATTCTTAAATTCAAATATCTCCGGTATGGTATTATTTGTGTCTCGCTCCAACAAAAAAGATACTTATTATCCCCTGGTCGATAGGCAAGAGGGGATATAGCATTAGTGCATGTATGTTTGTACATATGTTTGTTAGTAACAACTTTCATTTTTCAATAACTCATGAACCGCTTCAACGATTTTCATAAAATTTGGCCACAATGTGTATTTAGGGATGGTGCTTTGTTTTGCATACGACCCACGTCCGACCACCCAAGGTCAAGTTCACCGAGGACTTATGTTCAAAAATGTTAAATTTCTTTTTTCTTTTTTTATTATCAAGGCTATTTTGTTATTGTTATTATTAAGGCTGCCAGCGAGGGGCTAAGCTTCGTTTAATGATTACATTGTAGCCCCAGATATGCAAAGTTGATCACGACCTTCACTGTTGGGTATTAAGTTGAGGAAATATGCCTATGACTCTAATGAAACTTTTAGCGGCCACAAGCAGGCTAGAATATCAGGAGCTACACAGGTAAATATAGAATACCAGTAGCCTATTTCAAAAACATTGCACAATAATTCTAGCACAAAAATATTTACACAATTCCCTAACATTTGATTGGTCCGTAGCAATTCTCTGTCCAAACATTATATCCCAGTAAACTCCCACGCCGAACTACTTTCTGTAACCGTCAGGCGCAGTTTAAAATAATTCTTAAGAAAACGGAAAATAAACACATTTTCTTGATGAATTTAATTCAAATACTGGAATTATAAGGAATGAATGGCCTTTTTGCGGAATTTATCGGGGATATAAACTTGGAAAAGTCGCGGGTATACTGGATGAGGCCTTCCGGCCTTCGTCCAGAATTCCCGCGACTTTTCCAAGTTTATACCCCGAAAAATTCCACAAAAAGGCCATTCATTCCTATAGTATACTTATCTAGCAAAGTATACTTTGAGGATAAATTTATTAATTTTTATTATACTAAATTTATTACATTATCGCATAATGTAATAAATTCAGTATAATAATTCTGCATACTTTTAATCATCAAATATATGCAGTGGTTAGTTCTATATGAAATAATGCATTTTGGCAAAGATAAATTATTACTCCCTCAAAGTATACTTTGCTAGAAAAGTATACTTTGCAATTTTGATGAAATCGGCTACAGGCAAGTGTCTTGATATCCAGTTTATCAGGCAAGGCTAGGACATGCGTAGGAATCTCAACATTTCCGAGCCGAGCCTGATAAACTTGATATCAAAAGACAGTAGCCTGGTTACAGTGGTATTCTATTTATCAGGTAACGTTTTATGCTACAAAATGACCACAGATGACGTTGTACATGGACACAACGCGGATTTGTTTGCGTTTCGTCATTACACTGCCGTCATTCGGTGACGTCATGTGACGTCATGCGACCAATGGAACGTCAGTTTTCACTCCGGATGTTTGTATCAGGTCAATGCCTGAAGCAACAATTTGTTAGCAGTCAGTACGTATTCGGTCGATACAGGGCAGCTTACCTGATAAAAGACTAAACAAGCCCCTTTGTGTTGTGGCATGTCACGTGTACGTTATATTTTTCAGGCGGCTAAGTCTACGACCTTCCCAGGAAGAATTAGAACAAAAGAATATTTTACATTGTAAGTATAGTGGCATGAATTAGACATATAATATCAGAGCTCCAGATCAGATTTGTATCTAAAGAGTATTATACCCACATAAAATTATTTCAAATTCAATGCGTATTTTACTTTTACAAATGTATTATTGATTTTCTTCCTCATTAAATAGGGAACAAATTTGAAAATAAATGCATATTTTCACATTTCACTTTTGATAACCAATGCATATTCAGCTAAAGTAAGTGTGTAAAATACGCCAATATGCACCTCATCTGGGGGACGTTTCACTAAACTTTGTACGACTAAAATGTTGGTAAGTGCAAAATTATGATAGTCTGTAAATTTCACATTAGCAATGTTTTATTGTAAACAATTAATGGATTTACATTTATTGAGCATAGGCTGCATATGCAGCCTATGCTCAATAAATGTAAATCCATAAATTGAAATTTTCAGACGATCTTAAATTTGGACTTACGAACATTTTAGTCGTAAGAAGTTTAGTGAAACAGGCCCCTGGAGCCCTGTAATATGTCTCACGTGGAGCTACACATGATTTCCAAAATGGCATGTCATATTTTTTTATGTGTTTACAGTAGATTTCATTTAACATCTTTCAAACGGAATGATTTATTTTTATGAAACATAGCGCTGCAAACTGCTGAAAATGTGGCCTTTATTGTACAGTTTGCTTTAAATATTTGACGAAGAGACGGTCACCAACAATGTAAATAAAAATCTACTGTCTGTTTCACGTCTGTTAGAATTTCAGAAACACTGGACCGATTTTCAAAATTTAACTTTTGTTTTCTTAGTTGGATCATTTCCAAGCTATATGGGCAGGTTTCGGAGTCAATTTCCAAATTTTTTCGTTTTCTGACTCCTCCCACAACTCCTCCACCTCCTTTTCCCCCCATGTTAAATTCCTATAGACAAATCAATTTTTTTGTAATAAAATCAATATTTGACCAAATTTCACGAAATAAAAAGAAGGCTCATTCTTAAATTTTGATAAAATTTAATATTATCCAAAAAAAATACTGTTTTTGCATTGTTTATATGGCCGTAAAATTTGGGCAGGTTTCGTGAAACAGACAGTAGAGCATGTGAATATAAGAAATAAACAGTACTTGATTCTGTGTGAAAATTGTTTGTAAGTTATTGTAAACAAATTTTAGGGCACCCATAAAACATATAAGTCTGACATTGTCTTTGCCATGAATATTTGTCCATTTCTTAGGAATATTGAAAGAAAATCTACAGTAACAAATGATTACATCACATCGGAAAATGTTTTTCAGACATGTTCGGAAACCATGTGATCCCCTACCATGTGCTACATTTCTACCTGATTGCATGTTGATAAGTCAATTTATAATTCGCCCTACTATCGCTGGCCAGTGTCCCGCTCCACTTATTTCACATATTGCTACATTTAGCCCAATAAAATCAATACCCAAATGATAGACTGCATTATAAATCTGGCTAATTATAAGTATGTTATTGTTCGCATATTAAATTAAATTTTTTTAGGAACTAAATGATGTGGTTGCTAACACTCCCTCGCATTTAATTCCTTAAAAATCAAATATGTGAACAATAACATACTGATATACGTAAAACCCATGGCTCTCTATCTTCCCTGCACTCTTTCTGAAGTTACTATAGGAATGAATGGCTTTTTTGTGGAATTTATCGGGGTATAAACTTGGAAAAGTCGCGGGAATACTGGACGAAGGCCGGAAGGCCTCGTCCAGTATTCCCGCGACTTTTCCAAGTTTATATCCCCGATAAATTCAACAAAAAGGCCATTCATTCCTTATAATTCCAGCATTTGAAATAAATTCATCAAGAAAATGTGTTTATTTTCCGTTTTCTTAAGAATTATTTTAACTGCGCCTCACGGTTACGGAAAGTAGTTCGGCATGCGAGTTTATTGGGATATGAATTTTGGACAGAGACTTGCTACGGGCCAATCAAATGTTAGGGAATTGTGTAAATACTGTTGAAACTATGATTTAATATTAATCCATGCATTTATTGTTATAAATGACTAACAAATGTTGGCAGGCAAATCTGCAATCATTCATTTCAATATTTTCCCCCCAGCTAACACATTAGAAGATTCTGCGAAGCAAATGGAAGAAAAGAAGCGGTTGCTTATAAGAAAAGTAAGACTTGCTGATCTGACGTTTAGCAGGCATTAAACCTCATTTAATTAATTAAACGATGAAGACATCCTTGAATTATCTCCACCTGCTTACATTACCTCCTGCGCTACTCTTGCCAATATGTCTTTCAAAATATTTGAATATTGTGCTTGAAAACAAGCAATTTGATTGTCTGAGCCTGAGCTGTGCTACAGCTCAGGCTCAGACAATCAAATTGCTTGATTGCGAGTTGGAATGGCCAATAACTGTTGTTCAGAAACAATGGTAATCTGGGCAAGATTAACTCAGGCGGTTGTGTATACATAATAAGATGCAACTTATTGCACTTTCCTGCATATTTCGATGGTCAATATTGTTCGTTGAAATATTCACTGACCACATAGGAATGGATTGTGGCCTAGTGGTTAGAACACCGACTTCAAATCCGGAGGTTGTGGGTTCAAACCTCGCCTTAGGCATCGAAAATACTTTCAAACCCACTTGTACGTCGGATGAGATTTTCAACTGTGGTGCCGTCTCTGTATGACCTGAGCAGTTGCTGGGACATTAAACCCATTCACTTTCATTGACAATTATGTGGAATGAACTATGCACATGCTTAACCTTTTAACCCCTAAGTAACTGGAATGGACACTCTCGCGTTTATTTTTTTAGACTATTCCATTTATCAGACACGGGTGTTGATTTTACAAATAAGATGGGGCCGATCCTGATGAGACAGATCGTTACATGCCAGTTGTAACCAGCCTGATCATCTGTAGCCGATTTCATCAACATTGCAAAGTATATTTTTCTAGCAAAGTATACTTTGAGGGAGAAATCATTTATTTTTCCCGAAATGCATTATTTCATATAGAACTAACGACTGCATATATTTGATGATTAAAAGTATGCAGAATTATTATACTGAATTTATTACATTATCACAGCCAAAATGGCTGTGATAATGTAATAAATTCAGTATAATAAAAATTATTAAATTTATCCTTAAATTGAAAATTTCTCCCTCAAAGTATACCTTTCTGGAAAAGTATACTTTGCAATGTTGGTGAAATAGGCTACTGGTGAGACTACACTCTTCATTTGGTCTGTGGTGCAATTAATCAATATCATTGTTATGCCCCCACCAATTTGTTGGGGTGGGGGGAATTATATTTTACCCCTGTCCATACATGCATGCGTGCGTCCGTCTGTCCTAGCGTCCGTAAGGCAAATGCGTTGAACTTTTCAATAACTCCTTATCTCCATCACCAATTTCTATAATATTTGCCCACAATGTCTGTCATGGGATGGTGCTTTGTTCCGCATACGACCCACGCCCAAACACCCAAGGTCAAGTCCATTGTTCACCTTGTTTGTAAGGCAAATGCGTTTAAGTTTTTAATATTTTCTCAATAATTCATTAACTCCTTCACCAATTTCAATCATATTTGCCCACAATGTCTGTCCAGTAGCCTATTTCATCAACATTGCAAAGTATACTTTACTACCAAAGTATACTTTGAGGGAGTAATCATTTATTTTTCCTGAAATACATAATTTCACATAGAACTAACAAATGCATATATTTCATGATTAAAAGTATGCAGAATTATTATACTGAATTTATTACATTATCACAGCCATTAAATGGCTGTGATAATGTAATAAATTCCGTATAATAAAAATTAATAAATTTAAAAAAAAAATGAAAATTTCTCCCTCAAAGTATACTTTGCTACTAAAGTATACTTTGCAATGTTGATGAAATAGGCTACTGGGATGGTGCTTTGTTTCGCAAATTTTTCTAAAGTAGTCAGAGCATTGGATAAGATTGGATAAGAGCAAATAAACACCAGGCGACAACATTTAATTCAGCAGACTAAGGGTTAATATGTTTGTGTCAAACATTTTAACCCTCAGACTGCTGAATTAAATGTAAACAATTAGGAAAACATATAAACAAACCTATGTTAGTTCATGTCACTACACTATCTGTGTTTGACCTACAGTTTCTTTAGCTCTTTTATTGTAACACTTGATACAAATTGCAAACATATGAGAACTAAAGCAAGAATCATAAAAAATCTCTTATGATCCTGAACTTGTTCAATCTTGTTTGATTTTATTTTTAAGTATTGAAAGGAATTATGTGATCAGATTACATATTGTTGACACGTTTTAATTGTTGTCAGTTACCACAGCTCATAAGCCTGGGCTTGTATTTTGTCACCTTGTTGTACACACCTGCGTCCAGTGAGATATTTAATTGACTTACACCACCTTCTGTCACAGTGTTCCATTAGTGATCATTGACTAACGTTGGAGCACGATATAACCCCAACATCTATTATTCATACACTAATATAACCTGTGACTATTCTGTAACATGTTCATAATAATTTGCACTGTTTTCATGACATAACAACCTCATGTGGACGTAACTACCATCATAACTAGATCTACCATCTAAAAATACTTCAGGAAAACGGACATACATTAAGAAAATATAATAATGGATGTACGTACTCTGTTCTACGAGTGGTTATTCAAAGCGATCAATTTGCAGTTGAGTTTCCGGCCGACGATTGAGGAGTTGCGAGAGAGGAAGATTATACAGTTTAACGAGTATATCGAGGTGACTGATGCATCCGAGTATGACCGACGTGCCGACAAACCCTGGACCCGCTTAACACCCAGGGATAAGGTTGGTACATTTACAATATTTATTTCAAATATTACATGTTTGACAATACCAGGGGTCCGTTTCACTAAACTTTGTACGACTAAAATGATCGTCTGTAAATTTCACATCAACAATGTTTTCTTGTAAACTATTATTGGATTTACATTATTGAGCATAGGCTGCATATGCAGCCTATGCTCAATAAATGTAAATCCATCAATTGAAATTTCCAGACGATCCTAAATTTGCACTTACAAATATTTTAGTCGTATGAAGCCAAACTTAAGCTGAAACTGGATTAGAAAACGAGCTTGGAGGAATGGCTCAAACCCTTCCTGGTCAATTCACTCTCATGTCAATTCACTGTCATTCTTGGTCAATTCGCTCTCATTTTTGGTGAATTCGCCCTCATTGCAAAAAATCACGAGTAAATTCGCTCTCATTTTATAACAATGAGAGCGAATTGACCATGTGAACAAATTTACAATTTTTTGGTCTGTTCGTTTTCATAATATATTTTCATATTAGTATAGTGGTGAATTGAAACATAGAACAATTTTATGGCATATATTTATATTGATAATATAACTTATGAATACTGTTTTGTTAATTGAATCAAAATGCCATAATCCCCATTTCTCGAGTTGCACAGATCCCAGAAATCATTCTTTGATCATGTATAGCCATAATTATATAACATGTATACTCGAGATCCATTTTGAGAAATTATACGACAAACAATTCAATATTTTGTCCCAACATGAGGAAAATATTGCATTTATAAGTTATTTATTGAAACAATTCAACTAGTGTTGTCCAGACTCTATATATGACATTGCTTCAGGATGTAGAATCCCATTCAGTTGTTGAACTTGTATGAGGTGTGAATGCACAGGTCGCAAAACCTCTGTAAATCACCAATATATGGATGTGTGATCAGTGTAGCTCCTGATCAAATAGCACACACCTGGCGGGTGTCTCATTGATGGAATTGCGAACAGTGCAGATCATGAGCAGAATGTGTGGATGCACTGACTGATCTGGATCTACACATATCGAAAAAGCCACATTTTCAGCCGTGATGTATATTTTAAATTTATCATCATTTCAAGCATTTTAGCCGGGTTTTTAAAAAAAAAATATCCCGGCTATTGGATTGGTGAAAGGCGGGCGGCGGACGTCAGGTGGGGTGCGGTGTCCACAATCAATGTTAAGTTTTCTGTTAAATGTCCATTTCTCTGTTACTGTACAACCTAGGACCACCAAACTTTGACAGCTTCATAAACAAGGGGTGCCAACCACATACCACTATCCAACATGTGACATTTTTTCCCCACATGAACAACATTTTTGTCGGGTTTGTGCCATTGTATTATCTGTTATCCGAGTATCTATGCCTTGAAAAAACCTGGCCTTCGTGGCTTTGCCTCGTTTCTTGTTATTTATATCGCCACTCTATCGGGGCAAATAATAGCAAGGGAGAGAACTGGTGGTAACTTGTAGGACAACAATAACGCTATAAATCACAGATATAAAGCATATTTATTACACATATGTAACTACTGTATTTAGACTATTTTATCCATTTGAATGCATATATTATCCTAAGTAGAAGAAAATGTAGATATATATATAAAAAATGAGAGTGAATTAACCAATTGGAAATCGCAATGACAGCGAATTGACCAAAATGAGAACGAATTGACTTGAGAGCACATGAGAGCGAATTGATCAGATACCGTTCAAACCTGTGCTAAAGGCCACTTCCGAATAGCAATTACTTGTCTATAGCAGGCATGCTTTTGTTTTCCCAATTATTCACTTACTACATACATGAACCTGTGAACAAAGACCACATGTGAACAAAGGCCAGCTATTTCTCTTCCCATGGCTGGCCTTTATTCACAGATGACTGTTTGTGCATTATTCACAGGTGAATAATGCGTAGCAAGGCTGATCAACTATAATAAATAGATGATCTTACATGGGTTATTATTAATATATTTATAATCAAGTTTGCTGACTGCATACAAAACTCGGCATAGGGGCCAACAATTTGAGCTGTAGCGAGCTCAGGCTCTGCCAATCAAGCTGCTTGATTTCAAACACAATATTCAAGTACAGTGAAACCTCTCTAAACCGGACACCCTGGGAGGTCCCCAGGGTGTCCGGCTTAGAGAGGTTTCACTGTAAATCAAGCATTTGATCATTCTGAGCCATAGTTGTGTGCTGTGCAATCACGAACAGACATTATCACCGGAGATAAATGACCAAGAAACTCATAAAAAATAAGGTCACATGTATTTTCTTAGTGTCCGGTTTAGAGAGGTTCCACTGTATTTTGAAATAAAGAAATTGACAAATATTGGCAAGATTATCGCAGGCGGTACTGTATGATAGTAATGTGAAATTATCACTTTACACATTATCCTTTTAGGCCATCCATAATTATATCTCTGTTTCCTGTAACCCGACCGACTCGCTAAAAACGGTGCGACCCGATTTTTTTTATTGCAATTTCGTTTACAATTTTTTTTAATTCTTTTTTTACAATTTTTTTTTTTTTATAATTTTCAGTTTAGTGCTACAGTGGGTTAAAAGGGTTAATATAATCTCTGGCCTTAAATGGCATACATGTTCATACAACAACACATACAGCAATTGACATACTTTTATTGCAAGACTTGCAATATTGAATTTAAAAATTATTAATATTAAAAAGGTACAATGCAAGTGTTAAAATATTGTACCTTTTTAATATTACCGGTAATAATTTTTAAATTCAATATGTCATGTGACAGAAAAAAAAAGAAATTGCCTACCGACCGTCCCAAAATTCTGGGTCGGGTTACAGGAAACAAACAATTTTTTTTGGACCGCCTGATCTATAAATATGTCCATGTTAATTTGTGGATCATTTCATTCATCAGAAAATGGTGTTTTTATGCCCATCAGATGACAGTAACAGCACATTATACTTTACACCTGTATGTCCGTCTGTCTGTCCATCATGCATTGTTTGTTTGACAAACTAATTCTACAGTTTTCAGCTGATCAACTGCATACTATGACTTCGTCTTGTTGATCAGGTTACTAGATTTTATAGATACCACGTTTCTGCATGTTAATAGCAGTTGATGATTATGATTCAGGGCTCCAGATAAGGAATTAGTAATTGAGTATTGTCACTTCATCATTTCTGAAGCAATTGGGTATTTCAAATTTTTTATTGTGTAAAATAAAATCATACTACTGTTTACACATCAGCAGACCACACTTATTGATTAGTTTGCTTCTAAAGGAAAACACATCTTGGTATTTCATTAGAATTGTCTCCTTGGAGATAATTCTAATGAAATACCAAGATGTGTTTTCATGGAAAATCAGAAAAATATGCTATATTTGTGTTCTGTTTATTGTTTTCTGTAGCATGATAAAGATACCACAAATTTGTCATTGCTTTTTGATACACACTACTTCTGATTTCAATTGGGTTTTTGGCAATTTTAATTGGGTATTTACGCAAATACGCACCTTATCTGGAGCTCTGATGATTAGTAAGTTATCATGTGAATAACAGTTAATTGTTTATCTTTTAGGCGGCGATTCGAAAAGAATTGAATGATTTTAAAAGCCAAGAAATGGATGTACACGAAGGCAGCAAACATCTAACCAGGTATATTATCGTAGAATTGAACAAGTTTGTCCAGAAATAGACACAGATGTAAGACTCGGTTTTAATGGGTATTTTTAGGTCCGAGTAATTCCGTCTGAAAATAGAGGACAATACATTTTCATGTGAGGCTGATAACATTTTCAATGCAAATTTAAGACTGTGGTTCATCAAATATATGCAACTTTTGATCACAAAGGCAAGAATATTTTGTTTGATCTAGTACACCATGTTGTTGGATGGCTTGATTATGATAGTCTAGGAGTAGAGCATTGGAATTAATATCTTGGATAGTGGGTGCAGTCCCAGCAGCTTTCATAAAATACTTGATCATAGTATTCCACCCCACTTACGGAGTAGACTTGAAACTGAAGTCCCGTTTCTATATGACCTTAGCTGTTTCTGGGACATTAAGCCCTTTCACCTTTTCACCATACCAACCAACCAACCAACCAACCAACCAACCAACCAACCAACCAACCAACCAACCAACCAACCAACCAACCAACCAACCAACCAACCAACCAACCAACCAACCAACCAACCAACCAACCAACCAACCAACCAACCAACCAACCAACCAACCAACCAACCAACCAACCAACCAACCAACCAACCAACCAACCAACCAACCAACCAACCAACCAACCAACCAACCAACCAACCAACCAACCAACCAACCAACCAACCAACCAACCAACCAACCAACCAATATTTTACAGTGATGGGTTGTGGTCTAGGGGTTAGGACACCTGACTTTCAATCTTGAGGTTGTGGGTTCAAACCTCGCCTTAGGCATCAAAAATACATTCATTGTATTTCCATCCCACTGGTCTGTTGGATGAGACTTTAAACTGTGGTGCCATCTTTATACGACATCTTAGCTGTTGCTGGGACATTAAACCCATTCACTTTTCATTTACTTTTCACCAATATTTACCTTGCAGGTTCCATCGACCTTGACACCCACCCAGTGTAGTGTAATTGGCGGCTAAGCGCTTCTACATCCTGTGATCTTCGCGCATAATCTTCTTCACAGAATGTGTTCCTCTCGTTTGTTCGGTGTCAGGACACCGCTCGTGTCGGACCATTCAAAATGGCGGTGAAATTCAGGGCGACAAAATGGACCCGTTGCAATTTCCGCCATTGTAATTGTGAAAGTGAGGTTGCATGGACGGATTATGTTGCTAGCAGTGCTGGTCAGTAAATTGTCGTTTGTGCAGATTCGACAATAAAAGTGGTGTGTTATTCGTGTGATGTTTACCGATATTCAATATCGGGGGCAAAATCACGGATTTGTCGGTCATTCGCTATGTGTTGCCGATTTGTCAAGGTCGCGGGAAACTAGAATCGTCTTAGTAGTTACATGCTTAACGATGTTCCAAGACAGAGGATTAAGCTTGAAACGGAGCCGTCTTTGATTGGATGGACTTAAATGGGTCGACGGCTGACAAAAGGAACCATACAGCGTTGGCGATCAGCATAGACCCAGATCAGACTGTGCATCCGCACAGTCTGATCTGGGTCTATGCTGTTCGTCATTCAGTCACCTACCATCAGCAAGATGGTTATTATCTGTTCCACATTTTCTGCCGAAGAAGAACTTTTGGCTACACACACGTTCAATCTAAAATATATTTAAATGTAAGTACTTTTTCATCAATAACAGAAAAATCACCCTCCCAATTTTTGTTATTTCATGAAATTTCATCACATATTGATTTTATTGCGAAGAAATGATTTTCCTATGGGAATTTAACATGGGGGGAAAAGGAGGTTGAAGAGCTGGGGGATGAGTAAAAAAAAATATGAAAGATTTTGGAAATTGACTTCGAAACATGGTTAGATAGCTTAGAAATGATGAAAGTAAGAAAACAAGTTGGATTTTGAAAATCAGTCCACAAATTCAAAATTATTAAAAAAATCAATCTATTTTTACCCATAGAAAAATAGTTTTTTCGCAATAAAAAAAATATTTTATGGAATTTCTCGAAATAAAATGTTTTGGGGAAGGTAACTTTTTTGTTATTGATGAAAAAGTTTTTTATATTGAATGTGTTTAATAGCCAGAAGTTTGTCATCAGAAAATGTGGAACAGTTAAAATGTTAATCCTACTGAGCGAAGGTGTTAGAGGACCAAGATAGGCAATTGTTGCAAATGTCATGAGCCACCTTTCTCAGCCGGCGTCCCATATGCAAAAATTGCTGGTCCAAATGAGCCGGCTCGTAACGAGCCGTCTCATCAGGATCTGCACTTTTTGTAAAACATTATTATTTTTTTTTTTTTTTTTTAAATTTAAGTTTTCGTCCAATGTCCGACGTATTGTTTATATTATCACTCTAGTACTAGAATGTAAATTTGGCCACCTCCCGACGAATCATACCTTGTAACATATGCGACCGATATAGACCAGGCTCAGACTGCTGATTCGCAGTCTAATTACGGCCAAGTCTGATTACCGTACTAACCCTAAATATTCGGACACAATTTGCTTTGGGAAACCCCTATTAAATAGGGTTGAATAATTCTATCATTAAGCGACAGAGTCGGCAGAGTCGATACTGCTGATTGATTGTACATGCTGTTTGTGTCTGTCACTTGAGAAATGGGGCTTATGGCTTCTGCGACCAGTGTAGATCGAGATCAGCCTGTGCATCCGCACAGTCTGATCATGATCTGCGCTCGTCATAATTCCATCAATGAAACACCCGCCTTGCTTCTAACAAGCTACACATATTGTTATGAAGCTACAGGAGTGTGCTATTTAAATCAGGAGGTACACTGGTCACAAATCCCATAAGCCTCATTTCTCCACTCACAGCCACATTTACGTCATTCACAAATCTACCAGATTTACCTCCACTGCTGCATCACAGTGTGGGATCGTAGCTAGTTATCTCCCTTTGCAAATATATTTATAGAGATTCGGTCTTATGCTGTATTTCAGCATTTATTTCTTACTGAAAGGCCTCGTCCAGTATTCCCGCGACTTTTCCAGCACAAACATTTAGTTTTGCACGCAGTCTGATCTGGCTCTACACCACAAAATGTGTGGCATATGAATTGCATATGTGGCACATTTTGCTGTGTACACTATTTGCAATAAACTTAATAAGTGTGAAAATATGAAACTGGCAGATAATGCAGCCCCAGATATGTAGAATGATCTGGATCAACACTAGACACAATCACTATAATTGCTCCTTTTCATAATCGTGATACATTCGTCCTTTTTACAAGCAATAAGGTCCTAAACTACACAGTTTGGACCGGATTTCTATAAATAGATTCAAAGGGAGATAACTAGCTATGATCCCTCATTATTCACCTATATTGAGTTTACAAAAATTCTGATATTTACCATAAATGACATTCGAAATTGCCAAAAGATTCAAATTGGTTCAAAACATGTGTTAATTAAATTCCTCATGTTTTTTTTTTAAAGAAAATGGCAATTTTAACCTTTATTCATAGAAAATATGGCTGAATGAGGGGGTAATTCATAACCGGACTTAATTAACTATTATTCGTCAGCACATGAGAATCATCTCCAGCGATGCTTGTTATGTGCTGGCAAACATGTTTTAGTTGAATAAAACAATAAGAAAAAATGCAAAAACGGATGGCGAATCAATATTTTCTACCTGTAACCGTAGAATGCAGGAATAAAAAATTGTCATCTGCCGTTGTTTTATATCTTGTATTTTTTCTCAATGAAAACATGGTTTGGCAGCACTATAGAATCATTTCCATTGGAAATGATTCTAATGTGCTGCCAGACCAAGTTTTTGTTGAGAAAAATGGAAATTAAATAACAGCAGACGACAAAATTTAATTCAGCAGTATTAGGTTTAAAGAGTTTAGATATCATCGTTTATGCAGCCCATCAGATTTGACCTATAGTTGGCATGGCTTTATGTACATCATACAGACAATATCAACATTTATTGACTTTTATTTTTGTTTTAATAATGAGCTCTGTGTTTGTGCCTTACTTTCGTTTTGTGTCTTGAATGTGTATGTCCTGATCAGGGGGCCGTTTCACTAAACTTTGTACGACTAAAATGTTCATCGTAAGTGCAAAATTATGATAGCCTGTAAATTTCACATTAGCAATGTTTTCTTGAAAACAATTATTGGATTTATATTTATTGAGCATAGGCTGCATATGCAGCCTATGCTCAATAAATGTAAATCCATCCATTTAAATTTCCAGACGATCTTAAATGTGCACTTACGAACATTTTAGTCGTACAAAGTTTAATGAAATGATACATTTAATAAATGGGGCATAGTCCATCCAGAGCTGCACAGGTCACAACAGATAAATAATTTTTCTCTCCGAATGTCTCGGTCTACTTTTATTGATAGCAAAATCGTCATACCATGTAATGAGTCAGTAAAACATTTAAATTTAAACATGTGAACATGATTGGTCTGCAATTTTCACCATTTCAAGGGCCATAACTAGCATGCTAAAAATCTGTTTCTTGGCTCGTTTGAATGGTTTGAATTGTTTTTTTTTTACGTAATTTGAATTGTTTGTATATTTTTATATTACACTCTAAATATACAGTGGCAGCCAAACCAATCATTGCTAGCAAAGATCCAAATGGAATATCCTGTCGGTGTATATTATATTTGTCCGAGAAAAATTGCCAAACTTGTTGGGTCATTATGTATACTGTATATATCCATGGCTACAGAATTATAATATTCATCATAGAAGGCTTGTGAAATAAATATGCAAATTAACCCGCTACCTAAAACACATTAGGTGATTAGTACAACTTCATAATATGACGCTGTGCTTATGCAATATATAGTCTAACATTTGTGATGATTTTAACATGGTATTCAGGGTGTGAAGTTATCACTCGCCCCACTCATGAGTGGAGAGTTGAAATCAAGTCGAACAAGTGTAAACTGAGTGTACTGCATGACGTTTACAAATAAATGTGGCTGGAGAAATGGGGCTTATGGGGTTTGCGACCAGTGTAGATCCAGGTCAGACTGTGCGTATTCTGATCAGGATCTGCACGGTTCGCCATTCAATCGATGAAGCACCAGTCGTGCTTCTAACAAGCAGTATAGATTGTTGTCTGGCTACAGGAGTGTGCTAATTGATCAGGCGCTACACTGGCCACATATCCGACAATCTCCATTTCTCTAGTTCCCGCCACAAATGGTCACTTGCCCAACATGACCTTATTTGGCTGTTTGAGCGGGTGATAATGTTTGTTTGTTTCTAACCCAGGGCCGTTTAACCAAAATTTGTACAATAAAAATGATCGTGCGAAAATGTTTATAATTCCACCTATTAAGCACATTGGATGGTTCACAACGTTACCATTTACTGACATCAAGTAGGTACGTCATTAAATCTGAACAAATCCGCCAACATTTTTCGAAAATCGGCTGCTAAGGCAAAGTTTACGGCCAATTTTAATGTCCGTATCAACTACTTGAGGAATTGCCTCGTTTCTTATAAAATCAGTAAATTTGTTTAATATAATAAACACTACATTCAATTACCATTCAAGTAAGATTTCCATTTCCGAGATAGGCCGTATTCTGCTGTAATAAGGTGACAAGCAATGACCATGTAATGATTTTTATTATCAAATTAATATATTATTATATAAGCGTTTATGTGGATTGCTAATGAACTGCATGTCATATACGTTTGCTATATAGAATCATGTTGCTTTTTCAAAACATTCTTATGCATTTGTCTTTGTGACGTAAATTTCCTTTTAACATTAAGACTTATATATAGCAGTGTTCGCAAACAATGTAGATCTAGATGAGCCGGTTCGTAACGAGCCGTCTCATTAGGATCTGCACTGTTTGCAAATAATTTTCTTTCTTTTTTTCTAGCGAAAAACACACACACCTTTTAAATTTGATAACTGGATATATGTGAAGATTGGAAAGGTTTGAAAATGAACATATCACAGTCCATGACAGTTATTTAGGGATTGAAGGGATTGAAGGAGCTATTTGACAATTCAAGCCCCAGGAGAGCATAGAAACATGTGACAAATTATAACAAACCATTGGTATTTCAATCCATGCATAGAACAAAAAAACAACTTTTGAAAGTGAAAGTAGAATCACTGTTGCTTGAATGTTATACAGCAACAGTGATGTGACGCCAATGATGGCAGACAATGTTACTGAGGTTGACCATTTGTATCTGGTTACAGGAAGATACCGTCATGGGAGTTGTGATGTCACATTTTCGCACCAAATGTCTCTGTTTTAAACTCAGTCTGTATACGTATACAGATGTAATTATTCTCCTGATCCCCTTGTTTTCTATGCCACTGTATGCTGTATATGTGTAGCATATATGTACATGGTACGCTAATAATGTACTCTTTTTATTTTCTATTTATAAAGCCCCACCAACTGTCAAATTGTTTCTTTAAACAATGCAAATTATGCCGTGTATGAGTCGTATAATTGGAAATTGTTGCTAGTTGATTTTCTGACCAAAATAGTGCCTGACAGTATATTCATCATACAGTGCATTCTGGGCCCTTGATTATAAAACCTGAGACCAGTAGCCGATTTCACCAACATTACAAAGTATATTTTTTAAGCAAAGTATACTTTGAGGGAGTAATTATTTATTTTCCCCTCTGAAATGCATTATTTCATATAGAACTAACGACTGCATATATTTGATATTAAAAGTATGCAGAATAAAAAATTATACTGAATCTATTACATTATCGCAGCCAAAATGGCTGTGATAATGTAATAAATTCAGTATAATAAAAATTAACAAATTTATCCTAAAATTGTAAATTGCTAGAAAAGTATACTTTGCAATGTTGGTGAAATAGGCTACTGAAGCTGAGCCCCTGTCTCTCTCTCTCTCTCTCCATATATATATATATATATATATATATATATATATACAATTTAAATACAATATCAGGTAAGACGTGGCTGGGACATTACACACCTTTCACTTTTCACCCTTTTTCCACACTGTTGAACTGAATTTTCAAACATGGTGGGGAAATATTCATAGCCAAAGGAATGTTGCCAAAGAAATCACTGTTGTTTTCACTGTACCCTGCTATTCTGTGTCTTTTCATATGTTCATTCTGTTGCCCTGCCATGCAGCCCTTATGCTTGTGAATCTGAATTTTTCCCTCTTAACTGACCATTCCTCGACGGGCGTATAGATTGTGACCTTCGACCCTCTTGTTCATCATGCTATGTTCTCACAAAAAAAATTAAACAAAACAGTTGGAAATTCTGTGACAAGTTACTAACATTTAAATCTGTATTCAGCAGTGTCTGGGAAAACTAAAACCTCATATTAAATTCCCTAAGAGACACAGACTAAATATTTGTATTTTTTCTTTTACAGTTAGTTAAACATAGAAGTAACAACATACATGCATTACTAACATGAGAAACTCATTTAAGTGAGACTGCCCACAACTTGCCTCGGGTCACCATTGCTCATGAATTGCTCATGCAATGTGGCTGTTACTGGAGAAATAGGGCTTATGGGTTTAGCGACCAGTGTAGATCCAGATCAGACTGTGCATCTGCACAGTCTGATCAGGATCTGCACTGTTCGCGATTCCATCAATGAAACACATGTCATGCTTCTAACAAGGAATATACTGTAAGGGTGCAATGACACGCATACCACATGATACAATAGGTATCACGACACTTGGGTCACGATGCGTACATCTCGCGATCCAAGTACCTCATTTACAAAATGCATTTTCTATGGTACATGTTCTGAATGAAGTGCATAAAACCGAACAAAAATGATTCCAGACCGCATGACTGGTTTGTGCATATTTTTCCCGATAATTAAAATTTTCGTATTTGTAAAATGTACCTGACGTCAATCCTTATCATCGACAAAATATCGTGCTGCATCTAATGTTTGATGAATATAGATCATTATCAGGCTACAGTGTGTTATTTGATCATGAGGCTACACTTGTCACAAATCCCATAAGTCCCATTTCTCAAGTGACAGTATAGGAATGAATGGCCTTTTTGTGGAATCTATCGGGGTATAAATTTGGAAAAGTCGCGGGAATACTGGACGAAGGCCGGAAGGCCTCGTCCAGTATTCCCGCAACTTTTCCAAGTTTATATCCCCGATAAATTCCACAAAAAGGCCATTCATTCCTTATAATTCCAGCATTTGAAATAAATCCATCAAGAAAATGTGTTTATTTTCCGTTTTCTTAAGAATGATTTTAACTGCGCCTCATGGTTATGGAAAGTAGTTCGGCGTGGGAGTTTACTGGGATATAAATTTTGGACAGAGACTTGCTACGGCCCAATAAAATGTTAGGGAATTGTGTAAATATTTTTGTGCTGGAATTATTGTATAGTACCTCTGACAGACCCCAATGACATTGGCCAACTGGGTAACCTGAATATTATCCATTTGTGGCCATGACTGGAGAAATGGAGCTTATGTGATTTGTGACAAGTGTAGCTCCTGATCAAATAACACAATGTAGCCTGATAACGATCCATATTGCATGTTAGGAGATCTGTTCTGCTTGTTAGAAGCGTGATATGTGTTTCATTGGTGGAATGGTGAACAGTGCAGATCCTGATCAGACTGTGCGGATGCACCGGCTGATCTGGATCTACACTGGTAAAAGCCATAAGCCCCATTTCTCCAGTCAGAGCCACATTTTCCCAATAATGGGAAATTTTATTGCTAATTTGTTACATAATTGTTTTAGTTGCTTTAAACTGTTATTAGACTTAGTAAATAGTTTTAATTGTGTAGTTTCTACAGAATTTTGTTTTTTTCTTAACTTGATGAAAGTATCTGCTGTATTATCTTGTGTCAATACAAGTTGTATCGCCATGACAAAAAGGGGCTTATATTAACCCTTTCAACACCACAGGCCTGTATAGTGGTATTGGCAAAAAGTGTAGATCCAGATGAGCCGCCGTCTCATCAGGATCTGCACTTTTTGCAAGTCATTTTCATATTTTTGAGAACAAAAACACCCCCTTTTCATAAATGGACTAGTCTGAAAATCATTTTGTGACGATTTGATTGGTTGCAAAAATGAATGTATTAAAATCCATTCCAGTTACTTAGGGGTGAAAGGGTTAAGTTTGCGACAAGTATATCTCCACATTTGTGCAGGATGATCTGGGCCTACACTGTTGGAATGTTTAGTGGAATGAACATTTCTGAGGCCTTAAATGAAGAAATTTCCTCTATTTTGCGGGTGGTTGGTTGGGAGCATGCAATGGGTAATTTAACGATCGGGATTCTTCCTTACCGCAATCCCGACCAGAGACCTAGTTTGACCCTCATGTGTCTTTGGCTTTCTTGTATGTGAGAGTTAAATCTGGTTATATCTCTTATAAGAGTAATCCTATCGGTTTTACTTTTAGGGGAAGGGGCCAAGTGACTTTGGTGTGGTATGAACCTGGCACCAGGTCCGGTTATTCTAATTTCAGGACTGAATATACATGTATTTTTATTTCGATAATATTCCATTCTGATTTTTAGGATTTCCCCCCAATGCGGCAGGTGAAATGCGGGATCTAGCCCGGCTTTAAATGACATTAGCTGTTGATAGGCCGTACCTATAAATCAAGTCCTCTACATCATATTATTGTCATGATATACAGCATATAATATGATTTTCACACATGTTCATATATGGTGCACAAAATATTGTCATGGAAAAAATGAGTGAAAAAAACAAACAAACAATTTTTATACAGAATTAAAAAAAAAAGAACATTTCTGATTCTGCTTAATATTGCACTGCACTGCTTAATATTCTGCACCGCTTATTGTGCAGGTGTTGATTGTTTGGTTGGTGTTGATGTTTGCTACACAGGTGAAACGAGTGTAGGACATAATCCCCCCTGGACATAATCCCCCCCATGTTTTTTGACACAGGAGGATCCCCCCGTCTAAATTGCAGGTAGGACAAAATCCCCCCGTATAAAATGCAGGTAGGACATAATCCCCCCCGTCCAAAATCACAGGTAGGACATAATCCCCCCCGTGGAAATGCGGCCTAGGACATAATCCCCCCCTTCCCCCCCTGTCCGCAAAAACATGTGTAAATATGCAAGAGTGATTATGTAAATCCTGTATTTTAACATGATTGACGAATGAACTCTATATAATAAATAACACATGAGGTGTCGAGTATCTCTATTGGCACAACAAACATGAAACAAGCACATTAATAATTCAGCACACTATTAACCAAAGCACATATACTTCAATAGTTATGTTCTATAATAAGGATTTATCCAAGAGAAACAGCTAACCATAATATTTTGTCCTCCTGTGTCAAAAAGCATGAGGGGTGATTATGTCCGGTGGGGGATTACGTCCGGGGGGGGGGGATTATGTCCGTATTCCAGGTGAAACACATACTATGTGACATCTAGGATGGTCAAACATATCCACGTCACTTACCCCTTAGAACTCTGTCTTAATTTTTTTGTCGTCTGCTGTTTATTTTCTATTTTCCATTTTTATCATCAAAATGTGACAGCACTTTAGAATCATTTACAACATGCTTTGACAGCACTTCAGAATAATTTCCTTTTCCGTTGGAAATGATTCTGAAGTCAAACCATGTTTTTATTGAGAAATAAGGCAAGATATAAAAGCAACAGCAGACGACAATTGTTGTGAGTAGCGGTCTAAGGGTTAATTATGTTTCGAAACTTCAGAAAAATGAAAATAACTTGACTCAAAAAGCAACTCTATTATAGGCCAATTCAGTGGAACCTCGCTAAACCGGACACCCTGGGAGGTCCCCAGTACAGTGTGGGAGGTCCCCAGGGTGTCTGGTTTAGCGAGGTTTCACTGTAAATCAGGCATTTGATTATTCCGAGCCATATGTGTGCGTTATGCGATAACGAACAGGCATTATCACTTGAGATAAACGACCAAGAAACCCATCAAAATTATGATCACATATCTTTCCTGTTGTCCAGTTTAGCGAGGTTCCACTGTATTAGTAAAATTTCAGGACTGTTTCGGATTTCATTTCGTTTTGATGGTTTCTAAACATAATTTAGTGGAAATAATTTATCATCCCTGCTATGGGTTTTCCACCTGTGGCTATGAATGATAAATGAGCAATATTGTCTGTGCACTGTGTTGTTCAGTAAGTTGCCATGCCATCACGCTATTGTTTTTGTTAAAGCTTGGTGCCATGGTTTCTGTGTTAACCCATTGCGTTCTGAGGCTTCACTGTTTTTTTCCGATGGAAAACTCAATATTTTCTTTATTTCTCACCAAAAGTATCTGTTATGATCACCATTCGAACCGTCTCATCGAGACGGTTCAAATGAGTGGTCACAACATATACTTTCGTTGAGAAAAATAAATTTAGGAAATATATTTCCAAATTTCCATACGTGGAATGCAATTCGGAATGCAATTGGTTTATATGCAGGTAGACTGTGAGGGTGTGTGATTATTACAGCACCCACGTACAATATGTCATTGTCTTAACCCTTAGACCGCTACTCACAACAATTGTCGTCTGCTGTTGCTTTTATATCTTGCCTTATTTCTCAATAAAAACATGTTCAGATTCTGAAGTGCTGTCAAAACATGTTGTAAATTATTCTAAAGTGCTGTCAAAGCATTTTTTTGATGATAAAATTGGAAAATAGAAAATAAACAGCAGACGACAAAAGAATTAAGATAGCGGTCTAAGGGTTAATATGTTTACTCATATACACAGAGCACAACTCCCAACTCGGCTGTTACTCATTTGGTTCGAAAATCAATCATAGAAATTTGGTCCAGTTTCCTTCCGTATGGCTGCCAACTCGTGAACTGGACATTATGGCATAATTATGTGACCAATGTAGTGCCAGATATTCAATGCTTTGGATTATATCTCCAAGCCACCAGGTGCTCCGATGTTTTCTTTTGTGAATTCTGATTTCCAGCTCGAATATATGGTTAGCCAGGCACCAGTCAGAATTTTGTTTATTCAATATTTAATTTGCAATTATTTCACTTTAGTATGTGAACTGGTTCCACCCATGCACCACCTAATCTTCTGCTTACCTGTAGTATGTGGGAAACGAAATTTGTTGTCTGCTGTTGTTAAAATATTTCATGTTTTTGTTGTGTTTCAGTTTTTTGCAATAAAACATGATTTGACAGCACTTATATGTGTTAAAAACATATTTTTTTTGTGCTTCAGTTTTTTAGGGTACATCCATTTGCAAGATGTACTTTGCAACCAGTGTAGAGCCTGATAATGCTGCACATTCACTGCAAATCTGTATGTGTTTTGTTTGAATAAATAGCAAACAGTGTGGACCATGATGTGAATGTGCAGGCTGATCTGGGGTTTCAATTCTCGCATTGTGAAGTATCCATTGTCAGCAGGCAGCCCGACGAGGGGAGTAATTGTCGCTGTGACTGGAGAAATGGGGCTTGTGGCATTTGTGACCAGTGCAGCTCCTGAGGAAATAGCACACTCCTGTAGCCTGAACTCCATCTATATTCCTTTTCAGAAACATGACCAGTGTTTTATTGATGGAATGGCGAACAGTGCAGATCCTGATCAGACTGTGCGAATGCACAGTCTGATCTGGATCTACACTGGTCGCAAAACCAATAAGCCCCATTTATCCATTCATAGCCATAATTATACATGGAATTTGGCCCTTAAAGGGCGGGAAACAAAACATTGCCGTCTGCTGTTTTGTATCCCCTCTCCGATGTTCGTGATTATGAAGGTATGTACGTACGTATGTACATGCATAAGTATGTTAGTAATACGTTCATTTCTTATTAACTTGTGAACCAATCCACTGATTTTAATATTATTTGGTCACAATGTGTCTCTAGGGATCATGCTTTGTTTCTCGTACACCATATGTCGGAATACCCAAGGCCAAGGTCACTGAGGACTAGCGATCACCTGATTTGTAAGTTTTTCTTTTTGTTTTCTAAATAACTACGCAACACCTTCACCAATTTTAATAATAATTTGGCTATAATGTTTGTCTATGGATGGTGCTTTGTTTTGCATACACACCATGACTGTGGGTGGTAGGTGGGAGCATGCGATGGGTAATTTAACGATCAGGGTTCATCCTTACTGGAATTCCGACTGGAGACTTGGTTTGGCCCTCACATACGTCTTTGGCATTTTGTATGTGACAGTTGAATCTGGTTATACCCCTTATGTGAGTATTGCGATTATTCGTAATCTTATTCTAGGGGAAGGGGCCAAGTGACTTAGTATGGTATGGACCTGGCACCAGGTCAGGTTATTCTAATTTCAGGGCTGAATATATGTTTTCTCGATGTAAATATTCCGTTCTGATTTTGGGATTTTCCGCCCAATGCAGCAGGTTAAAATGGGATTGAACCTGTTTGTCCGGCCTTACATGACCTTAGCTGTTGATAGGCCGTTAAACACCAATAAACAAACAAACAAACACCCCATGACTGAACACCCAAGGTTACTGTTGCTGAGGACTTGCATTCTTTTTATTATCAACGTTGCCAGTGAGGGAATTAGCTTTGCCATAGCGATGCCCTTGAAATTATTGTGTCATTACCTAACAGAAGCATGTTTTGGCAATAAATGAGCATCGTCTCCATTGGCAAAATATGTTTTTATTGAGAAACATTGAAAATAAAACAGCTGACGACAAAATTTTATTTAGCATTATAAATGTTAAGTCGATTCATTTTACGCCTTGCCGATGTAAATTGAACATACATGTAAATGTATATATTGATGTAAAGTAATTTTAACTTACATACAAGTACAATACTGCAATTATAATTATGTGTACATGTATATAACAAATATTGTGAGTGTATGTGTGTCTGCCATCTGGGTTTTGACATTTCCACACATGTTGTGTTAGAATTGGTCATACTGCCTGTGTGATCAGTGAAAACCCAGATCTGTCTACGCATACTGAATGGGTGATCAATGTCAACTAATTTTCCTATAAGGCCATGCCAATTTTTTTCTTTGTTAAGCGTCCACCCAGATGGCTAAACCCTGCCTACGTGTCTGGTAAAAACAACAATCAGCCTTGAAAAAAAAAACGAAGGTAAATTCATGTTAAAAACTTCCTTCGGTTTTTTTTCAAGGCTGATTCAAGGAAGTTTTTAACATAAATTTAAATTTCGGCCAGCAAACTATAGAAAAAATAAGAAGAAAATACATTTATTAAATTTATTAAGTGTAAACTCGTGAACGAACTTGGACAAGTCCCCAATCAATTTTCCTATTACTTATCCAGTAAATACATGTAGTTTTAAATAGCATACAGTGTGTTTGTTTTTTCTAAGAACCACTCTCAAAACCTACCCCAGACGCTTAACAGAGAACGAACTTGGTATGACCTGAGTGATAGCTAGGATGTGTATGGTTCAGAGAATAGTGAATTTATGCAAGGGAACCTGTTTAATCACAGTCGCGACTCGGCTAAAGGTTTATTAACAACTTATCAGCAATCGTTTTACTGTATATATTTCTTAAATTATTTTTCAATATCAAATAAATTCTTATCAATTGTTTCTTTTTCACAGAAAATCATGCAAAGAAAAGTGTGCATAGTAACATGAATATCACGGTGGACAGCAATAGAAATGATGGCTGAAAAGGAATCTTAATGACATTAGCAGCGAGCATAGTACCAGATAATCCTCTGTATCTGACTGTTTGATCAGGAGCAACGGTGTTCAGCAGTCAGTGCTCCTAGCTGTCAGCAAGGTGATCACAAATTGTGATCACCTTGCTGACAGCTAGGAGCACTGACTCACTGTGATTCACAATGATATGCTCCGTTCCGTCTGCTGTCATCTGATGGTCGTCTGTCATGCTGTGTGACAAATCCGCAACCCCCACAATCCCAATCAAGGTGGGTGGCAGGCAGGTTGGAGCATGGATGTGTAATTTAACGATCGGGGTTCATTCTTACTAGAATCCTGACCGGAGACCTGGTTTGGCCCTCACATACGTCGTTGGCATTTTTGTATGTGACAGTTGAATCTGGTTATTCCCCTTATGTATTATGATTATTTGTAATCCTATTACTTTTAGGGGAAGGGGCCAATTGACCTAACACCAGGTCATGTTATTCTAATTTAAGGGCTATATATATATTTATTTTGATGTAAATATTCCATGCTGATTTTGAGATTTTCTCCCCAATGCAGCAGGCTAACATACGGGATCGAACCCGTTGGCCCAGCTTTAAATGACCTTAGCTGTTGAACACCAATAAATAAATCAATCCAGAGATTGAGCATAAGAACATTTATCATTTATAATAATCACATAAATTCAATCCTCAGTATATTCCTATATGTGGCTGTGACTGGAGAAATGGGGCTGATGGCATTCATGACCAGTGTAGACCCAGGCTAGCCTGCACTGCCATGCAGTCTGATCAAGGTCTACATTATTTGCCATTCAGTCAAACGCCAGACATCCTTATAACAGTGTCGATCCATATTAAGTAGCTGGCATGTGCTAGCAGATCGGGAGCTACACTGGCCACAAATACCATAAGCCCCATTTCTCCAGTCACAGCCACATATGGCTGCCTTTTCAGTGTATGGTTGAGCTATATATTTCAGTGTATGGTTGAGCTATATATTTCATGGTTGAGCTATATATTTCAGTGTATGGTTGAGCTATATATTTCAGTGTATGGTTGAGCTATATATTTTAGTGTATGGTTGAGCTATATATTTCAGTGTATGGTTGAGCTATATATTTTTGTCTATTGTACCTCTTTACATTTTGTAAATTGAATAAAAATGTTCATATACATGTCAAATACAGATTTTGTATTTTTTCTACCAAAAGATGTGGGCAGCAGGGGCCCGTTTCACTAAACATTGTACGACTGAAATGTTTCTAGTGCAAATTTAGGATCGTCTGGATATTTTAATTGATGGATTTACATTTATTGTGCATAGGCTGCCTATGCTCAATAAATGTAAATCCAATAGTTGTTAATGTTTAAATGTACAGACTATCATAATTGTGCACTTAAGAACATTTTAGTCGTACAAAGTTTAGTGAAACGGGCCGCTGGTCGGGTGCATGCGAATCGTAGATTTAGCAATGAGATTCATCCTTACCTCAATCCCGATATCCCCGGTTTGGTCCTCAAGTATATTATATTTTGGGCTTTTTAGTTACAGTTGAATCTGATTATACCCATTATAAAATTAGTAAGATTAGTAATACTCCTATTACTTTTATGGAGTGGGGCTAAGCGAGTCTGGTGTAATAAGGACCTGGCACCAGATCAGGATATTCTAATTTAAGTAAATATTCAGTTCTAATGTTGGGATTTCCCCCCAGCTCTGTTAACCCAGCCTAAAATGGCCTTATCTGTTGACTGGACGTTAAACACATTTAAATAAATGAATCTCCCAAATAATTTGCAGGCGTAAAATTTCATGTAGTGGTAGTGCTGTAGCTGATTTCACCAACATTGCTAAGTATACTTATCTAGCTACGTATACTTTGAGGGAGTATTCATTTATTTTCCCCGAAATGCATTATTTCATACAGAACTAACGATTTTTAGCCAGGTTTTTTGAAAAAAATTGGATTGGATTGGCGAAAGCGGGCGGGTGGGCGGCGAGCGGGCGGCGGGCGGCGTCCACAATCAATGTTAAGTTTTCGTGTTTGCGTCCATTTCTGTGTTACTGTACCACCTAAGACCACCAAACTTTCACAGCTTCATAATCAAGGGGTGCCCACCACATATCACTATCCAACATGTTACCTTTTTTTGAACTTGACCCATTTTTTCCGCGCAGTCGACTTAGCCATTTTCAATGTTAAGTTTTCGCGTTTACAATGTTAAGTTTTCGTGTTTTAACTCCATTTCTTTGGTACTGTACCACCTAGGACCACCAACCTTTAACAGCTTCATAACCAAGGGGTGCCTACCACATACAACTATCCAACATGTGACCATTTTTTTTACCTTCACCTATTATTTCTACGTAATTGACTTAGCCATTTTCAACGTTAACTTTTTAACGTACGTCTTGTTAAAGTTTTTTGGTTAAAAGTTTTTCGTTATACTATATCTCTGCAACTGCTTCGCCCATTACCTTGAAACTTCACATGGGTGTTTATCATCCTCCGTATTTTCATTCTACCCCCCAACCGTGCGGCCCCTGTGCCCAATGTCAAGGTTTTTTTTTTTGGTTAAATTTTTTCCATCTACTGTATCTATTTTTTTAGTGTCCATGCCTCGCCCCAAGGCGCGACATGCAGGCCACGGCCATCTAGTCTACAAAAAGTGGGTATAATTATGTTATCCAAGTGTCTATGCTTAGAAAAAACCTGGCCTTCGTGGCTTTGCCTCGTTTCTTGTTGATGATTAAAAGTATGCAGAATTATTATACTGAATTTATTACATTATCACAGCCAAAATGGCTGTGATAATGTAATAAATTCAGTATACCGGTAATAAAAATTAATAAATTTATCCTTAAATTTAAAATTTCTCCCTCAAAGTGTACTTAGCAAGATAAGTATACTTTACAATTTTGGTGAAATAGGCTACTGGTCATTTGGCAGCTGAGCTTTGATATAATATTGTAACAAAAAAGCAGGCTGTATTACCCTTATATGGGCGTATCCAGGGCAAACATTTGGGGGTGAAGGACGTGACCTAACGCAAAAGATTCCTTCGACTTATTCCATAAGCCGCTATTGTTTTTAGTGGCTTTTTCTTTGATCTTCAAACCCCATAAACCCAAACTGTTGTAACGTCTGTCCGTCTGTCCGAGATTTTCATTATAAGTTTTCCGGTACCTACTATCTCTGTAACCGCAAGTCGGATTGGCTTGTAATTTCATATGCTTAATATAATAGTTATCATCCATATTTTCTATCCATCAGTCATACGGCCTCTGTTCCCAAGGTAAAAGGTGAAATTTTGTTGTTTTTTTCGTTGAAGTTTTTGAGGGGCACACTTATCAGTTTCTTATTTCTCGTTTCTGACGGCAGTAATGCTATGTAAACCAGTTGGCCGCGGCCCACATGTCGAGCCATTTGATGGTCTCGGAGTGTATTTATTTGAAGTTTGAATTAAGGGTTGTGGAGATATAAGGTACCAGTATTATGTAAAAGCTTTAACACAAATTTTAAAGTCATTTGACCTTGATCTTGGGCATGTGGACCACATGTGCAGGCTATAGAATGAAAATATGGATGATGAATAAGAAGTATTGGATATTGGAAGTAAATCGGAGTAAGTGTTGTGGAGATATAAGGTATGTAAAAACTTTAACACAAATTTCAAAGTCATTTGACCTTGACCATGGGCATATGGACCACATGGGCAGGCTATGGAATGAAATATGGATGATGATGAAAAGGAAATATTGGAAGTTGGAAGCAAATTGAAGTAACAATTGTGGAGATATAAGGTATGTCAAAACTTTAAACACAGATTTTATAATAACACAAACTTCTAAGTCATTTAACCTTGACCTTGGGATCGCATGAGTGGCACACAGACTGAATATATGGATGATGCCCAATAAGCATACAAAGTTTCAAGCAAATCTGACTTCCGGTTACAGAGATGGTAGGTATGTGAAAACTTTAACGCAAATTTCGACAGAAACTTTAACACAAACTTCTAATTCATTTTACCTTGACCTTGGGGCACAGGGGCCGCATGAGTGGAACATAGCATGAATACATGGATGATGACTAATAAGGTTATGAAGTTTCAAGTCAATGTGACTTAGGTCTGCAGAGATATAAGGTATTTAAAAACTTTAACGAAGATTTCGGACAGACGCATGGACATCATTCTGATCACTATGTCTCGCTTTCCGCAAGCGGGCTCGACAACAAATGGTGGCAAGTGGAGACCCTAATCCGACTGCAAGCATGCGCAAAAGTGTCGCAAATGTAAGCTCCTTATTGTAAGTTAGGTGGTCATATATGTGGCTGTGACTGTAGATATGGGGCTTATGGCTTTTGTGACCAGTGTAGCTCCTGATCAAATAGCGTGACGGGTGCTTCATTGATGTAATGGCGAACAGTGTAGATCCAGATCAGTCTGCGGATACAATCTAAGGAGCCGGCTCGTCTAGATCAGCAATGTTTGTAATGATTTTTCAGATTAATCAAAACAACTGGGGGGTAAAATTAAAAGAAAGGCATATGCAATGTATACAGCTGTCATTTTTATTTACTTAACCATAAAACAACACACAGCTACTTACAGATGCTAAAGAAAGTATGTTATACAGTGCCTGTATAGTATTGTATATACACCTATCACTGTAAGTGTGAAACTATTGGTGCTACAAATGTATTGCAAACATGAATAGTCCAAGCTCCTGATATTATTATAAAAAAAAAATCCCCATACACTGCTGTTTGCAACAAGATCATGGCAGCAAAGTTGTTTTTGGTCCTATCATCTTGTTGCCCAAATGATGAGATTATTTTTTCAAAACTTCATGGTCTATTCATCTTTCTAAGAAAGGCATCAGTTTGAATACTATACGGCTTTTAAAAACAAATTCAATTCCCGTTCACATTAATGGCGACATCACGGAAAACTGTATGGAAATGAAATGCCAACAACTTGAAATGTGTGCATCTTTTGAACTACATGTATTTACAATAAGAAAATTATAGAACTGCTATTTTAGCAGTTGATGAACAAAAGTATAATCAATTCACTTGTTAGCATTTGATGCATAAATGCATTGTCAATTCAATTGCCTTGTTTCATTAACCCTTTATTCACCACAGGCCTGTAAAGTGTGGTTGGCAAACAGTGTAGATCCAGAACAGCCGGCTTGTGACGAGCCGTCTCATCAGGATCTGCACTTTTTGAAAGTAATTTTCATATTTTTTTAGAACAAAAACACTGCTTTTTTATAAATGGACTAGTCTGAAAATCATTTTGTGACGATTGACGATTGAATTGGTTGCAAAATTGCCATATCAAAATCCAGTGCAGTTACTTAGGGTGACAGGGTTAAAATAGGTTTATCATTTGTTGAACAGTAGAAGAATATTTAACATTCAAAATGCAAGCAAATCTATGGGCAAATCTATTTTGTTTTTGATAATTATGATCAGTAGCTGCCGTGTTTGTCCAGTGAAGAATGGACCAGTCAAGCAGCCGGGGCCCGTTTCACTAAACTTCGTAGGACTAAAATTATGATAGTCTGTAAGTTTCACATTAACCACATTTTCTTGTAAACAATTAATGATTACATTTATTAAATGTAAATCCATCAATTAAAATTTCCAGACGATCCTAAATTTGTACTTGCGAACATTTTAGTCGTACGAAGTTTAGTGAAACGGGCCCCTGGTGTCTATTGCCGGAGGACAGGTAGGTCATTATTGAGCAAATATGCAGCGGAACCTCTAAACCGGACACCTTGAGTTCCAAGACAATTAGTTAGTGCGTCCGGTATAGAGAATTTCTACTGTATTCATTCATATGCGCATCGCAAGCTGGGGCCCCGTTTCACTAAACTTCATATGACTTAAAATGTTACAAATGACGTACTACATGTACTGGATTGGAGAATGTTTTGAAAGAGGTATGCAATTCTCCGCTACAGGCGCCCGTTTCACTAAACTTCGTACAAATAAAATGTTCGTAAGTCCAAACTGTCTGTAAATTTGACATTCACAATGTTTTCTTGTAAATGATTATTGGATTTACATTTATTGAGCATAGGCTGCATATGCATATGCAGCCTATGCTCAATAAATGTAAATCCAATAATTGAAATTTCCAGACAATCTTAAATTTGCTCTTACGAACATTTTAGTCGTACAAAATTTAGTGAAAAGTCCCCGGGATGGCCAACTGACTGAGAGGGTCAATTCAGAATTAGTGAAGCAGCAAAAAACAATTGAATCAAGGACAGAACTACTGAGCAGAGTATAACTCGTCCTGGACTGACAAACAAAAACTTGAAAGCAAATCGTATGGACGGACGGACAAACAGATGGAAATACAAAATCTATATACCCTGTGCCATACTTTGCATGCTGGGGGAATAAATATGGTTTATGAAATTTGGGCCGCCAGATAAGTAAACGGTGATTATGACTTACATTTACAGCCAGATATAAGAATCTGTACGGTCTACCAGATTGTCAAATCTTCACAGAATATACCATGCAATGTTTTACGGGGCCGTTTTGGTGGCAATTATCAAGCACGCATATATGAATGAGACCAACCATGTGATTTTTGTTTACCTAATAAAATATGGGAATTAACATGACAACTATTTACAGAAACTGTGATATTTTCTGTAAATTACGTCAAAAGTGGTTATACCAAATGCGGAATTCTATCGCATATGCTCTGAACATTTTGTCAATTTTCGTCATTACGTAAAATATTGAAATTTTGTAAATATATTTCTCACATCTTCTTAGGTACAAAATCACATGGCTTGTCTAATATGTGACTGGCCACAAAAATGTAATGGAGTATTTTGCCAGTGTATATCCTGATCAGTTAGCTGTTGTTGTTGTTGCTGGTGTTTAACGGCCTATCAACAGCTAAGGTCATTTAAGGCCGAGCCAACGGGTTCGATCCCGCATTCAACCTGATGCATTGGGGGAAAAATCCCAAAATCAGAACGGAATATTTACATCGAAAAAAATAAATATATTCAGCCCTGAAATTAGAATAACCTGACCTGGTACCAGGCCCATACCACACCACACCAAAGCCACTTGGACCCTTCCCCTAAAAGTAATAGGAATAATCATATTACTTGTATAAGGGGTATAACCAGATTCAACTCTCACATAAAAGAAAGCCAAAGACGTACATGAGGGCCAAACCAGGTCTCTGGTCGGTATGAATCCCGATGGTTAACCCTTTGAACCCGAAAGCCCGCTATATCAGTTTATGCAAACAGTGCAGATCCAGATGAGCCGGCTCGTAACGAGCCGTCTCATCAGGATCTGCACTTTTTGAATGTAATGTTCAAAATTTTGAAAACAAAAAAAAACACCCCTTTTTCATAAATGGACTAGTCTGAAAATTATTTTGTGATTGGATTGGTTGCAAAATTAACATGTCAAATCCATGCCAGTTACTTAGGGTTGAAAGGGTTAAATATACCCATCGCATGCTCCCACCTGCCACCCACCTGATCAGTTAGTACATTCATGGAGCTCGATACAGATATAAACCGTTCATTATAAGGAATGAATGGCCTTTCTGTGGAATTTATCGGGGTATAAACTTGGAAAAGTTGCGGGAATACTGGACGAAGGCCGGAAGGCCTCGTCCATTATTCCCGCGACTTTTCCAAGTTTATATCCCTGATAAATTCAACAAAAAGGCCATTCATTCCTTATAATTCCAGCATTTGAAATAAATTCATCAAGAAAATGTGTTTATTTTCCGTTTTCTTAAGAATTATTTTAACTGCGCCTCACGGTTACGGAAAGTAGTTTGGCGTGGGAGTTTACTGGGATATCAATTTTGACTTGCTACAGGCCAATCAAATGTTAGGAAATTGTGTAAATATTTTTGTGCTGGAATTATGAGTGTTTCCTTTAGCTCAACAGCAAACATTGCAAGCTCTGATCCTGGGGCTACACTGGTCAAACTACTCAATACACCGCATTTTCTCATGGCCAGGCAGCCATGTAAGGTTGATGAGAATATACATTCATGATTAAATACATGTATAGTATGTGTAATGTGCAAAATAAATATTTGTGATTGATGATTTATGGAACAAGGAATGTTACAGGTTAAATTAGACAATAATCCTCCAGAATCATAATTATTCCAATACTTTCTATGACATCTACATGAACTATAGTTTGTTTCACGAAAGCTTACGGCCATATAAACAATTCAAAAACAATATTTTTTTCGATAGTATTAAATTAAAGGAAAATTTAAGAATGAGCCTTCTTTTTATTTCGTGAAATTTGGTCAAATATTGGTTTTATTACGAAAAATTGATTTCTCTATGGGAATTTAACATGGTCATGTGGGGAAAAAGCGGTAAAGGAGTGTGGGAGGAGTCAAAAAATGAAACATTTTGGAAATTAACTCCGAAACCTAGCTAGATAGCTTGGAAATGATCTAAGAAAACAAGTTAAATTTTGAAAATGGGTCCAGGATTACTGAAATTCTAAAATATTTCCCTCTGTTTAACATGGGGAAATTTTTTTTTCCGCAATATTTGACAAAAGTTCACGAAATAAAAAGAAGGCTCATTCTTAAATTTTCCTTTAATTTAATATTATCGAAAAAAATATCGTGAAACGGACTATAGTTTGATAATTTTGTCTGTGATCATGAGAACAGTGTGGACCCTGATCACGTTAATCTGGGTCTATAAACACAAACTTACCACAAAAAAAAGTTTCTTACGTTCGTTAACAAAATAGAACGTAACTTAAATGCATGTATAAACTTTCCGACAAATCATTGTGAAATGGGGCTTACAGGTTTTGCGACCAGTGTAGATCCAGATCAGCCTGGGCGGATCAGGATCTGCACTGATCACCATTCCATCAATGAAGCACCCATCATGATTCTAACAAGAAATATAGATCATTATCAGGCTACATGAGCGTGCTATTTGATCAGGAGCGTTATGTTCACAAATCCCATAAGCCCTGTTTCTCCAGTCAGTCTCAGTCACAGTGAATTCTTTTCCGGAAGTTTTATCAGTTTAGGTATACAACAAACACCTCGAGTGTAATGCAATTGATGGATTTACTTTTATTGAGCATAGGCTGCATATGCAGCCTATGCTCAATAAATGTAAATCCAACAATTATTTACAAGAAAACATTGTTAATGTGAAATTTACAGTCTATCATAATTTTGCACTTACGAACATTTTAGTCGTCCGAAGTTTAGTGAAACGGCCCCCTGGTGCTCAGCGCAGATCATATATTCCTGGGGCGCGTTTCACTAAACTTCGTAAGACTGAAGTGTTCGTAAGTGCAACCTTATGATCGTCTATAAATTTCACATTAAAAACGTTTTCTTGTAAACAATTATTGGATTTACATTCATTTAGCATTATGCTCAATAAATGTAAATCCATCAATTGAAATTTCCAGACTTACAAACGTTTTAGTTGTACAAAGTTTAGTGAAACGGGCCCAGGTTATGCAATTAATTATAGAAATGGAAAGACTGCTCAAAACCAATGAATACACCAACTGGAATAAAGACAGACTGTAATAAACCTAAACAATCGGACAAAACCTGTATTGGGAAACCCATATAAAATAGCGCTTTCTAAAAACAAATGTATCCAAATATAGTTATCATACTATTAAACCTAGTACACGTATAACTATTTTAAGCTAATATTTGGACATTTCTGTGTTTTTCCCAGATTTAATTGTATCTGAATACATAGGAATATTAAACTCTTTAACCCCTATGTAACTGGTACAGACTCTTCCATGTACACTTGAACTATTCCATTAATCAGAAAAGGCTGTTTTTGTAAAAAAATCTGAAAATATCCACAACAGTGCAGATCCAGATGATCCGGCTCATTACGAGCCGGATCATCTGGATCTACACTGTTTTCAAACATTGGGAAAGAGGTCTGTTTTGTTTGTTTTGTTTGTTTGTTGGAGTTTAACGGCCTATAAACAGCTAAGGTAATTTGCCAGTTCAGACATTATGAGTGGCTGTGACTGGAGAAATGGGGCTTATGGTATTGTATCACCAGTGTATGTCCTGTAGCCTATTTCATCAACATTGCAAAGTATACTTTAGTAGCAAAGTATACTTTGAGGGAGAAATTTTCAATTTTATGATAAATTTATTAATTTTTATTATACTGAATTTATTACATTATCACAGCCAATTTGGCTGTGATAATGTAATCAATTGAGTATAATAATCCTGCATACTTTTAATCATGAAATATATGCATTTGTTAGTTCTATATGAAATAATGCATTTCAGGAAAAATAAATGATTACTCCCTCAAAGTATACTTTGCTAGTAAAGTATACTTTGCAATGTTGATGAAATAGACTACTGATCAAATAACACTCTGTAGCCTGATAGCGATATATATTGCTCGTTAGACATATGACGTGTGTTTCATTGATGGAATGATGCACAGTGCAGATCCAGATCAGAGTGCGTGGAGGCGCATGCTGATCTGGGTCTGCACTGGTCACAGAGACCATAAGCCCCATGTCTCCAGTCACAGCCATATTCGAGGAACACAATGAAATGCTGATATTTACACAATGAACGTACTGTACAGTGCGATTTATGTACAATGGGTTTGGGAAATAAAGGCTAGAAAATGAAGATAGATAAAATGCAGAACATAGACATCAGAAATAAGGATAAAAAGATAAAAAATCAACCAATAATGTGATTAGGCATATGAAAACTTTGAAACATTTATTTACTGAAAACTATTAAAGGTCATTTTAGTTGAAACATATATTTTCTTTATTTGTCAAAGAGCATAAAGACATTGTGATCATTCATTTGAACCCTATTGACATAATGGTTCAAATGGTGGGTCACAACATAACCGCTGGGGTGAAATAAAAAAAATATCGTTTTCCTTAAGAGGCGATTGTCACCCACAAACAAGGTCAATGTGAAAAACTGTAGGTCAATGAGTGAGTGAGTGAGTGAATAGGGTTTAACGTCCGCTTTTCTGACATAGAGGTACAAGCCTCAGGGAGTCTACACGCAGACGGGTCAACGGGGTCGTGTCCCGTATCCACCTGTCCGAGGGGGGTAAATCCCAACTTCAGAACTCAATATTTACAATCAAAATATATATTCAGTCCTGAAATTAGAACAACCTGATCTGGTGCCAGGCACTCGCCACACCAGCATCATTTATCCCATCCCCTAAAAGTAATAGGATTAGCGCTAATCTTACTTTTATATATGGGGCATAGCCTGACTCAACTCTCACATACAAGAAAGCCAAAAATGTACATGAGGGCCAAATCCGGTATAGTGGGTTCCGGAAAGCATGAACCCAATCGTTAAGCCAGTTTAGTCGCCTTTTACGACAAGCAATGGCTACTGCAGCACTATTCTCAGGATCAGTTGATCCCGCCCCGGTGCCTGCACGGGGCGTAGGTCAATGACACTGATGCTGGATGGTTTGCCATCAATGTGAGGAAGCTACTCTGCATGAGATTGCTTAACCCTTACTACGCTGAATTAAAAGTTGTCGTCTGCTGGAAATGTTTTATTTTCAATATTTTTCGACAAAAACCTGGTTTTGACAGCACATGAGAATCGTCTCCAATGGAGACGATTCTCATGTGCTGTCAAAACCAGGTTTTTGTTAAGAATTAAAGCAAAAATGAAAAACAGCAGACGGCAATTTCCGTCAACAGCGTAGGAAGGGTTAAGAGAAAGAAAGAGGAAACAAGCACCGACATTAGTGATTAGTGGTAGCCAAAACAAAACACAAAACACCATGTAAATACTGGACATATGCCTTTTTCACTCGTGGAGGCCTAGATCAGCCAAATCTGGCCTACACTCCAATGTTACTACTCTTTATCAAGCTACTGAAGTGTGTTAGCTAACCCAAAACACTGGTCAGCACCTCTCAACATGGTCGATGTTGTCCTGTTGGCAACATATTATGCTATAAAAATCTATAGAGATGTCATATACTGTACAAATAATCACAATGTTAAACCGGTACATTAGGACTTCTAGCACTTGTAGTGATTTATTTATCTAATGGTGTTAAACGACTTGTCAACAGCTAAGGTCATTTTAAGCCGGGTTAACAGGGTCGGATCCCATATTTCACCTGCATGGATGGGCGGAAAATCCCAAAATCATAACTGAATATTTACATAAAAAGATATATTCAGCCCTGAAATTAGAATAACCCGATCTGATGCCAGGGGCCCCGTTTCACTAAACTTTGTACAACTAAAATGTTTGTGAGCGCAAAATAATGATAGTCTGTAAATTTAACATTAAGTGTTCTCTTGTAAACAATTATTGGATCTACCTTTATTGAGCATAGGCTGCATATGCAGTAAATCCATCAATTGAAATTTCCAGTCGATCCTAAATTTGCACTTACGAACATTTTAGTCGCACAAAGTTTAGTGAAACGGTGCCCAGGTCTTCACAACACCAGCATAATTGAATGGTAATCAGTCGAACCTGTGCTAACGGCCACCTAGGAATAGCAGCCACCTGTCCACAACGGCCAGTTAAAAATCCGCTTGTCCAATTTCGTTCTTTGTAAGACCTTGGAATAACAACTACCCCCAAACTACGACCAGCGACCTGCTATTTTCATTCCCACGCGGCATTTTTGTATGTGAATAGAGGCCATGTCACGTTTTTGTCAGTAAAAAAAATAATCACAATCTGATCGCTATCATTTGAATTCTTTTTTGAAAACATTTACCTTGCCCATATCCAGATATCAGTCGGTGTCATTTTGGCGACATTAACAATTTTCTATGAAAAATATATTGCATGATGCCATTAACAGAAATTCCCAATATGCATTTATAATGTAATTCCACGTAAGTTATAAAACTCTATCATTAGTTTGCAAACTGTGTTTACATGATGCTGATTCGTCTAAAGTGGCAAGCCCAAGTTAGCTGGCTAACATCAAACACACCGCGGTGTCAAGTTTTACGTGTAAATTTCAGCCTGCGTGGCACAAAGCCATATCAAAGATCAATACACGCGGTTGCCGACGTCAGTCACTAGACTGGCACCCTGCCCGATGCGCGCCTAGTGAAACAATACTACTGGGAACCGGTCTAAAGTGACACGACAAACGTGTTTATGTGAATCGAGTCTTTGACAGGGTTCCTACTCTTTTTGGAAGACCAAATTCTACAATTTTTCCATGACTTTCAAGGACCTGTTTTCGATATTCAAGGACCCATATTTGCATGGATGATGCTGATGAAACGGGGTCGAGCCTGGAATACACACAAGTTACTTCTCTCCCCAACACAAGTGTATTCCATGCTCGACACCGTTTCATGTAGTACTTCAGTTCTGAATTTACAAAATCCCGATTTGGTGACAAGTGCCCTTACCACATCAAATCGTTTGGCTCGCAATCACGAAATTGCACTGAACTTTGCTCAACAACACCAATAATTGGACTGGAATCCAAATTCCATGATTTTCAATGACCTTTTCAGAAAAAAAGGCAAATTCCATGACTTTCCAGGCCTGGAATCCATTTTTCCAAATTCCATGACTTTCCAGCAATTTAAGGACCAGCAGCCAGAGCAGGCGGTGGATTCGCGTAGTCTGCCCATGGTTTACATGGTTCACCTCTAATTCATCTCTAATTAAAAACATCAATAATTATGTCAGCGGACAATGTAAATTTGTCAAAGGCTGCTTAAATATTCGGGCTTGATCAGGATATACATTGGACATAAATCAAATATGCCTGGTGTTCTCTGCTGGTTTGGACAAGTATCTTGCGTAAGTTTATCCATTTAATATTCAACTCGACACATTCAATGATTTTTTTTGTGACAAAAAAATCGCGTTTTTCACAGGCCGCGTCACATAGGCTATCGTTTTAATAAAGACTGTTTGACCGTTATTAATGATGGCGTGAGAATAAGAAAGTAAAATACTAATGGTTATGCTAATTAAACCGCTTATGCGTAATTACGACAAGCTATTAAATGATGCACCAAAGCAAGCCACGGGATGTACTTATCAGGAAGATAATTACTTCCCTTTGAATATAATTTCCCAAGCGAGGCCGTGTTAAAAAACAACAAAATAAGATGACATAACAAAATTAATTTAATTGACTATTTTTACCATTTTTATGCAATTTTTAATTGATAAAAGGCAGACCCACTCCACGATCGTGCAATAACGAATCGTCAGGTAGAAGCGTATACAGCCAAGACGTTTTCTATGCATGCATACAGTATAGATTACAATAGAATTCAAACTGGCCGACTTTGTTGTGAAACCGGGAAAATGTTGACCCTGGGAACAACGGCCACCTGTCAACAACGGCCACTTTGACCACTTCCCTTGGCTGGCCGTTGTTCACAGGTTCAACTGTACATGCAAGCACAAAACAAATAAATAATAAATACTGTGTCGAGCATTGATGGACTACATGTGCAGGGTATAACTATTTACATTGGATAAGAAACCACATACAAATACCCTATCTATCTCTCAGACAGACAATTTTGGCAGTAACAAGGTACAGTGGAAAGTCGCAATACGAGACGAGCCATGTGATTTTGTACCTAAGAAAATGTGTGATTTTTCATGAATATTTACGGTGATATTTTCTGTAAATCATGTCAAAGGTTGACAAAATTTCATAGCAAATTCAGAAATGTTATTCCGCATTTCGTAACCTTTTGATGTTATTTACAGAAAATATTGTAAATGTTTTTCATGGAATCTTACACATAGTTACAATATTACATGGCTCGTCTCATTCGTGTCCAGTCGTGATGTTCCATGGTGAATCAGACAGGTGAGTATACCAAGACATGAATGTGTGCTTTGTGAGCAGGAACACGCATTATCATCATATATATAAAGCAGACCAACAACTCTGGGTGTACGATTTAGAGAAGTTCCATGTGTAATCAGCATTTTTTCAGTACAGTTCGTGAAAATGTTTATTTACTTATATATTTAATGCCGTTTAACAGTCTGTCAACAGCTACAGTCATTTCAGCCTGGGGTAATGGAATCCTGTAGCCTATTTCATCAACATTGCAAAAGTAAACTTTACTAGCAAAGTATACTTTGAAGGAGAAATTTATTAATTTTTATTATACTGAATTTATTACATTATCACAGCCATTTTGGCTGTGATAATGTAATAAATTCAGTATAATAATTCTGCATTCTTTTAATCATCAAATATATGCAGTTGTTAGTTTTATATGAAATAATGCATTTCAGGAAAAATAAATGATTTCTCCCTCAATGTATACTTTCCTAGAAAAGTATACTTTGCAATGTTGGTGAAATAGGCTACTGGTAAAAATCTATATTCCTTGTTTAATAGAAGCACAACATGTGTTTAATTTCTGGAATGGCGAACAGTGTAGATCCTGATCGGACCGTGCGGATACACAGTCTAATCTGGATCTCATTTCTACAGTCACTCCACAAAAATGTCTATTTATACTGGGAGGTGGTGAAAGCTGATCATCATGATCTACACTATGTGTACAGTCTGTCACAAACGATACATCGGCAAGTACTTGTCACACATGAAAGCTGTGCATTTTTGTTGATGAAATTCTAGACTAAAACATTAATTGTCAAAAGTACAGTTGCCATAAATGGTTATGAACATACACATACAAGACAAGTCGGGCTGTGCAAAACCAACTCCAAATCATTTTGCCAACCTTAGTCGACACATACATACATAAAATGCTGCAAATTGTGTAATCATTTACATTACAAAAATGTAAAGATAACCTACGTCAGATTTCCGCACAGCCCGGCAAATGGAGTGGAGTAAAAATATGGTTCAACAACAAATAAATATCAAAATATTAACAAAACTTGAGGTAAACTGTACACAAATCAATAACAAACAATGTGTCAATATCGACTGCATGGGACAAATTGTAGCTTAGAAAATTTGTTACCATTTGAATCATTATCTAACTAGAGGCTCACGGATACCCCGGCCGCCACCTGGACAGATAAATAAAAACTTTAACTCAAATTTTATGGACGGACGGAATCATAAAAACTATATACCCCTAGATATACTTTGTATGCTGGGGGTATAATTAGTATAATGGGGTGATGTAGATCTATGCTCGTCATGATTGCGGCTGTGACTGGAGAAATTGAGTTTAGGCATTTGCGACCAATGTAGACCCAGATCAGCCTGCTCATATGAGCAGGCTTATCAGGGTCTGCACTGGCCGCCATTCAATCCGTGAAACTCATTATACATCTTACACATAGTATCGGTCCTTATATGCTGCAGGAGTGTGCTAGCAGATTGAAGGCCTGTTTCAATAAACTTCATACGATAACAAAGATTCTTATTAATTTGCTTCTCACATTAACTCTTTGCATGCTGGGAAACTTGTGGGCTATAAATAGTTCAAAACTAGCGGACAAGAATTCATCATATTTTCTTGTATTTCTCCCCGTAAATATCATGAATATGTCTTGGAATTTCATTAGAATCGAGTCCGGAGGACTCGATTCTAATGAAATTTCAAGACATATTTACAGAGAGAAATAAAACATACACCCCTAATTCGTTTGGCGGATATTTTCGCCGCTAGCATGCAAAGAGTTAATGTGGTTAACTAGCGTTACCATTTTTCACCAACATCCACACATCATTACATGTGAACACATCCACAAAATATTTTCAAACATCGGCAGTCAGTGCAAATGCGATTCTAAAATTAAATTTGGCACTTACAAACTTCTTTTGTCTTACAAAGTTAAGCGAAACAGGCACCAGTATACTAGGCTGGTCACAAATGCCATACACCCTATTTTCACATCCACACATCAAAAGCTACTTTTTGTCATCGAGCTGGTCAGTCAGTTACCATGGCAACAACAATATACTGTACATTTCTCCATGATTCATTACTTTGTATGAAGAAATGAACGAGCGATTGTGACTGGAATGGGGCTTATGGCTTTAGAAACTAGTGTAGAACCGGATCAGTCAGCATCTTGCATTGTTTGTCGCTTCTTATCGGGCTGCAAGAGCGATCGCTGATCGGGAGCTAGACTGGTCACAAATGCCACAAGCCTCATTTATCCAGTCCCAGCCACGTGTATCTACTGGTGAAATGTTCCCTGTTGAAGTAATACCAACATGGACTAAAGAAAATCTGTATTAAGCTAACTTGGCTTAGCCAGAATTGTCATTCACCATTTCACCTCCCCCCCCCCCCCTGTCCCCCCCGAGTATCTAACATGAATTTTTAGACTTCTAATTTATCAGAAACAGGACTTGAATATATCCACAAATGGTGTAGATCCAGATGAGACAGCTTGATACAAGCTGTTTCATCTGGATCTACACTGTTTGCCAACACTGTCATGATTTCTGGTATTGAATTGTTGAACCAAGTCAGCAAACTAGAAATGTATAAGATGGCAATACGCCATATGCAGCCTATGCTCAATAAATGTGAATCCATCAATTGAAATTTCCAGACGATCCTAAATTTGCACTTACGAACATTTTAGTCGTCGTACGAAGTTCAATGAAACGGGCGCCAGTTTCCTAATTCTCCAAATTGGACCAACTTCAAGTTTGTTAAATAAACCCCTCAGTGAGAAAACTCCCAACTTAATATATGGAGATAGGACCAGTGGGATGGAAATACTATTTTTCATGCCTAGTATTTTTCATGCCTATGTTGAAGTCGCACCTCCGGTATTGAGGTCCAAATCCATATCCACTAGACCACGGCCCATCCCTTAATTATAAGAGAAAAGGTTAATAATGAACAAATATGCAGGATTATCTGTAGCGACACATAATTAGAGCTGCCTTCATTAATGTCACATGATATACACATTACTATATTGTTCAATATATCTAATTATCAATGAAATATACAACCAACGAATGGAGATGTCGTCACATGCATTCACAATCCCCCCGAGTGTCGAATCCGAGACCGACGTTGATATCAGAGTATACGTCTGAACGGATATATATTTCCATCGTATTTCAGCATTGAATATACACGATTACCCATTTAATACACGATACAGATGATTTGTTAAAACAAATTAGCACTTAATTCCCTATATTTCTACATAAACATTTACGAATTTACAATATTTTCCATAAATGGTGTCAAAAGTTGACGATGCAAAACCAGGGCTCCAGATAAGAAATTAGTAATTGAGTATTGTCACTCCATCATTTCTGAAGCAATTGGGTATTTCAAAATTTTAATTGTGTAAAATAGAATCACATTTCTGTTTACACATCAACAGACCGCACTTATTCAATAGTTTGCTTCTAAATGAAAACACATCTTGGTATTTCATTAGAATTGTCTCCTTGGAGACAATTCTAATGAAATACCAAGATGTGTTTTCATGGAAAATAAGAAAAATATGCTATAATAGTGGCCTGTTTATTTTTTCTGCCGCATGATAAAGGTACCACAAATTTTGTATTGCTTTTGATACTCGCTACTTCCGATTTCAATTGGGTTTTTGGCAATTAAAATTGGGTATTTACGCAAATACGCAAATACACAGCTTATCTGGAGCACAGCAAAACATAAGTGGGCACGCCAATTAGGGTCATAAATATTAAAATTAAAACAATATACGAGCTCTGTATCTAGCATGAAACAGGTTAAACATGACCATTCAGTCACGATGTGTTGTTTAACCCTTTCACACCTAAGTAACTGGAATGGAATTTGATATGTTAATATTGCAACCAATCCATTGGTCACAAAATGATTTTCAGACTGTGAAAAGTGCATGTTTTTTCTCTCAAAAACATGAAAATTATTTGCAAAAAGTACAGATCTACACTGTTTGCCAATACAACTATACAGGCCTGTGGTGTTGAAAGGGTTAAACTTGAAAATAAACCACTGGAGTCATGAGGAACGCGTGAACTATTGATCGTCTTTGCTGCCCAGTAGGGCGGAGTAGGAGACCTTATGTTTGGGCCGCACACGGTGTCGCTTGCCCTCTTCTTTCTCCATCAGCTCCTCGCTGTAAAATATGTTGTACTTCCGCTCCGACGCTATCGACTGGAAACAAGAAAGTGACTGGGTTTACGTCCAAGCAGCAAGTAAGGTCATGTAAGGTCAAGGTCACGGGACCTCGGTTTAAAGACTGTTTTATTTAAACATATTTATTAGACTGTATTTGCAAACCAGATGGCCGCGGCCAACATATCACGACAGCCGAGGTATTTATGTATCTCGGTATGTATGTATCTGGTGAGAGTAATCGGATTTGAGAGATATTGTGTACTTAAAAACTCAGATTTTACAAAAACTTAACACAATTTGGCCTTGACTTTGGGCATGGGGGTTGCATGGGTGGGCTGTAGAATGAAAATATGGATGCTGATACATAAATATATGAAGATTCAAGTCAATTGGACTTAGGGATGTGGAGGTATTGGGTAGTTACAAACTTCATAGCAGATTTTAAAAAAATTGAACACAAATTTCAAAGTAATTTGACCTTGGGCATGGGGCCGCATGGGAGGGCTATATAATGCAAATATGGATGATGATAAGAGGCAGGGCTGTACAAATCGGCACGCCCGACGCCCGGGACAAGTCGGTTTTGGTCTCGGGCAAGTGGCTCTATGCTGAAAGTTAGTCCCGGGCAAGTCACTATTTTCCGTTGAAACGTCCCGCCACAAGCCTGTTTTCTTCACTAGACTAATCCTAAATTGTAACATTTCATCGATCGATAACGCCTCGGGCGTGTGTCGGCTTCCCTGTGGCGGATACACACTTACACAGAAGCTGCTATACTGTGTATATAGCAAGAAAAGTGATATACTAGCTGTGACCCTGATCAGATTAATTTATTCGAATTTGAAAGCATAATCCCACCGACAATTCCGCATGAACTCTGAATTTTGTGTCAACTTTTCAACACAATTTACGGAAAATATTTTCGAAATCAATATCGGCAATATATGGCGACAGATCTGCGTATGATTCAGATTTTATTTTTAATCCATTCCTTTCGGAATACACATTTACGGGTATGAAATTATTAAAAAAAATATTTTTATTTTTGTTATTTCTCAATGAAAGTATACGATGTGACCACTCATTTGAACCGTCTCGACGAGACGGATTAAATGGTGGTCGCGGCATATACTTCTGAGTGCATAGAAGGAAAATATTTGTCCGCAAACATAAGCGTATCCTCAGCATGAAATGGGTTACAGTACTGCATGATTGCCCCGTGATGCGATGATGAAAGAAGTCGCACGTTCGCGACGTCTGTGGCACATCAAAAGGCGTGTTGACCAATCAGTAACAATTCAAAACATAGCCTAAAGGTCACACAGTTGACAGCCTCATGCTGAATGAGGTTATACAATAAACAACTGTACACACAGCTGGGTGTATCGGTTTTTTGCACAAAGTGTCACACAAATCTCGTCTGTGTAATATGTGTCGGGTGTAATCGCATCTGGATTTGGAATTCATATATCCCCTGGCACGGATATTCCGTGCAATAGGGGGGTCGCACTGTATGCATATTAAAGGTACATACCCACGCAGTAGGCACAAAATGTTCTTTATATGAATTAAATAAGTGTATAATTATGTCACTATTCCACCAGTTCTAAAAATTACCAGTGCCCGCTATACAAATATAATCATTTATTAATTATCAATTTACTGTTAGCGACGCGCGGCGGTAACAGTCTATTTTGATAATGTGCGGGGACGACGACTTTCACATCACGGCTTGCGGTGCGCATGCGCAGTATACTACGCGCGCCAGTAGGCTTCCCAATATGTAAACAAGAATATCAACATGTCGAAACGTCCAGGACGGAAATTGTATGAAACGGCGTCGGCCAAAAAAAAGGCGAAATGTCTGAGGGACAGGCAGTACACAGAGAGAGAGTGGTTAATATTGGCGATCAGATCACCAAATGGAAAGAGTTACGTGGAGATTTAGATTAGGACTCGAACAGAGATTTTTCTTCTCAACTTCCGATACTTCACTGCGCATGTCAAATATGTAATATGATTGACCGTGTCACGTGACGCGTGTTGGTACAAATAGCACGAGGTCGGAAAATACCCTTTCTGGTCGCGGCATATAAAATGCGATTTAACACCAATTAACACGCGCCGTAATTAAAAATAACTTGTTAGTGGGTAGACAAATGGCTCATATAAGGCATGACAGAAAATGAAAAGTAGTAGTACAGTGTAACCTGCTGCGTGGGCATGTACCTTTAGCATGATTACCTGATTAAAGGTATTACATTTGCTAACATAATAATAATAATTATTACATGTACTTTGAATGTCGTTGTTTTAATAAACTTACAGAAATCACGAATCAACTAATTACACGATGACTACGACGTCCGACGATTTTTTTGTGATTTTTTTTCTTTGTTTTCCTTTTTCTTCTCTATTTTTTTAATATTTTTTTTGGGATCCACGAGAGACCCGCGTTATAATGTAGATCGCGCTATACGCGATCGCGTTATAATGCAGTGTAATTAGCGAATTAACAGCTGTTGCCAACAAAAAAAAAATGAAATTTCAAAAAGTTTATTATTTACCGTTCCGCGAACATACTGATAGACATTAAATATTGCAAATATAGACGTGATTTCATTTTCGAGACGGACAAATGTGTAGACTCCTTAATTTAATTCACAAAACGTCGATGTTTTTACACCGAAAATTCTGGAATATACGCTCGAAATTATAGATAGACCATTAAACACCAATCAATCGATCTTTCCTGATTGCCAGGGTTCCCTACTAGTAATATATGTTATTGCCAACATTTTTATAGCAACTAAAGTGCATGTATTATGCACACATGGATATACATACGCCGAGAACAGTTGGTTGGAAGCTTCTATATGGAGTTGGTAATGTGTGTCCATGTGTTCATATTACATGTACTAACGGCACTATAGATATACCGTTAAACACCAATCAATCCAATTTATGATGCACTGATATATTGCGTGATTGAGACATGATTGTTTATGTAATAAATTGTTGATTGATGAGCTGTAGTTATTCTCTCTCTCTTTGCACCCGGAAAAGAAAACATTCAATCTGGCTTTTCTATTTTTGAGTAACTGACAGGGAACGACTGGTCCTAATTGCAGACTGCAACCACCGTTATACCCGTGCCATAGTTCTCTATGGTTGTGTTGTCACAGTTTCGTATAAGAAGTTTTACGAGGACAAGTCATTTTTTCAAAACCACTTGCCCTGAAAATTATAATTTCCAGGACAAGTCGGGGCAAGTCACTTTTGTCAAGTCACTTGTCCGGGGCAAGTGGCTAAAAAATCAATTTGTACAGCCCTGAGAGGTATTTGAAGTTTCAAGTCAATCAGACTTGTGGAGATATTTGGTACTGAAAAACCATTTAACGCCATTGGCGTACGCACGTCAAAAAGCGGCGACTATAACAATCATATACTACATGTACATCATTTTGTTATAGTCGCCGCTTTTTGACGTGCGTACGCCAATGGCGTTAAATGCTTTTTAATGGTTTTGAATGGTACTTTGGATTAGATTGAAAGCAAACACTTATTGATATCCTCTTTATTGGCTGTTTAACAACACTGTGTGTTACAGACAGTGACTGTAGTGGTTTATTGGCTGTTTCACCACATGGTGAGATAAAGACGGTGGTGGGTGGCTACACCAATACGTACCAGCCGCGACCGGACGGACTTGGGCAAGTCTTCACCCTGTAGCCACAATTCCTCCCGCGGGATACTGCGTTCAGACCCGTCCTCAAACTCAACCTGCAATGTTTGATTCATCAATAAGTTGGCATATGTTTGTTTGTTTATTTTAATTTAATGGCCTATCAGCAGCTAAGGTCATTTAAGGCCTAGCCAACGGGTTCGATCCCGCATTCAACCTGTTGCATAGGGGGGAAAATCACAAAATCAGAACAAAATATTAACATCAAAATAAATATATATTCAACCGTGAAATTAAAATAACCTGACCTGATGCCAGGTCCATACCACACCGAAGTCACCCTTCTGCTAAAAAAGAATTACGAATAATTGTATTATCATATACGGGGTATAACCAACTTCAACTCTCACATACAAGAATGCCAAAGAAGTATCTGAGGGCCAAACCAGGTCTCTAGTCAGGATGAATCCTGAACGTTAAATTACCCATAACGGATCAGGAGATTTGAACTTGCGTCCAAAATTATTGACGCAAAAGTGAAAGTGAATGGGTTTAACGTCCCAGCAACAGCTAAGGTCATATAGAGACGGGACCACAGTTTAAAGTCTCATCCACCAGTCGGGTGGAAATACTATGAAAGTATTTTTGATGCCCAAGGCGTGGGTTGAACCCACAACCTCCGGATTGGAAGTCAGGTGTTCTAACACCTAGGCCAGAGCCCATCCCTATTATTGACACAAAAGTAATGGTCACCAGAATGACCCTGGCAGATATCCATCAATGTGAAGAAGCTATTGATGAAGTGTGGAGATTATCCGACTAACGGATCAAGAGATATTCAACATTTGGATGCAAGTCCAAAATTATTGACATGAATGGTCAAAGGCTCCATAGTCACGATCACTCGAATGACAATATAGGAATTAATGGCCTTTTTGTGGAATTTATCGGGGTATAAACTTGGAAAAGTCGCGGGAATACTGGACGAAGGCCGGAAGGCCTCGTCCAGTATTCCCGCGACTTTTCCAAGTTTATATCCCCGATAAATTCCACAAAAAGGCCATTCATTCCTTATAATTCCAGCATTTGAAATAAATTCATCAAGAAAATGTGTTTATTTTCTTTTTTCTTAAGAATTATTTTAACTGCGCCTGACGGTTACGGAAAGTAGTTCGGCATGGGAGTTTACTGGGATATAAATTTTGGACAGAGACTTGCTACGGACCAATCAAATGTTAAGGAATTGTGTAAATATTTTTGTGCTGGAATTATTGGGTGAATAGCCATCAATGTGATGAAGCTATTGATGAAGTTTGGTAAGGATACGACTAACGGGAGGGGAGGTATGCAACATTCGGACGTTTGTACAAAATTATTGACACAAAGATTAATGTCACCAAGGTGAAGGTCCAGATCACCCGAATGATGATAGTGGGTGGATAGCCATCAATGTGAGAAGGCAATTGATGAAATTTGATAACGAACCGACTTGTATGCGAGAGTTGAACGGATCAGGAGGTATTCAACATTTGGATACATGTCCAAAATGATTGACACAAAGGTTAAGGTCGTCAAGGTGAAGGTTTAAGTCACCTGAATGACACTGAATGTATAGCCACTGATGTGAGGAAGCTATTGATGAAGTTTGGTAAGGATCCGACTACATGTACAGAGAAAAAGTGAAAAGTGACATGCATGGGTTTAACGTCCCAGCAACAGCAAGTATAGAGAAATCATGAGATCACAATAGATTTTGAGTGCTCACATCTTTCTAGTCGCTGCTTCTCAGCATCTCTTGCATATGAGCCAACGTCTGACAAAAAGGCCATTAGGATATGTGTGATCACTGTATATCCTGATCATCAGAACTTACTATTCAGGGACATACACACAACATCAGCTTCACTGAATAGCGGCCTGAATTCATTGATTTATTGCTGTTTAATGGCATGTTAACAGCTAAGGTCATTTTAGGCTGTGTTAACAAGGTTGAATCCCATATTTGGGGGGACAGATAGTTTACAGAAAAAATATATATTCAGCCCTGAAATTAGAATAATCTAATCTGGTGCCAGGCCTACCCACTAAAAGTAATAGGATTAGTACAATATTACTACTTTTATAATGGATACACTGCACGTATGTGTAGAGCAGTATGTAGCTATGCTAGTCGCACATGCCATAAGGTCCTTTAACCAGGTCCAGATATTGTAGACTAATGGACTCTTCGGATTGAGATAGCATTTACAGAATCATTAACAGAAAATATATCAATTAAAAAACACCATTTCCAATATAAACCGATGCTCCATGCCACAACTCACTTTGTATACCAGCTGAGAGTTAGTTCCCTTGAATTTAGCGGAGTAGAGACTTCCGTCCGTCCAGTTGACTTTCACTGTCTTACCCACCGTCGGTGGCCCCTTCTCAGGATTGTGATTCTACAAGACAATTACACAATTGATTGATTGACTGAGTTGGGGTTGATTGAGTTGGGGTCAGATAGTGATTCTACAAGACAATCACAGTCAACTAATTGATGGCGTTGGTGTGTGGTTAGATTGTGATCTTACAGGACAATTACTGTGTTTATATTGTGATTCTACAAGACATGGGAGAGATCCCAAAAGAACAGACTATTTACATCAAGAAAAGGTCCTGACCACACCAAAGTCACTTGGCCTAAAAGTAAAAGCATATTACTCTTATATTATAAGGGGTATAACCAAATTCAACTCTCGCATCTTGTGCCGAAGACGAATGCCGATCATTAAATTACCCATCGCATGCTCCCAACCAAGCACCATAACAGTTGGGTTGGGGTTGCATTGTGTTCTACAAGACCATGTTTGTTTGTTGGGGTTTAATGGCCTATCAACAGCTAAGGTCATTAAGGCCGGGTCAATGGGTTTAGAACTAAATCCCATATATTACCTGTACAAATGAGGGGAAAATCCTAAAATCAGAACTGAATATTTACAATAAACTAGATGGCCGCGGCCTGCATGTCGCGCCTTGTGGCGAGGCATGGACACTAAAAAAAAAGATATAGTATAACCAAAATCTTTAACCAAAAAACTTAACCAAAAACTTTAACAAAAACACGTACGTATGTATGTACGTACGTCAAAGTGCCGACTATATCGCGCTTTCCGCAAGCGGGTGCGAAAACAACTTTAACCAAAAACTTCAAAGTAATTTGACCTTGACATTGGGCACAGGGGCCGCACGGGAGGGGGGGTAGAATGAAAATATAGATGATGATAAACACCCATGTGAAGTTTCAAGGGAATGGGCAAAGCAGTTGCAGAGAAATAATATAACGAAAAACTTTAACGAAAAAATTTAACCAAAAACTTTAACCAAAAAACTTAACCAAAAAACTTAACCAAAAACTTTAACCAAAAAACTTAACCAAAAACTTCAAAGTAATTTGACCTTGACATTGGGCACAGGGGCTGCACGGGAGGGGGGTAGAATGAAAATATAGATGATGATAAACACCCATATGATGTTTCAAGGTAATGGGCAAAGCAGTTGCAGAGATATAGTATAACGAAAAACTTTAACCAAAAAATTTAACCAAAAACTTTAACCAAAAAACTTAACCAAAAAACTTAACCAAAAAACTTAACCAAAAACTTTAACCAAAAAACTTAACCAAAAACTTCAAAGTAATTTGACCTTGACATTGGGCACAGGGGCCGCACAGAAGGGGGGTAGAATGAAAATATATATGATGATAAACACCGATGTGAAGTTTCAAGGTAATGGGCAAAGCAGTTGCAGAGATATAGTATAACGAAAAACTTTAACCAAAAAACTTAACCAAAATACTTAACCAAAATCTTTAACCAAAAAACTTAACCAAACAAGAAATGCGTCTGGAACGCGGATGCCACCTGCAGCATATTTGAGAAACTGTGACAAAGTGGTTAACCGAAAAGTGTGACGGACGTATGGACGGACAGATGGACAGACGGACAGACGGACAAACGGACGGTCCAAACACTATATGCCACCCATTTCTTCGAAACCCGGTGGCATAAAAACATAACCAAAAACTTTAACCAAAGAACTTAACCAAAAACTTCAAAGTAATTTGACCTTGACATTGGGCACAGGGGCCGCACGGGAGGGGGGTAGAATGAAAATATAGATGATGATAAACACCCATATGATGTTTCAAGGTAATGGGCAAAGCAGTTGCAGAGATATAGTATAACGAAAAACTTTAACCAAAAAACTTAACCAAAAACTTTAACCAAAAAACTTAACCAAAATCTTCAAAGTAATTTGACCTTGACATTGGGCACAGGGGCCGTACGGGAGGGGGGTAGAATGAAAACATAGATGATGATAAACACCCATGTGAAGTTTCAAGGTAATGGGCAAAGCAGTTGCAGAGATATAGTATAACGAAAAACTTTAACCAAAAAACTTAATCAAAAACTTTAACCAAAAAACTTAACCAAAAAACTTAACCAAAAAACTTAATAACCAAAAACTTAACTTAACCAAACAGAAATGCGTCTGTGGAACGCGGATGCCACCTGCAGCATATTTGAGAAACTGTGACAAAGTGGTTAACCGAAAAGTGTGACGGACGGATGGACGGACGGACGGACAGACGGACGGTCCAAACACTATATGCCACCCATTTCTTCGAAACCCGGTGGTATAAAAACTTAACCAAAAACTTTAACCAAAGAACTTAACCAAAAACTTCAAAGTAATTTGACCTTGACATTGGGCACAGGGGCCGCACGGGAGGGGGGTAGAATGAAAATATAGATGATGATAAACACCCATATGATGTTTCAAGGTAATGGGCAAAGCAGTTGCAGAGATATAGTATAACGAAAAACTTTAACCAAAAAACTTAACCAAAAAACTTAACCAAAAACTTTAACCAAAAAACTTAACCAAAATCTTCAAAGTAATTTGACCTTGACATTGGGCACAGGGGCCGTACGGGAGGGGGGTAGAATGAAAACATAGATGATGATAAACACCCATGTGAAGTTTCAAGGTAATGGGCAAAGCAGTTGCAGAGATATAGTATAACGAAAAACTTTAACCAAAAAACTTAATCAAAAACTTTAACCAAAAAACTTAACCAAAAAACTTAACCAAAAAACTTAACCAAAAACTTTAACCAAAAAACTTAACCAAACAAGAAATGCGTCTGTGGAACGCGGATGCCACCTGCAGCATATTTGAGAAACTGTGACAAAGTGGTTAACCGAAAAGTGTGACGGACGGATGGACGGACGGTCCAAACACTATATGCCACCCATTTCTTCGAAACCCGGTGGCATAAAAACTTAACCAAAAACATTAACCAAAGAACTTAACCAAAAACTTCAAAGTAATTTGACCTTGACATTGGGCACAGGGGCCGCACGGGAGTGGGGTTGAATGAAAATATAGATGATGATAAACACCCATATGAAGTTTCAAGGTAATGGGCAAAGCAGTTGCAGAGATATAGTATAACGAAAAACTTTAACCAAAAAACTTAACCAAAAACTTTAACCAAAAAACTTAACCAAAAACTTCAAAGTAATTTGACCTTGACATTGGGCACAGGGGCCGCACGGGAGGGGGGTAGAATGAAAATATAGATGATGATAAACACCCATGTGAAGTTTCAAGGTAATGGGCAAAGCAGTTGCAGAGATATAGTATAACAAAAAACTTTAACCAAAAAACTTAACCAAACAACTTAACCAAAAACTTTAACCGGACACACGTACGCCAAAGTGCCGACTATATCGCGCTTTCCGCAAGCGGGCGCGACAAAAAACTATATATTCAGCCCTGAAATCAGAATAATCCTGATCTGATGCCAGGTCCTCGCCACACCAGAATCACTTGGCCCCCTCCCAAAAGCAGTAGGATCAGTAATAATCTTATTACTTTTATAATGGGCAATAACCCAATTCAATTCCCAGGTAACAAAAGAGCCAAAGATAAAAATGTACCTGAGGGCCAAACCAGGTCCTATACAGATGAGAATACATCTGTATGGGAGGTATATGTGGCTGTGAATGAAGAAAAGGGGCTTAGTGGTTCGCCATTCCACCAATGAAACACATATCAGCTTCTAACAAGCAATAACAAGCAATATAGATCGCTATTCTAACAAGCAATAACAAGCAATATAGATCGCTATTCGCTTACAGGATTATGCCATTTGATCAGGAGCTAAACTCGTAACAAATCCCACAAGCCCCATTTCTCCAGTCACAGCCACATTTCATACAACAGATCGGTATCTAAGCCAGTTTCACATCTATCACATACTTACCGCTATATCCTCCGGGTACAAATCATTGCTAAATGTTCCGTCATCAAAGTTAACTTCATAGAACACCTGATTGCGACATCCCATCACGTTGGCCAGGTAGTACCGTGTATTCTTGTGTTTGGCAATCACTTCATTGCCCGCCTCAAGCTTACTCAAATCTCGCTGTTTCTGTGAATAGTTTGAATGGTATTAGTGTCTATTACACAGGTATTCAGGTCTCGCTGTTTCTGTGAATAGGTGGTACTTTGAATGGTAGGTCTATTACAGTGGAACCTCACCAAACCAGACACCCTGGGAGGTCGGCAAGGTATCCGGTTGGTGAGGTGCCGCTGCAACTACATCTGCACTCATTTTAGAAATGTTTTAGTGTTTTGATTTATGAATAGACATAATTAGTTATTTCATGGTCATTCAGGGAACAGTCAAAACTATTGCCCCGAGGTGTTGTGGACGACCCGAAGTACTATTGCCCGAGGCCGAGGGCAATAGAGCATCGGGTCGTCCACAGCACCGAGGGGCAATATATTCTGACTGTTCCCTGAATAACGATGAAATAACTGTTTTATTACTCAACCTGTAAATAGTGTATGTGACACAACATAAATTTGGCGTGGGGCGCGTCGACTGACAGATCTAAATTACGTTTAATTTTATAACGTAACCTTCGACAAATATCATGACATCATGATTTTCAGGGGTGAAATAGTTTTGATTATTGACAGGCACGCGGAACTATTGGCCAGGCACGCGGAACAGGCCCATAGCCAGACCTGTTTGAAGGGAGGGTCGTTTCCAAGGCCCAAGGGGCCTGAGGTATCTAGGGGGTCTAAAAAAGTGGACCTCGAGGCTAAAAAAGTGGACCTCGAGGCTGGGCAGGGGGGGGGGTCGTCCAACCGCTCCGACCCCCCCTGGCTACGGGCCTGCGGAACTATTGGCCAAACACGTTAAAACCCAAGGAATTAGTCAAAACTATGGAATATCAACTTACATGTATATAGGGAGTTGGGTAATAATGAATTATATCAAAATCGAACACAAATTTCCGGGCTTGGTCAGGTTTGGGGAGATTCTGGTGTAATTTAACCACATCAGCATTATAAGCATCCAATTCATACAGAATTTCCCGGGTGCAAATTTTAAATGTACAGTTAAACCTGTGAATAAAGGCCAGTCATGGGAAGGAATAAATCTGGCATTTGTTCACAGGTGGTCTTTATTTGCAGGGTCATATGTGGTAATTGAGTATTTGGGAAAACAAAAGTGTGGTGGCTATTTACAGGAAATTGCGATTCTAGGTATTTATGAAAATTTTACTGTACATGTACACAAATTTATGAATTATTGACTTTCAAAAGCTATGTGGATATAACTCTTTGCATGCTGGGAAACTAGCGGACTAGTTCAAAACTAGCGGACAAAAATTCATCATATTTTCTTGTATTTCTCCCCGTAAATATCATGAATATGTCTTGAAATTTCATTAGAATTGAGTCCTGAGGACTCAATTCTAATGAAATTTCAAGACATATTTACAGAGAGAAATAAAACATACACTCCTAATTCGTTTGGCGGATATTTTCGCCGCTAGCACACAGAGTTAATATAGCAGAATACAAATATTAACAAATGCCAGAGACCAAATACAATGTACATCCTCTAAATGGGATAATAATGATTGTATTTAAATGTTAAAGTGTGCTAATGATGGATGATAACTTGAAATTAATTTAATAGAATTTACCTTAGTTTTAGTGAGGTGGGCGTGTTTTGTACAGGTAATGTACACAGGATACGGCCACTCGCAGGTCTCGAACAACACACCGGCCGCGTGGGCACACGTGACATGGAACGCCATAGAACACCGCCCGTTTGAACATTGAACACATGTCTTATTGTACGTGACTTTCGTGGGGTCACGGAACGCCAGGCTGCAGTACATACATTTCTGAAATGGGACGAGTAACTTTGCTCAGGATGAATGTATATAACTGCTAACACTTTCAACCCTACATAACTGTGGACTGTGATAGTTATGGGTGTCATTTCATTTATCTCGGACGATTATAACGTGTCATGATCACAAATCACGTACACTTGTCCTAGAATGATCATTTGTCTGCTTCAAATGTAATTCTGGTATATGAGCATTCATAACCCTTACACTGCTATCTTAATTTTTTTGTTTATTTTCTATTTTCCATTTTTATCATCAAAAACATGCTTTGACAGCGCTTTAGAATAATTTACAACATGCTTTGACAGCACTTCAGCTGTCAAACCATGTTTTTTATTGAGAAATAAGGCAAGATATAAAAGCAACAGCGGACGATAATTGTTGTGTGTAGCAGTCTAAGGGTTAAGACTTGCAATCATGAAGCAAGATAAAATACAGTGAAATGAATCAAACACTGACGTTTTCTGTCTGGCTTAAAGAGGTTCTGGGGCCCGTTTCACTAAATTTCATACAACAAAAATGTTTGTATAAAGATTTATATAACTTCACTGCACACATTTTAAAAATATCTTCTCAAATCAGCTGCTAATGAGAACTTTGCTGCACATTTTAGTTTTGCACTTGTACAAGTTTAGTGAAACGGGCCCCTGCAGTAAGATAAAAAAATAATTAAAGATTTGCCGTACCAGCTTGAACATGGAGTTTGTGAGATGCGACGCATTGATGGGCTCGCGTTTCTGAACGTGGTCGAAGGTCACTTCCTTGATAACGAGGGCACAGGTGATGTGGGCCCAGAGGCCGGTTGTTGTGGGCTTCATGGCCCCACCCCGCAGGTTACACAGGCAGCACTCCTGTAGGCAAGGTATCATGGTTATACAAATTCCCCAGGTGGTAGATTGGGGAAAGTTCAGTAAATTTCTTAACTGGACCCACGCACATATAACCACTATATTTAAACACTATATGCATCCCGGCTGCACAGAGACCATAACAATTTCTAACCAGTGCAGACTGTGCAGATGTTCACATCAATTTGTAAAATATGGGAATATTCTCCCTTATCACATCTTTGACACATTTCCGGGTGTTGTTTCTGTATTAACACAGTTTGTGTGCAAGGTATGTGCATGAGGATGTGATAAATAAGTTAGATCACATTTGTCCGCATTTACGAGCTAAATCTCGCTAATTATCTCCTCGTATTGCACAGATAGGGCAAAATGTCAGCAGTGTATTAACTTCATGAGAACACTGTCTGGACCTGTCTGGACCTGTCTGGACCACTTGCCCAGTGTGTTAAATCCATGAGATCAACTGTTGAGTGTTTGCTAAATCTCATATTAACATACCATGAAGAAGTTATAATTGTCAAGGTAACCTAAGCATGCGCAATGATAAATGATCAATTTAAGTATGTGTACAATTTAATCAGTCATGCCAGTAACACAGGACTGGTCTCAGCCTAGATTTTCGCGATTTCTGTAGCCGATTTCACCAAAATTGCAAAGTATACTTTTCTAGCTAAGTACACTTTGAGGGAGAAATTTTCAATTTTTAAGGATACATTTATTAATTGTTATTATACTGAATTTATTACATTATCACAGCCATTTTGGCTGTGATAATGTCATAAATTCAGTATAACAATTCTGCATACTTTTAATCATCAAATATATGTAGTTGTTACTTCTAAATGAAATAATGCATTTCAGGAAAAATAAATGATTGCTCCCTCAAAGTATACTTTGCAATGTTGGTGAAATCGGCTACTGATCAATACTCACATAAAACTTCACGGCGCATTGTGTTACAAAAACGCTACACACTCGTGCTGTGAAATTGCGGATTAAAGTTTGTGCAATGATATAAATGATAATATATGGTCCACTGTGTGCATGTCCGGCCAGTGTAGAAAATCAGCTTCGCATTTAATGAGTTCACAACCTGCCAATAATGACCATGATTTTCATACCTGAGTACATACTCTGTTCTTATGCTCAGAAATCATAAAAATTTATTAGTCGATGCCGAGTTGTGCTCAGTTTCCACAATTTGGCGAACGCGCTCAGAAGGTTTCATTAGCGTGAGTGTCTGTCTGCAGAAATCTAAATGAAAGTGGGGTACCCACAGGGAATGGCTGGAATTAAAATTGTCCAATTACGGTATTTGCATTTTTGTAATAATTATTAATAAAATAAACTCGAGAAACTATATCATTTTAGTAATTTCCAATAACCTCCAAAGGGAAACAATACACATTGTTTTAAAGTCACTCTTTTTATTAAATTTTCGACCATGTGGTCGAAAATTTAATAAAAAGAGTGACTTTAAAACCATGTATATCATTTTAACCGCAAGAGCAAAGTAACAAGCCTTCCTCGCAATAGCAAAATGGGATATAACAAGGGAGGAGGTGTGACCATCTACGTACAGCGGAGAGGTTCTGTTTGACACATCTGGCACATCTCCACACTCCGCCGTCCTCCGTGACACGGCCATAACAACCTGCAGATAAATTCATACAAAGTGACAGTGAATTGGTTTAATGTCCGGCAACAGCTAAAGTCATATAGACATGGGACCACAGTTTAAAGTCTCATCGAACAGACCAGTGGGGTGGAATACTATTTAAGTATTTTTCACGCCTAGGGTGAGGATTGAACTCACAACCTCTGGTATTGAAGTCAATGCCAAATCCCCTAGGCCAACGGCAAGCTATAAATATTATGCCAGCAAATTATACAAAAGACGAGATATCTGAGCATTTCTCCCATCAATCTTAAAATAAATTTTGATGTGTAAACTTTTCAATATGATGCATAGCATATGTTAGTAGACACATTACACATAGGTAAAGCCATATTTACTTGCATAGTAGATGAGTAGACACCAGGGACAATACACTCAGGTAACGGCTTACATGTCACTAGATTTGATAGCTAATAACGGAGTACAGTAATGAATATATATGGTGTGTGCTGTGTGGTTGGCCAGGTAAAAGTGATACACTGTGCGATTTTCTGTGTATGAGGATATTTATAATGGTGGTTCATGTTGTTAAAAACACAGGCACAAATCTGTCCAGAAAACCGACATATTTTACAGTTTGGGGTAATATAATTGATACAAGTCCGTTCTCCTGGCTTTTCTGCATGTGATTAGCTATATTATATCATATGTTCTACTTCACATATTGAGTTCTTTGTCAAATGGCAGACAGGTGAAACTGGCTGATGGCTGAAACACACAAAGATGGCTGACTTGGCCACTCCATGTGCAGTATAGGATACAGTAACGAGGCAGTGTTCACATATATGTTATACATATATTCCATCATGTTTACGAAGCAATTATCTTTGAATTAAACGATGATCAGGTATAGAACGGGTCCTTAAATATTTGCATGCTGGGAAAATTGTGGGCTATCAATAGTTCAAAAGTAGCGGACAAAAATTCATCATATTTTCTTGTATTTCTCCCCGTAAATATCATGAATATGTCTTGGAATTTCATTAGAATTGAGTCCTGAGGACTCAATTCTAATGAAATTTCAAGACATATTTACAGAGAGAAATAAAACATAATTATACTCTTAACCCTTTCAACACCACAGACCTCTATAGAGACAATGTTTGCAAACAGTGCAGATCCAGATGAGCCGGCTCGTAACGAGCCGTCTCATCAGGATCTCCACTGTTTGTTACCCTTTTAGAAGAATGGGATAATTTGAATGAACAAAATTAATGAAATAGCGTGAAACATTGGCATGGAACATCCTATTAAGTTACTTGGTGTTGAAAGGGTTAATACGTTTGGCGGATATTTTCACCACTAGCATGCAAAGAGTTAAGGTCACATTGATATATGACATCAGCCATGTGATTTTGTACCTAAGAAGACGTGCGATTTCTCATGGAAGATATTTAAAGAAAATGTGATATTTCCTGAAAATGATGTCCAAAGTTGACAATTTCTTTCCTATATAATTCCGCATTTGCTGTAAATATTTTGTGAACTCTGGACGTCATTTACAGAAAATATTGCAAAGTTTCTCCGGTACAAACTCACAAGGGTTGCCTCATAATTGGTGTATATATGTACCCCATGCGACTGAAGTTGTGGCTGTGTGATGTAGACGCGTGTCCGTGATTATTACAGCTCTTCTATTAAAATGGACAAAAGTGACATGTCCTTCAATTGTTGATTTATGCTGACCAGTGCTTTGTTTCGTTCAAAAAAACTGTCCATTTTAATAACATGCTCATTTTAAATAACAGACTAGTTTTGGTCACAATTCTGGTCACAAACTACATATAACATTATTATGCAAACTATATTATGAGTCACGCCATGGGATTTTGTACCTTCTGACATCTACGTAATTTCATTAAATACGTTTACAAAATTTAGAATATTTTTCGTAAATTTAGTCAAAATATATTGATTCCGCATGTACTCTGAAAATTTTGTCAACTTTTGAAGCCATTTACGGAAAATATTGGAAATTTTGTAAACATATTTAATGAAATTATGCAGATGTCCGAAGGTACAAAATCCCATGGCGTATCACTTATATCTAACGGTGAAATGTCTATCTATTATGTAGATCGAAGAGTGGAAGCTACATTTCTTACATCTAAGGGTGGAATTGGTAGCATGGCCACAGTAAATTACCAATTTGAAATTCCCGGTCATATGAATAGGTCACATGGCACACATAGTGATCAATATAACGTGTCACATAACTTGTTTATAACCAGCAATATACAGAGCTCCAGATAAGTTTTGTATCTAAAGAGTAGTATACGTCCATAAAATAAAATTCAATGCGTATTTTACTTTTACAAATGTATTATTGATCTTCTTCCTCATTAAATAGGAAACAAATGATAACAAATAAAACAAATTAAATTTTTATTTTTTTTTGTTTTTTTTTGCTTATATTTAACGGCGGCACTGGCTCTAGGACCTTGCATGCCGTCTCCCAAGAATGGGAGAAAGAACGGAGGTAGAGATTTTTGAGAGAAGCCGGTAATTCGTATTTACAGAGCAACTACGAATTATCGGTACCCATTTACAGTTGGGTGAACTGGAGCAGTGTGGATAAAGTGTCTTGCTCAAGGACACAACGCACGCCGCTAGTCAGGCTCGAACCCACGACCCTTGGATCAGTAGTCCGACACACTAACCATTACGCCACGGCGCTCCGCTAATTAAAAAATTCACTTATTTGAGCTGCAAAAAGCAAACACTGTTTGCTTTTTGCAGCACAAGTAAGTAAATTTTCAACTTTATTACAGTATTTTCACCACTCAGTTTGAAAATCAATGCGTATTTTCACATTGCTGTGAGTATTTTGTACTCCCCCTTTTGATAATCAATGCGTATTCTGCTAAAATAAATGAGTAAAATACGCCAATACGCACCTTATCTGGAGCTCTGAATGTATACACAATTTCTGGATTCATAAATTGAGAACATTGCCAATGTTGACTTACTGGCATGTACACAGACTTTGCAGTCGTCACAGACCAACAAGGGAGACAATCCATCCTCGTCCAACATGGCCGTCTCAACATCCGGGTTGGGGTTATCTTTACTGGCCGCAAAGCACGACTCCGGGATCATGGGCAGGGACCGGGGCGGTATAACCCGCTGCTTCCTCATCAACGACTTCCTGGGTGACCGACCCACCTCAGGGGATGTCGGCTCATCCGGGGTCACCTACAGAGATGGGTAAATGGACCGATATAGGAATGAATGGCCTTTTTGTGGAATTTATCGGGGTATAAACTTGGAAAAGTCGCGGGAATACTGGACGAAGGCCGGAAGGCCTCATCCAGTATTCCCGCGACTTTTCCAAGTTTATTAGCTGATAACATTTGATTTATTGGTGTTTAACGGCCTATCAACAGCTACGGTCATTTAAAGCCAGGCCAACGGGTTCAATCCCGCATGTAACCTGCTGCATTGAGGGGAAAATCCTAAAATCAGAACAGAATATTTACATCAAAATAAATATATATTCAGTCCTGAAATTAGAATCACCTGACCTGGTGCCAGGTCCTTAGCACACCAAAGTCACTGGGTCCCTTCATCTAAAAGTAATAGGATTAGGAATAATCATATTACTCGTACAAGAGTGCCGTAAGTCACAAAATACGCCTGTCGAAGATGGGCCAGACAGCGAAGATGCAGAAATGTGAAGCTGTCACCGAGGCAATAAACATTAATGATAATTTGAAACTCTATAGCATTATTTCTTCCTCTCGTTGTGCTAAACATGTTTACTAATTTAGGCAGAGATGTGTAAAGTAGAAATTATATAGAATTGTATACAAAAATGTAGAAAAAATGGCTAAGTTAAAAGATATTTTTGTTAAAAAAAAGATTTTCCGCATAAAATCCGAAGGTGCACATCTTCAATATGTGTAGAAGATGTGTGTATAGTTTCAGATCGATTGACTGAATGGTTTCAGAGGAGTTGTATAAACAAACTAAGTATAGTATAGAAAATATATTGTATAGAAAAATGTAGAAAAAATGGGTAAGTTAAAAAGGTGATATTTTTGTAAAAAAATATTTTCGCCATAAAAACACCAAGGTGCACATCTTCAATATGTGTAGAAGACGTGTGTATAGTTTCAGAACGATTGACTGAACGGTTTCAGAGGAGTTGTGTACACAAACTCTGTACCGTATATAGAATTGTATAGAAAAATGTAGAAAAAATGGCTAAGTTAAAAAGGTGATATTTTTGTTAAAAAATATTTTTTCGACATAAAAACACCAAGGTGCACATCTTCAATATGTGTATAGTTTCAGATCGATCGACTGAACGGTTTCGGAGGAGTTGTGTACACGAACTATGCACTTTTTCTTCATTCCGCCCACCCGCCGCCCGCCCGCCATGCGGTAAAACATAATACGTACCGTTTTTTAAAATTAAAAACGGTCGTATAAAAATGAAGAAAAAATGGCTAAGTTAAAAAGGTGATATTTTTGTTAAAAAATATTTTTTTGGCATAAAAACACCAAGGTGCACATCTTCAATATATGTAGAAGACGTGTGTATAGTTTCAGAACGATCGACTGAACGGTTTCGGAGGATTTGTGTACACAAACTCTGTACCGTATATAGAATTGTAGAAAAAATGGATAAGTTAAAAAGGTGATATTTTTTCGGCATAAAAACACCAAGGTGCACATCTTCAATATGTGTAGAAGACGTGTGTATAGTTTCAGATTGATCGACTGAACGGTTTCGGAGGAGTTGTGTACACGAACTATGCACTTATTATGTCAGCCGCCCGCCCGCACGCCCGCCCAGCGGTAAAACATAATACGTACCGTTTTTTAAAAACGGTCGTATAAAAATCAGGGAAAATAGGATTTTTATCAATTCTCCCTAATTTCCCCTCACTTCTCCCTATTTTGCCTGGAGGGAGAAGTCACTTCACTTGACTTCTCCCTAAATTGTTGGTCTAGATTGAACCCTGTAACTATTAAGATAGCTTCCACTGTAATTAAGCCATCCATGAACAATTTTTGTCATTTTCAATCAACAGGCGCCACAATGAAACCCAAATTATACACAATGGGGTCACATGCTGTCCAGTGTAGAGGTTCTACTGTATATGGATAACAATCTTACAACATGTGGGCTACTTTGCACAATGGTGTAGTTTGCACACCCATCCAGTCCAACAGTAAACAATATAGTTCGCTAAATGCATTAGGTGTGTTATAAGGGAAAAGTGAAAGGGTTTAACGTCCCAGTAACAGCTAAGGTCATATAGAGACGGGACCACAGTTTAAAGTCTCATCCGACAGACCAGTGGGATGGAAGTATTATGAAAGTATTTTTGATGCCCAAGGCAAGGTTTGAACCCACAACCTTCAGATTGGAAGTCAGGTATTCTAAAATCTAGGGCATAACCCATCCTGGTTATAATGGAAAATGTTCAAACTAAATGTTGTTTTTTATCAATTCAACAACAAGGTGTACAACTGTGACTGGAGAAATGAGGCTTATGGGATTTGCCACGCGTCTAGATCCAGATCAGCCCGTGCATCCGCACGGTCTGACCAGATTCTGCCCTGTTCGCCATTCCATCAATGAAACACCCGTCATGCTTCTAACAAGCAATATATATCGTTATCAAGCTACACGAGTGTGCCATTTGATCAAGAGCCACACTGGTCACAAACCCCATAAGCCCCATTTCTCCAGTCACAGTCACATATACAGATAGGGACAGAAATCAAGTTTTTTTCCCACCCTGGGTTTGAGTATGTCATTCTATCAAACTATATTACAAAGTATCGTATTTATTCTATTAAACGCCCGTAGGGCTATGCAATTTGTGGGGATTAAAACGTGGAAAATAGGATCAAGATATGTTATTTTCACATACAAAAGCCGTTTTAAATGGCTTTTGTATGTGAAAATAACATATTTAGAATGCATATATAGAGGTGGCTACTACTGGAATAAATATGGTACCCACCTTGAATGGGGTGAAGAGAGCACAGATACAGCAGTGGGGCTGGTGGAGGGAGAAGGCCTCGTTGAACGCCATCTCCAAGTCAAAGTCGAGGGGCTTGTTCTGCCACAGGTTCATCAGCGGTTCCGCCCACGGCTCATTAATCTCCACAGGCCACTCATCACCCTCTACAATGGAATTATCACCCTCTACAATAGAATTACCTCCCTCTACAATGGCTTTTCTTCCCATCACTTGTAACAAACCAGTGTCACAGAATATGCTACAAATACAGACACGTACCTTCTTTTTTGTTCCCTTCCTTAATCTCAGTAGTGATGGTTAGATGCTGTTTTCTACGGCTTTTCTTCCCATCGCTTGAGCTTGTTCTTTTCACGGCTTCTTGTGAGCTGAAACTCCCCACCTCCTTATTCACTTCGTCCAATGAGCAGGAGCTACTCCGCTTTCTACTGGGCTTGTCACCAGGGCTGTGAGACTTCTTCGAGACATCGCCGGAATGGAATCGCTCTCGTTTCTTCCCATCCTTCGACTTTGCTGATTTTCTCGGAGAGTTGGAGTCCTGCAGAAGCTGTAGAACATTTAATATTCACTAAATAATTCCAGCACAAAAATATTTACACAATTCCCTAACATTTGAGCAAGTCTCTGTCCAAAATTTATATCCCAGTAAACTCCCACGCCAAACTACTTTCCGTAACCGTGAGGCGCAGTTAAAATAATTCTTAAGAAAACGGAAAATAAACACATTTTCTTGATGAATTTATTTCAAATGCTGGAATTATAAGGAAAGAATGGCCTTTTTGTTGAATTTATCGGGGATATAAACTTGGAAAAGTCGCGGGGCCTTCGTCCAGTATTCCCGCGACTTTTCCAAGTTTATACCCCGTTAAATTCCACAAAAAGGCCATTCATTCCTATAATAATTATCAGTACCGGGTATGTGCTGAAAACTAATGATGTGAGAAATAGGTTTTGCGATCAGTGTACATCCAGCTCAGCCTTTGGATATACAGTCTGATCAGGATCTGTACTCTTCGCCATTCCACCAATGAAACGCCTAACAAGAAATATAGATTGTTATCAGGCTACAGGGGTGTGCTATTACGTCAGGGGCTACCTGGTCACAAATCCCACAAGCCGCTTTTCTCAAGTCACAGACGCAAATGAGGTGTTTTCCTGCAAAGATTGACCTACACTTGTTGTAAACATGTTGACTGGAGAAATGGTGCTTCTGGCATTTGCGATCAGTGTAGATCCAGACCAGCCTGAGCATTCGCGCCGTCTGATCAGCAGTCACACTGGTCACCATTCAGTCAATGAAACACCTGATCATCAGGGAATGTTTCACCCATGTTAAAGGTACATGCCCACGCAGCAGGTTACACTGTACTACTACTTTTCATTTTCTGTCATGCCTTATATGAGCCATTTGTCTACCCACTAACGAGTTATTTTTAATTACGGCGCATGTTAATTGGTGTTAAATTGCATTTTATATGCTGCGAACAGAAAGGGTATTTTCCGACCTCGTGCTATTTCACGTGACACGGTCAATCATATCACATCTTTGACATGCGCAGTGAAGTATCGGAAGTTGAGAAGAAAAATCTCTGTTCGAGTCCAAATCTAAATCTACACGTAACTCTTTCCATTTGGTGATCTGGTCGCCAATATTAACCACTCTCTGTACTGCCTGTCCCTCAGACATTTCGCCTTTTATTTGGCCGACGCCGTTTCATACAATTTCCGTCCTGGACGTTTCGACATGTTGATATTCTTGTTTACATATTGGGAAGCCTACTGGCGCGCGTAGTATCCTGCGCATGCGTACCGCAAGCCGTGATGTGAAAGTCGTCGTCCCCGCACATTATCAAAATAGACTGTTACCGCCGCGCGTCGCTAACAGTAAATTGATAATTAATAAATGATTATATTTGTATAGCGGGCACTCGTAATTTTTAGAACTGGTGGAATAGTGACATAATTATACACTTATTTAATTCCTATAAAGAACATTTTGTGCCTACTGCGTGGGCATGTACCTTTAAAGGTAGGTGAATGTCACATGCACTACATATCGATCGTCAGTCATCAATGTGAGGGAGCTACTGATGATGCTTGCAGGCGCGGATACAGAAATAATTGCAGGGAGGGGTCTGTAATTAAAAGTCGGCGTAGCTGACCTCCGTGAACGCGAAATCGTAAACTCGGGGGGTGTGGGGGTCCTCCCCCAGGAAATTTTTAAAATGCCAGATCGCCACAGATGCGATTTCCTGACACCTAGGCCACGAAAAAAGTCATTCAACTATTCGAGTATTGTAGATTTTCTTCTTATTTTTTTTTTGCCGGGAGCAGGGGTGTGGGGGGTCCGGACCCCCTGGACCCCCCCCCCTGTATCCGCGCCTGGCTTGGTAAAGATATTAGATGTGCAAAATTTGGACATATGTCCGAGTTTTACTGGATATTGCCTATATTTCCAAATAAGTAAGTCATGGTGCTCAATTAACACTGGGTGGTAAGCCATCAATGTGAGAAAGATATCAATGATATTTATTCAAGATCCGACCAACACATCAGTAGCCGAATTTAATAAAAATTGCAAAGTATACTTATCTAGCAAAGTATACTTGGAGGGAGTAATCATTTATTTTTCCCGAAATGCATTATTTCATCTAGAACTACTGGCTGCATATATTTGATGATTAAAAGTATGCAGAATTATTATACTGAATTTATTACATTATCACATTTTGGCTGTGATAATGTAATAAATTCAGTATAATAATAAGAAACGAGGCAAAGCCACGAAGGCCAGGTTTTTTCCAAGCATAGACACTTGGATAACATAATTATACCCACTTTTTGTAGACTAGATGGCCGTGGCCTGCATGTCGCGCCTTGGGGCGAGGCATGGACACTAAAAAAATAGATATAGTAGATGGAAAAACTTTAACCAAAAAACTTTAACCGGACACACAGACGAACGGACGGACGTATGCCAAAATGCCGACGATATCGCGCTTTCCGCAAGCAGGTGTGACAATGATGATAAACACCCATGTGAAGTATCAAGGTATTGGGTGAAGCAGTTGCAGAGATATAGTACACAAAAAAACTTTAACAAAAAAATTCAAAGTAATTTGAACTTGACATAGGGCACAGGATCGCGCTTTCCGCAAGCAGGTGCAACAATGATGATAAACACCCATGTGAAGTATCAAGGTATTGGGTGAAGCAGTTGCAGAGATATAGTACACGAAAAAACTTTAACAAAAAAAAAATTCAAAGTAATTTGACCTTGACATTGGGCACAGGATCGCGCTTTCCGCAAGCAGGTGCAACAATGATGATAAACACCCATGTGAAGTATCAAGGTATTGGGTGAAGCAGTTGCAGAGATATAGTACACGAAAAAACTTTAACAAATAAATTCAAAGTAATTTGACCTTGACATTGGGCACAGGATCGCGCTTTCCGCAAGCAGGTGCGACAATGATGATAAACACCCATGTGAAGTATCAAGGTATTGGGTGAAGCAGTTGCAGAGATATAGTACACAAGAAAAAAACTTTAACAAAAAAATTCAAAGTAATTTGACCTTGACATTGGGCACAGGATCGCGCTTTCCGCAAGCAGGTGCGACAATGATGATAAACACGGTTGGGGGTTAGAATGAAAATATGGATGATGATAAACACCCATGTGAAGTTTCAAGGTAATGGGCAAAGCAGTTGCAGAGATATAGTATAAAACCAAAAAACTTTAACCAGACGTACGTTAAATAGTTAACGTTGAAAATGGCTAAGTCAATTACGTAGAAATAATAGGTGAAGGTAAAAAAATGGTCACATGTTGGATAGTTGTATGTGGTAGGCACCCCTTGGCTATGAAGCTGTGAAAGTTTGGTGGTCCTAGGTGGTACAGTACCAAAGAAATGGACTTAAACACGAAAACTTAACATTGTAAACGCGAAAACTTAACATTGAAAATGGCTAAGTCGACTGCGCGGAAAAAATGGGTGAAGTTAAAAAAAAAAAGTAACATGTTGGATAGTGATATGTGGTGGGTACCCCTTGATTATGAAGCTGTGAAAGTTTGGTGGTCCTAGGTGGTACAGTACCAAAGAAATGGACTTAAACACGAAAACTTAACATTGTAAACACGAAAACTTAACATTGAAAATGGCTAAGTCGACTACGCGGAAAAAATGGGTCAAGTTAAAAAAAAAGTAACATGTTGGATAGTGATATGTGGTGGGCACCCCTTGATTATGAAGCTGTGAAAGTTTGGTGGTCCTAGGTGGTACAGTAACAAAGAAATGGACTCAAACACGAAAACTTAACATTGATTGTGGACGCCGCCCGCCCGCCGCCCGCCCGCCCGGCTTTCGCCAATCCAATAGCCTGGATTTTTTAAAAAAAAACCTGGCTAAAAATTAATAAATTTATCCTTAAATTGAAAATGTCTCCCTGAAAGTATACTTGGCTAGATAAGTATACTTTGCAATGTTGGTGAAATAGGCTACACGAGATGAGCAAAATTTGGATGCATGTCCAAACTGTTAATATAATCGCCTGTTTTTTCAGGCTGTGACCTACATGTACACACCCGCCTGCGTTAATCTTGCAAAGATCATCAATGTTTATGTCCATCTATTGGCACTGCCAACTCGCAATCAAGCAATTTGATTGTCTGAGCCTGAGCTGTAGCACAGCTCAGGCTCAGACAATCAAATTGCTTGTTTTCAAGCACAATATTCAAATATTTTGAAATAAAGAAATTGACAACTATTGGCAAGATTAGCGCAGGTGGCAGTGTATATAAAATTGTGGGGATGAATAAAATGTACCTACCTTTTTAGAACGGGTTGTGTTGGATTCCACATCTAGCTTCTCAACCTTGATTTTACTCTTGTTCTCCTTCGCACCTTCGACATCAGATTTCCGTCTCCGCCTGTTGGCTTTACCAGTGCTGCTTGTCCCTGAGACCCCATTATAACTTGTTGTCACCGCCGTGTCCATGCCCGAATCGCTACAAAATGATGGCAACAGGTCTGATTCAGTTTTAATTGTGCTTAAATTCAAACCCAGTGAACAGTTCACAATATTTTCTGGCTCAATTTTGACACTTGCTGCATCATATTCGTGCTCCAGTTTGAGAATTGGAGCTTCAATCTCCAGCTCTGGTGCTTCAATTTCTAGAGTTGGAGGTTTGGCTTCGTTGCTGTCTTCACTGTCAAACAGTTGTGCAGGCATGGCGTAGTTGTGGATGGGGGGATCCAGGTGTGTGTGGTGCATATGGTGAATGGGCGGGTCAATGGACAAGGAATTCATGAATGAGGAACTGGTGTGTGTTTGTGAGATTGGAATGGTAGGTGGTTGTGGCAGGAGCTGACGAACAGGACTTTGCAATCTGGGAGGTGTTTCCCGAATTTGTGATTTCGGTTTCGTCTTTGGTGAATCCAAAGCTTCTTGTTTAATGTTAGTTATTTCATAAGAAGTCTTGGTTTTGTATATGCTGTCCGACATATATGTGGAAGTAGATGGTAAGAAATCCATCATTTTGATATCACTTTCTGCTGATGTGTAACTCACTGAAGATCTGGGTGAAACAATGACTGAGCTCAAACGTGATGAATTTGAAGCAATGGCTGAATTCACATTCAGAATCTTCATACCTGATGATGTGTTAAACAGTTCACTTTTGATACTCAAAGGAATCTCGCTGCCAATGTTTCTGTAACTATCTTCTGCAGGTCCATATGTTTGTTCAGACGAGCTGGATGAGATGACAGTAGAGTTTGTGATGGAATTAATGACTGACATTGGAGCTGCAATTGAGGTGGAGGATAGCAAGTTCTCGGCACTAGCCATGCCAGCTGTACTGGTAGTTGATTTACTTCGAGCCACAGTCAACAGGTGGCTCACAGTCTGCCGCTGAACCGGCTTCACTATTTTCATACCTGCCGCTTCTGGAGGAAGCACTGTCTTCACAACTTTGGTCTTGGGATCCTGAATCAGCTGTGTGGTGACGAGTTTGTATTGCTTGGTCACTGGATCCTGCACGGCGATGTGCCGAGACATGCTGGGCACTTGTTTGGGGAGGTCTGTGGTCGACTGTGGAGTGGCTACCTGGCCGGCGGGTGTTGGCTCTCCCTGTGATGCCCGCATTACGACAGCTGGGCCATCCCTGGTTGGCAGACTGGCGCTAGTGCTGGTGGGAATATGCACTAAAAACGTCTGGTTGCCGTTGGAAATGAGGCGACGTTGGACATTTACGGCCCCTCCCTGGCTTGGAGTAGTTGTAGCGGATAGTACAGGTGTGCCTAGCTGACCATTTGTTGTCATGCCCAAGTGACCAATTTGGTTGTTAGTACCAGTCAGAACTGGGGTGTTTGTGCTAAATTGACCAACTGTGTTTATGCCCAAATGACCAAGTTGAGAATTTGCACTTGTCAAGAGAGAATTTGTACCAAACTGACCATTTCCACTTAACTGTCCAACTGTATTTACACCCAACTGACGAACTGTATTTATGCCCATTTGTCCAACTGTATTTGTGCCTAACTGACCAATAGTTTGGGCAGACAACTGACCAACTGTATTCACACCTAATTGACCAACAGTAGTTACACCCAACTGACCAAGTGTATTTACCCCCAACTGACCAATTGTTTGGGCAGATAACTGACCTACTGCATTTGCACTAAACTGACCACCAACTGAATTCATGCCTAGCTGGCCAAGTGTGCTAGCTTGCATATTCATTTGCATCTGTGCAGCCAAGTCTTGATTACCCATTGAGACAAACTGGTTTGTAGAACCAGTTTGGTTGCCTACAGGAGTTACGGTCCGAATTTGCTGCACAGTCTGGGGTTGAACCAGTCTTGTATTGGAGCTGGAACCCGGAGTTGTGATGTTCAGTGCCTGAACCGGTGACAAATTGTGTGTAGGCTGGGTACCAACGACGGTAAACCCCCTCATGGAATCGGAACTACTACTTAACTGGGTTGGTGATTGCAGTATATTTGTTGGCTGAAGCAATCTTAATTGATTATTTGTGATCATGGTTTGTGGAGACTGTGTTTGTAAGATGGGCTGTACGTTTAAAGATGCATTATTAGCTTGAATATTGCTCAGATTGCTCATTTTGTTTATTGGTATCTGAATAATGCTGGGATTTCTGATGTTTTTAGCAGACACTGTCCTGATGTTTGGTGAACCTCCGTTTAAGTTTAGAGGTATTGGCGACAATATTGGCGGGGATCGAGTTGTGCTTGGGTTACTTATTATTGGTGACACTTGTGTAATGTTAGGTGGGGATGTCAACAATGGTGATGTGGCTAGTACAGTGTTCTTCAACAAGGGCGACGGAGGTGCTGTGGATGACTGGACATGGACAATATTGTGTGACCCGGACGGTGACTGGATTTTTACTATGTCCACATGTTGCTGAGTTGGCGTTGCAAATGCAATTTTTGCACTACTTTGTTGGTTTATGCCTTGCTGGTTTGCAATTGGTGGGGAGATCATGGCGAGCCTTGAGCCAGGAGAGACAAGCCCGTGTGGAGGAACCTGTGTTAGAACTTGATGAAGGGCCCCTGTAGGAGACAGTACTTTAATTTCACCTGGAACAAATCCTTTCCCACTCACATCCACATTCAGTTTCTCAGCATTTTTCAGATACACAGTTGTAATATTTGGTGAATTCACCTTAGGCATGCCGATGCAGTTCCTTGGATAAGCTTGCTTCTTTACAGGAGGGCTGACTGTGTGCAGAGCGGATGACAGTTTGTTAATGGTCGACTGCAAGTTCATGTCAATTCCATCGGCAGCCAACAGTTTCTGACTCTCAACCTGTTTAGCAAGCTGAGAGAAAGTTAACCCGCCACTCGTACTAACTTGGCCAAATTCACTGGAGAATTTCTGACTGGTAGTGGGTCCTTTCAATGTTTGAAAGATAACGGATTTGGATGTTTGCTGTTGGATAATGTCATGTGTCAACTGAATCAGCTCCTGCCCCAGGTCTTTGTGTTTCTCTGCAAGGTCGGGCGGAACATTTGCCACAGATTTCTTTGCAGTGGATTGTTCCTGTGATTTTTTCACATCGGGCCGAGTATTGGAACTGGGTTTGTTGAGGTAATCATGATCTAAGCTTGGTTTTGTAACAAAACCTTCATCAATAACAAGCTTTGAATCATTAAGGATTGGTGAGTCAACAACAACATTGTTTGAATCACCCATAGCATCAATATTCTCTTCTCTTTTAGGCTTCTTTTCCTCTGGTTCTGATGGAATTGTATCAGACAGTTTCTCGGTCTCAAGTTTTAATGTCTGCCTCACGTCTTCAGGTTTGATAACCTTAATGTTAGGGGTAGGTGCATCCCCCTTTTCATCCTCTATCTTTACTTTAACTATCTCCATCAGCTGTATGACAGGAGATGTATTTGCTTTCTGCTGCTGATTCTCCTTTTCTTTCCTCTTCTTTGCATTTTCCTCTTCCAAGCTTTGCTGCAGAACTGATTCCAAGAAAGCATCCTGGAATGAGTTGTTGGTTTTCCGTTTGGTCAATGCTGGACAAATTTTTTTTGTGTCCTGCAGATAAACTGCAATTGTTTTACGAGAAGAATCACTGTCATCGTCATCCTCAGATTTGGCTGCAGAATTAGATGTTACCCTTCTCACTTGACTTTCAGTAACTGTTGCCACCACTTTACTAGCTGTGGCTTCCTTCTTATTAATGGTAGCAGTTTTTCTGCTTTTACCAGTTTTCTTTTCCACAAGGTCAGAAATATTTTCAACATCAACATCCGTTTCATTATCCGATTTTGATGGCGTCCCCTTTTTAGGTTTATTCACAGTTTCAGTTGCCTTCGCCTTCTTAATACCTTTGACAATCTCAATAACAGAATTACCCTTTTCATTAATATCTTTCTTACTTTCATCTTTAAATAACTTCTTTTTCTTTGGAATACTAGATCCACATTGGACATTAGACTCATTATCCGAAGTGTTCGTATCATGATCTTCTTTGTTGGCCTTTTTCTTCCTCTGCCGAGGCTTGAACTCAGTTTTACTATCCAAGCTTCGCATCTACAATACAAAAATGTTAATGTTGATCCATTAGGAGGATACACTATTTAGCAGGTGCATTTTTATTTTTCATTTTTACTCGGAAGAGTTTTGACCACCATTTGAATTGTCTTGTTAATACGGTTCAAATGAGTGGTCAAAATGTATAAGTATGAACAGAAATGAAAACAAGATTGCAGAAGGTCACAATATACGCCCGTCGGAGCAAGGCCAGTCAACAAGGGATGATAATTCACTGAAAACCAATAGGGCTCTTCATCTTGCCTTGATAACATGCACACTGAATTTGGTTACGATCGGTCAAGTAGATTTATTGCGTGGCCAAGGATGCAGAGTACGAAAATTAAAAATGGCCGCCGAGGGGTGATAAGTCATCAAAATCAATAGGCTTCTTTGTCTTGCAGTGATAAACATGTATACCAAATTTGGTTACGATCCATCAAGTAGCACTTGAGTTATTCGTGGACAAGTATACAAAGTGTGAACATTAAAAGTGGCCACCAAGTGGAGAGAAGTCATCGGAGATTTTTTAAAATAAATAGGGTTCTTCGTCCTGCCGTGATAAGCATGTATACAGAATAATCTGGTTACGATCCATCAAGTAGAACTTGAGTTATTGCGTGGACAAGAATACAGAGAGCGAAAATTAAAAATGGCCGCCAAGGGGAGATAAGTCACGGGAAATTTTTGAAAACAAGCTTCTTTGTCTTGCCGTGATAAACATCTATACCGAATTTGGTTACGATACGTCAAGTATAACTCTAGTGATTGCGTGGACAAGCTGTGTCCGCCTGCCCGCCGGTTTGAAAAAACAGGACGTATTTTGTATTCACCATGTATGGGTGGGTGTCCGGCGGGCAGTATTAACGGGAGTATAAAATAATGGTGAGATAAGATTTTAACATTTGTATACCCATATATTGCCATTCGACAACTCGGACATTGACCTCAAACTTTGTAAACATATTTCTGTTTTTGGAAGTTACGAAAACCGGTACTTGAGAGATGCACCCAACAAACCAATTTTGATGGATTCCACTAATTGCATTACACATGAGAAAAGTCATGTAATTTTTGTACCCAAGAAGATGTGCAATATCTCATGAAAAACATTTACAAAGTTTACACTATATACTACCATAGAGGGGTCATACCAGTTATCCGGACAATCAGTTTATCGGACAAATGAAATTACTTGTTAAGTAAGGGCATTCGTTTGATCAGAATTTGCATCAAATACATCTAAGTCACGCAGGTGCTTGCTGTTTCCATGCCAGTGTGAAGAATATATTGCCAAGGTAAACATTTTAGTAATATTTGCTGAAAATATTCCTCAACTCTGTCCACAAGTTGTTTACAAAGTCAAAAGTCTGTTGGGGGCTTGCAATCGAGTTTGTGTCATTTCAGAGTTGTTCTATAAATACAATAAATACGTTGTTTTCCAAGAAGCGAATGGTGAATAATTCCAGCACAAACATATTTACACAATTCCCTAACATTTGATTGGCCCGTAGCAAGTCTCTGTACAAAATTATTATCCCAGTAAACTCCCATGCCGAACTACTTTCCATAACCGTGAGGTGCAGTTAAAATAATTCTTAAGACAGAAAATAAACACATTTTCTTGATGAATGTATTTCAAATGCTGGAATATAAGGAATGAATGGCATTTTTGTAGAAGTTATCGGGGATATAAACTTGGAAAAGTCGCGGGAATACTGGACGAGGCCTTCCGGCCTTCGTCCAGTATTCCCGTGACTTTTCCAAGTTTATACCCCGATAAATTCCAAAAAAGGCCATTTATTCCTATATTGTTTTTTCTGCCGAACTACACAACGTTCGTCCGGATAACCGATTGTCGATGTTAATTTTGGGGCAAACTTACAACTGATGATCTGACCCAATTTTAAATGCTAAATAGTTTACATGCGCTGAGAAAGCAAGAACCGACAATTGTTCTGTGAAAAATGTATGCCCGTAGCTGCTGTTTTAAGAAATATATATACAATATATGCCCGTCGAGGCAAGGCCAGTTAACAAGGGTAGATATAACTCGCTGACAATTAATAGGGTTCTTGCCGTGATAAACATGTATATTGAATTTGGTCACGATCTGTCAAAATCAATAGACTTATTCGTCTTGCCGTGATAAACATGTATACCGAATTTGGTTACGAGCCATAAAGTAGAACTTGAGTTATTGCGTGGACAAGGATAGAGTGAGTGAGTGAGTGAATAGGGTTTAACGTCCGCTTTTCTGACATAGAGGTACAAGCCTCAGGGAGTCTACACGCAGACGGGTCAACGGGGTCGAGTCCCATATCCACCTGTCCAAGGGGGGTAAATCCCAACTTCAGAACTCAATATTTACAATCAAAATATATATTCAGTCCTGAAATTAGAACAACCTGATCTGGTGCCAGGCCCTCGCCACACCAGCATCATTTATCCCATCCCCTAAAAGTAATAGGATTAGCGCTAATCTTACTTTTATATATGGGGCATAGCCCGACTCAACTCTCACATACAAGAAAGCCAAAAATGTACATGAGGGCCAAATCCGGTATAGTGGGTTCCGGAAAGTATGAACCCAATCGTTAAGCCAGTTTAGTCGCCTTTTACGACAAGCAATGGCTACTGCAGCACTATTCTCAGGATCAGTTGATCCCGCCCCGGTGCCTGCACGGGGCAGGACAAGGATAGAGTGCGAAAAATAAAAATGGCCGCCAAGGTGAGATAAGTCATCGGAAATTTTTCATAATCAATAGGCTTCTTCGTCTTGCCATGATAAACATGTATACCGAATTTGGTTACGATCGGTGAAATAGAACTTGACTTATTGCGTGGACAAGGATACAGAGTGCGAAAAATAATAATGGCCGCCTAGGGGAGATAAGTAATTGGATTGTTTTAAAAATAAAAAGGCTTCTTCATCTTGCTGTGATAAACATGTATACCGAATTTGGTTACGATCAGTGATGTAGAACTTGAGTTATCGCGTGGACAAGGATACAGAGTGCGAAAAATAAAAATGGCCGCCAAGGGGAGATAAGTCATCGGAAATTTTTTTTAAATACATAGGCTTCTTCGTCTTGTCGTGATAAATAAACATGTATACCGAATTTGGTTACGATCGGTGAAATAGAACTTGAGTTATTGCATGGACAAGGATACAGTGCGAAAAATAAAAATGGCCGCCTAGGGGAGATAAGTAATTGGGTTTTTTTTTAAAAATAAATAGGCTTCTTCATCTTGCTGTGATAAACATGTATACCGAATTTGGTTACGATCAGTGAAGTAGAACTTGAGTTATCGCGTGGACAAGGATAGAGTGCGAAAAATAAAAATGGCCGCCAAGGGGAGATAAGTCATCGGAATTTTTTTTAAATACACAGACTTCTTCGTCTTGCCGTGATAAACATGTATACCGAATTTGGTTACGATCAGTGAAATAGAACTTGAGTTATCACGTGGAAAAGGATACAGAGTGCGAAAAATAAAAATGGCCACCAAGGGGAGATAAGTCATCGGATACTTTTCAAAATCAATAGGCTTCTTCATCTTGCCATGACAAACATGTATACCAAATTTGGTTAAAATCAGTAAAGTAAACCTCTAGTTATTGTGTGGACAAGCTGTGGACGCCCGCCCACCCGCCAGCCCGCCCGTACAAGATGAATACATAATAAATGGTCGTTTTTTCAAACGGGCGTATAAAAACTGCCATTTTCGTCCGATAATCTGGAGGATCCCTGTAGACAGTGATAAACAGGAAGGATAATTGATAATGTATTTCCACTAATACAGAACCAGGAAGCAAACAAGAGAAATGATACGTGGCCGTGACACGAGAAATGGGGCTTAGGGTTGTGTGACCAGTGTAGATCCACATCAAATAGCACATACCTGTAGCCTGATAACGATCTACATTATTAGTTAGAAGCACGACGGGTGTTTCACTGATGGAATGGCAAACAGTGCAGATCCTGATCAGACTGTGTGGATGCGCAGGCTGATCTGGATTTACACTGGTTGCAAAACTGGCAAGCCCCATTTATCCAGTCACATATGCCTTTATAATACCTCAATACACTTTAAAATAAACACATTATGCTGATTGTGTGTGCTAGCTGATCAGGAGGTACATTTATCCTAGCTAGTTCATTCTCCTATCGCACGAAGCCGGTATGTCAGACAGTGAAAAGGGTTGAATGTCAGTGCATGTTATATATGGAGACTCAGCCGTGGAGATACTGTCAAAATAAGCTCCCTTTATTGTGATGGACATTATTGGTTCATAACTGTGTCTGTGACTGGAGAAACGGGGCTTATGTGTCTTAACAACCAGTGTAGATCCAGATCAGCCTGTGCATCCGCACAGTCTGATCAAGATCTACACTATTCGTCATTTCATCAATGAAACACCAGACATGCTTCTACAAGGTTATACAATTGTTATCAGCCTACACTACAGGAGTGTGCTATTTCATCAGGAGCTACGCAGGCCTCCTTTCTCCAGTCACAGCCCCATAATAAGTAATTTCCATTGACAAGGTATTTACCCCTGCATTAATAGTCGCCCGTAGCTCCTCCTCTGTTGTGTAAGTTTTCTTGATTTTCCCTTTCTGCATCGGTGATATCGGGTGCCGCTTGGTGCCGACTAGAACCGAAGCATTCGCCTGGATTGACTTCCTCGCATCACTGTAACACACACCAGGGGCGGATCTAGAGGGGGGGTTCTGGCGGGAACACAGGAAAGTGCATTTCGAAGAGCTCAAAAATAGGACAACCCCCTAGTTGCGAACGGTAACTCTTGCAATCTACTCCCGTACCTAGCTACGGACGGTACGCTAGTAATTGCAACTGATGACTATAATAACATATTAGTGTTTGTATAGGCTAGTTGCGAAGGTAACTCTTGCAATATACTCCCGTACGGTACTGGAGTAATTGCAAGAGTTACCTTCGCAACTAGCGGTAGCCTATAAAAAACACTAATATGTTATTATATTCATCAGGTAATTTTGTAAGCTATAGAATGGGAAAGTATTTAACCCTTTCAACACCACAGGCCTGTATAGTGGTATTGGCAAAAAGAGTAGATCCAGATGAGCCAGCTCGTGACGAGCCGTTTCATCAGGATCTGCACTTTTCGCAAGTAATTTTGAGAACAAAACCACCCCCTTTTCATAAATGGACTACCGGTAGTCTGAAAATCATTTTGTGACAATTGGATTGGTAGGAAAATTAACATATCATGGTTCATTCCAGTTACTTAGGGGTGAAAGGGTTAAAGGTACTCAGTAGGCACAAATTGTTCTTTATATCAAACATCAAGACATTTTCTGGCAAAATAAACATTCATTCACTATTACCCCGCGTATTAATTGGCGTTATTATACATTTTATATCGGACGTAAATTTCCACACTGATATCAGGGCCGATAACCATTTTTCATTAAAATACTAACGGATATTTCTATTTATTTTCCGTATTTATTTTTTAATGTGCAATGATCACACTTTATAATATGTCGAAAATATTATTTTTTAGGTGACGCATTTAATTAGTATAAATAATTAAAAAATAACATGCCTCATTTGCATATGAAAATAGCCTGATACCACCGTGCGTCACTATCAGTAAAATATATATTACTAAATGATTACATGTATATCTGTATTGCGGGCACTCGTAAATCTTAGAACTGGTGGAATAGTGACACAATTATAAACTTATTTAATTCCTATAAAGAACATTTTATGCCTACTAGAATAAGGATAGAGAATGCGAATAGAATATATACTTGTTTATGTTGTGTCATTCAGTAACGGCATTTGACCAATACTAGATGGCCGCCAATGTGCCAACTATATCGCAACACAAATGATGAGGGAGTTAGCCCCCTTATTCCACCAACCTCTTCAAATTCCCCACATCTGCACAACACGAGGAGCTGTATCACTGACCTAGTTTTATAGAGTTTGCTCTGGTCATCCTCGGGGTGTGGAGCCACGTCCTGGCCCGCCTTCCATAGCATGTATCGGTCCGGCTGGAACCGCTGTACAAACACATCCATCTGTATCTTCACTCCGTCCTTGCTGCATTTACACTGGAATACAATCAAACATCGCTATACCACTTACACTGGAATAGTCAAACCTCTGTATACCACTTATACTAGAATACAGTCAAAACTCGCTATACCACATACACTGCAATACAGTCAAACATCACTCACTATACCACTTACACTGGAATACAGTACAACCTCCTCTATACCACTTACACTGCAATACAGTTAAACCTCGCTGTACCACTTACACTGCAACACAGACAAACATTGCTATACCATTTACACTGCAATACAGTCAAACATCTCCATACCACTTACACTGGAATACAGTCAAACATCTCCATACCACTTACACTGGAATACAGTCAAACATCCCTATACCACTTACACTGGCAGGGCTCCAGATAAGGTGTGTATTGGCGTATTTTACGCACTTATTTTTGCAGAATACGCATTGATTATCAAAAGTGGGAGTACAAAATACTCACAGCAATGTGAAAATACGCATTGATTTTCAAATTGAGTAGTGAAAATAAAGTTGTAATAAAGTTGAAAAGTTACTTAGTTGAGCTGTACAAAGCAAACAGTGCTTGCTTTTTGCAGCTCAAATAAGTGAATTTTTGCAATTATGTTTTATCATGTGTTCTCTATCTAATAAGACAGAAAATCAATCATACATCTGTAAAAGTAAAATACGCATTGGATTTCAAATATGCGGGTTTTAGATACAAAAACTTATCTGGAGCTATGCACTGGAATACCAACACCACGACAATAGCATGGCCCACTATTGATGACTACTGATAAACCGATCAAAAATATTATATACAAACGTAGCGCCAACTAATTAACTGCAAGGTTGAAAAAAATGCAAGTACTTTTCATTGACCGAATTGCTGACTTTCAACCAATTACCATGTTTCTAATCTTATATAGACTGAAACTTATGTATTGAAGACTAACACTTATTGAAAACATGCACATTTCCATGTCAATACATGATGCAAATGTGTATGATAGCTCGCATAACAATCAATGGCAGACAGAATATACACACCTAACTATGTTTCTAACAAGTAACAAGTCAGAAATCCAGCTCAAATGTTCTGATATATTAGGTCCTAAATTCCAGAGCTCCAGATAAGGTGCGTATTTGCGTAAATACCCAATTAAAATTGCCAAAAACCCAATTGAAACTAGAAATGTACGCTGTCGACAAGCGCATGTGTATCCCCCTCTCCAGATACACAAGTAGTTTGAAAAAAGGGTGTTCGAGTTATGCTCCGGAGACAAAATCAGTGACGGAAAAACAAAGGGAGATAACTAAAAAATTAGTGATGCAAGAGTTGTCATTCTTGCGTGACACACCTTTAGGGTCGTGGTCTATGCATGTGTGAAGTTTCATGAAAATATTCCAAAGGGTGTTCGAGTTATGCTCCGGACACGAAATCAGTTCACGAAACAACAAAGGGAGATAACTAAGAAATTAACGACGCAAGAGTTGTCATTCTTACGTGCGACACACCTTTGGGTCGTCTTCTATGCATGTGTGAAGTTTAATAAACTAGACTAGAAATGTGGCCTGTCGGCACACGAATGCCCCCGCTGGCAACCAAAGAAAACGAGGCATATTTGATTATAAGCCATTTACCCGAGCGTTAAGGTTTCGAATGCACCAAGTCTGTGAGCTTGACCCAGGGCTTAGCGTGGGCGGGACGAATGTGGATTTGTCACAGGGCGGTAGAGGACCATTGGAGAAATGTGTGTGTGAAAGTGTGAAATTTGAAGCAGATCCGAGCAAGGAAACAGAAATTATAAGCCATTTACCCAGCGTTAAGGTTTCGAACGCACCAAGTCTGTGACCTTGACCCTGGGCTTAGCGGGGGCGGGACGAATGTGGATTTGTCACAGGGCGGTAGAGGACCATTGGAGCAATGCGTGTGTGAAATGTGAAGCAGATCCGAGCAAGGAAACAGAAATTATAAGCCATTTACCCAGCGTTAAGGTTTCGAAAGCACCAAGTCTGTGGACTTTGACCCTGGGCTTAGCGGGGGCGGGACGAATGTGGATTTGTCACAGGGCAGTAGAGGACATTGGAGCAATGCGTGTGTGAAATGTGAAGCAGATCCGAGCAAGGAAACAGAATTATAAGCCATTTACCCAGCGTTAAGGTTTCGAAAGCACCAAGTCTGTGACCTTGACCTAGGCTTAGCGGGGGACGAATGTGGAAGTCAGAGCGAAGGTAGAGGACCTGGAGCTTTGTACAGAGGGTAGAGGACCATTGGCAATGCATGTGTGAAATGTGTAGGCAGATCGAAGCAAGGAAACAGTAATTATTAAAGCCATTTACCCCAGCAGTTAAAGGTTTCTGAAAGCACCATGTCTGTGACCTTGACCCACTGGGCTTAGGGTGGTGGGCGGGACGAATGTGGATTTATTTTCCCACAGGGCGGTAGAGGACCCCTTGGAGCAATGGGCGGTGTTTTGAAATTTGAAGGCAGAATCCGGAGCAAGGAAACAGAATTATAAACCCTTTTACCAGGAGTTAAGGTTTGAGGGGGGGGGGGGGGGCGAAAGCACCAATTATGGTGACCTTGACCCAGGGTCTTAGTGGGGGCGGGAAACAAATGTGGAATTTGTCACAAGGGCGGTAAGAGGACCATGTGGGAGCCAATGGCGTGTGTGAAAATGGAAATCAGATCCGAGCAAGGAAACATAAATTATAACCATTTAAACAGCGTTAAGGTTTCGAGCACCAGTAGGTGACCAATTGAAACCCTGCTTAGTGGTTTCGAAAGACCAAATGTGGATTTGTCACAAGCGGGAGAGGACCATTGAGCAAATGCGTGTGTGATGTGAAGCCAGATCCGAGCAAGGAAACAGAAATTATAAGCCATTTACCCAGCGTTAAGGTTTCGAAAGCACCAAGTCTGTGACCTTGACCCTGGGCTTAGCGGGGGCGGGACAAATGTGGATTTGTCACAGGGCGGTAGAGGACCATTGGAGCAATGCGTGTGTGAAATGTGAAGCAGATCCGAGCAAGGAAACAGAAATTATAAGGCATTTACCCAGCGTTAAGGTTTCGTACGTACGTACGTACGGACGCCGGTAACACTATATGCCCCCCTCACCATTCGGTGGCAGAAATTATAAGGCATTTACCCAGCATTAAGGTGTACGGACGTACGTTACGTACGTTACGTACGTTACGTACGGACGCCGGTAACACTATATACCCCCCTCACCATTCGGTGGCGGGGGCATAAAAATGTGTTCATAGAACACGGATGTCCCACATATCGCTTTGATAATAAATGAGGCCAAATTCCAAGTCAAAATTTTCTTTTACCGGAGCGTTAAAGTTTTTGAAGCACCAAGTATGTGACCTTGACCCTGGGCTTGGCGGGGGCAGGACGAACGTAGATTTGGCACAGGGCGGTAGAGGACCATTAGAGCAATGCATATATGAAATATGAAGCTGATCCGTGAAAGAAAACAGAAATTATAAGATATTTACCTGAGCGTTAAAGTTTTTGAAGCACTAAGTATGTGATCTTAACCCTGGGCTTGGCGGGGGCAGGACGAACGTGGATTTGGCACAGGGCGGTAGAGGACCATTAGAGCAACGCGTATATGAAATATGAAGTTGATCCGTGAATGGAAAGAAAAATTATAAGATATTTACCCGAGCGTTAAAGTTTTTGAAGCACCAAATATGTGACCTTGACCCTGGGCTTGGCGGGGGCAGGACGAACGTGGATTTAGCACAGGGCGGTAGAGGACCATTAGCAATGCAATGGTATATGAAATGATGATCCATGAAAGAAAACAGAAATTATAAGATATTTACCCGAGCGTTAAAGTTTTTGAAGCACTAAGTATGTGACCTTGACCCTGGGCTTGGCGGGGGCAGGGCGAACGTGGATATGGCACAGGGCGGTAGAGGACCATTAGAGCAATGCGTATATGAAATATGAAGCTAATCCGTGAAAGAAAACAGAAATTATAAGATATTTACCCGAGCGTTAAAGTTTTTGAAGCACCAAGTATGTGACCTTGACCCTGGGCTTGGCGGGGGCAGGACGAATGTGGATTTGGCACAGGGCGGTAGAGGACCATTAGAGCAATGTGTATATGAAATATGAAACTGATCCGTGAAAGAAAACAGAAATTATAAGATATTTACCCGAGCGTTAAAGTTTTTGAAGCACCAAGTATGTGACCTTGACCCTGGGCTTGGCGGGGGCAGGACAAACGTGGATTTGGCACAGGGCGGTAGTGAACCATCAGAGCAATGTGTATATGAAATATGAAGCAGATCGGTCGAAGGATGAAGAAATTATGAGACATTTACCCGAGTGTTAAAGTTTTGTGACGGACGGACGGGACGCACGTTCCTACGAATGAATACTTGTTGGGTTTTTACTCTATAAAAATACCCAACACGAGTACCAAACACTATCCTAACCCTACCCAATAAGATCCCTGTACGCTTACAACAAGTACCCATTCGTGTGTGCGGACGGACGGACAAGGGTAACACTAAATGCCCCCTCCACTATCGTGGTGGGGCATAAAAATATTCCAAAGGGTGTTCGAGTTATGCTCTGGATACAAAATCAGAGCATGAAACAACAAAGGGAGATAAGTAAACAAGAATTCCGCGGAATCAAATGCCTCGCCTTGTCCCGCCTTGACCTCGAGCCTGGGCCCGAAAGCAATTTTCACTGGCCCGAACATATACAATTATTGACTAGTGAGCCATAGAATATCAGATTATATTCTATGGCTCACTAGTCAATAATTGTTTTATTATATGATAATAGTCTGTATATAGCACTTACGACCTTATGCTACTAGACAAAAATTGAAAAAGAATTTGAAAAAAAAAGTTTAAAAATTAAAAATAATAATGCTTGCTACTGGAGCCCAGATTTTTTTTTTAATAGTCCTATATTCATCTACATATATCTGCACAGGTCCACATAATGCCACAATATTTTCAACACAGTTTACGGAAATGTAATATACAATGTAGTAATTTACCTGTATAAATTACCTGTGGTCAGATAATGGTCAAACTGGACATTTGCACATGCTAGCACATGCACAGGTGAATGGTTCTCCCAGTCTCTATTGTTCAACCGGAGAAGGCTATTGTTCTCTCTACAGGTAAGGTGTACAGAGCACACGAGAAAACGGGTCCTCATGCATTATTGTCCAGTTTGTAGAGTGCGCAAAACAAAAAATGGAGATAACTAAAAAATTAGCTACGCAAGAGTTGTCATTCTTATGCGCGACACACCTCCGGGTCGTGGTGTATGCATGTGTGAAGTTTCATGAAAATATTCCAAAGGGTGGTCGAGTTATGCTCAATCAGTGCGCAAAACAAAAAAGGGAGATAACTAAAAAATTAGCTATGCAAGAGTTATCATTTTTGTGCGCGACACACCTTCGGGTCGTGGTCTATGCATGTGTGAAGTTTCATGAAAATATTCCAAAGGGTGGTCGAGTTATGCTCCGGACAAGAAGTGTCTGCGGCGGACGCGGATGCGGCCCGCTGTCAAACCCATAGTATCCCCCGACGGAGTCCGGAGGATACAATCAGAAGTAGCGAGTAACAAAAAGCAATGACAAATTTGTGGTATCTTTATCATGCTACATAAAACAATAAACAGACCACAAACATAGCTTATTTTCATATTTTTCCATGAAAACACATCTTGGTATTTCATTAGAATTGTCTCCAAGGAGACAATTCTAATGAAATACCAAGATGTGTTTTCATTTAGAAGCAAACTATTGAATAAGTGCGGTCTGCTGATGTGTAAACAGTAGTGTGATTCTATTTTACACAATTAAAATTTTGAAATACATGTACCCAATTGCTTCAGAAATGATGGAATGACAATACTGAATTACTAATTCCTTATCTGGAGCGCTGTGTTCTTAACATCTCTCAAAATACATACCTGTAAGCATCGCTTGCCATACTCGATCCAGCGCAATGAAGCGAAGTTTGTGGACTCGGCACAGTTGAAGCCATGATTGTACCCCGCGTGGTAGCCGTACGGAAACGTGATCATTATCTCACCAGCATCCTGGGTAATCTGAAATATATGCGATACGTTACTGTGACTGCAGAAATGTGGCTGTGACTCGAGAAATGGGTCTTATGGAATTTGTGAGAGTGTCTCATGATCAAATAGCACACTCCTGTGGCCTGATTATGATCTACAGTATACGGCTTGTTAGAAGATGGCCGGGCGTTTCATTGATGGAATGGTGAACAGTGCAGATCCTGTTCAGACTGTGCGGATGCACAGGCTGATCTGGATCTACACTGGTCACATAACCCATAAGCCACACAACACATTCAGTCACAGCTACATATGTCTAGATTCTGATGTATGTGACTGGAGAAACAAGTGTGTGAACAATGCATTTGCATACATTAATATTGTGCATGTACTGTCACCATTGAGAGACACAAATGATACAGTAGTGTCATTATGAAATTGACCTTGTATGAGTTATTGTTGTAGTCGTTAAAAACATCTGAAAATCCACTAAAACCCCTTCACCCCGCTTGTAAAAGTATCAAATTTGAGCATACCAGATAGATTCTGAATCATTTTGAAAACACAAATTATGACAAAATCATCTAATCAGCTGAAGATTCTCATGCCCGAGTCAAGAAGTGGTAACAACGCTCTCACCTTGCCAACAGGTATGGAGTACTGCTTCAGGATAGTGGGGGATATGAGCGTCATCTTATGGCGCAGAAATGCTGGACAAGCCTGGAAACTGCTCGGGAAAAATCCTGAAACAATGGGTTTTGTTTGTTTGTCTGTTGGGGTTTAACGGCCTATCAACAGCTAAGGTCATTTAAAGCCAGGTCAATGGGTTTATAGTGTTCAAGTACATGTACACATGGGGAAAATCCCAAAATCAGACTGAATATTTACAATAAAAAGACTTATATATTCAACCCTGAAATCAGAATAACCCTGATCTGATGCCAGGTCCTCGCCACATCAGAATCACTTGGCCCCCGCCCAAAAGCAGTAGGATCAGTAATAATCTTACTACTTGTATAATGGACAATAACCCAAATTAACCAGGTAACAAAACAGCCAAATATAAAAACGTATCTGAGGAACTCCTACTGCTAATTTACGCCATCACGTTCGCCCGACCAACCACCCACGAAGGAAGCTACCTACCAAGTTTCAGGTCTGTAGCTATTACGGTTTAAAAGTTTTACAAGTTACATGTACTTGTACATAAAATCATTTTTAAGCAAAATTCGGTCCTATAATGAAGTAATAGCCCGAACTGATGAAAGTAATAGGGATCTCATATGTTAAAATGTCACGTGCGAACAGATTTCGACATTTTTCTAGTATTGAACTGCTTTCTGGATTTCATCATCAAAACAAGAGACGAGGCAAAGCCACGAAGGTCGGGTTTTCATCAAGGCATAGACAATTATGGATAACATATATTTATGTAAGTATACTGGTTCTAGGTGGTATAGTAAGTTAGAAACAGATTTAAGCGCAAAATCTTGGATAGTGGTATGTGTTGGTTATGAAGTTGTGCAAGTATGGTGGTACTAGGTGGCACAATAAGTGAGAAATGGAAATACACGTGAAAACTTAACATCGAAATGGCGAAGTCGATGTTGTGGAAATATTTGGTCAAGGTAAAAAAATGTCACATGTGGTATGTGGTTGGCACCCATTGGTTATGAAGTTTTGCAAGTATGGAGGTTCTAGGTTGTACAGCAACAGAGAAATGGACCTAAACACGAAAACTTAGTATTGCAAATGGTTAAGTCGATTAAGTTAAGCAGAACAAAAATGCGCCTGTCGAACGCAGATGCCACCTGCAGCATATTTGAGAAACTGTGACAAATTGGTTAACCGAAAAGTGTGACGGATGGACAGACGGACGGTCCAAACACTATATGCCACCCTTTCTTCGAAGGGTTATGAAGTTTTGCAAGTATGGTGGTTCTAGGTGGTACATCGACAGAGAAATGGACCTAAACACGAAAAGGTTTTACGAGTTACAAGGCAAAATTGCTAAATTCTAAGTTGAAAAGGGGGAGATAATCCATGATGCGGGGTCAAATAAAAAATCAAATATACTTTGCGCATATACTCATCATAAGGAGGCTACATACAAAGTTTCAGGTCTGTAGCTAGTACGGTTTAAAGGTTTTATGACTTACAAGCCAAAATTGGAAAATTCTAAGTAAAAATGGGGGAGATAATCCATGACCATGCTATTTTCCATAAATGACAGTGAAAGTTGACAAGAAATATTCACAGAATATGCAGAATTGAATTCTGCACATTTCTGTTAACATTCCAGTCATTGATTATATTATGTGATTGTGACCGGAGAAATGGGGCTTATCGGTTCTGCGACCAGTGTAGATCCAGATCAGCCTGTACATCCGTACTGTACTGTTCGCCATTCTTCAGTAATGAAACAACCGCAATGTATCTAATTTATTGTTTTGGTCCTTATCAGGCTTCAAGAGTGCGCTATAAGAGCAGACAATTGAATATCCACAAATCCCATATGCCCCATTTCTCCAGTCACATATGATAAAGGAGGTAATTCCGACGCTGGGCCCATATAGGGCAGGTGGGTGTTTTACCTACCCTGCGCTAATCGCTCCAGTCGACGTCCATGTTCGGGTGGGATAGCATACCACGTCTTCGGCTGCCCGTAGTGTATGTAGTTGATGCTGTATAGATCCATATCTTCTGTGTGCCAAGCAAACGTCGACTTCCACATACCGAAGTAGAGATACGCCGTATTGACACCCTCTATACGCACACCGTAGTCACTGTTAACGCAGTCGAGGATGGATCCCAGGCGAGCGATGTTCCACACATCCTGGTCATCATCGGTGATACTGCCAGACACGTCAGCTCCATACATGGGGTTGAGAAACGTGATGTTTTTCCAGTACTTCCGTTCCAGCTCATCGTAATCAAAGTGTCTGGGTGCCTTGTATCTGAAATTGCAATTTGCCATTTCAATGTGAGCTTTTAACCCTTTCAACACCATAGGCCCGTATAGTGGTACATGTATTGGCAAACAGAGTAGATCCTGATGAGCCGGCTCGTGACGATCCATCTTAACAGGATCTGTACTTTTTACAAGTAATTTTCACATTTTTGAGAACAAAAACACACCCTATTTTCATAGATGGACTAGTCTGAAAATCATTTTGTGACGGTTGGATTGGTTCCAAAATTAATATATCAAATTCCATTCCAGTTACTTAGGGGTGAAAGGGTTAACTTAGGTTGCAGACCTAACAGTATTGAAGATATAATTAGAATGTTGGTCAAAACTTTGTTCTGGGTGCGACACCGACAGGCAGCCGGACGGACAGTGGTGGACCATAGTGTGTACATTTCTTTTCAAAACGAGTAAATTAAAACATGTGTCTGAGGCGGATGATCATGTATACTTGCAACAAAATGTAACAAAGCATGATATATGTCGACAAATTTGATAAAAGGGAACAGAAATGTTAAAAAACAAAATTGCTGATAGAACGACAAACTGACAACTTGTTGCAAAGGGTGTAATTATTTTATTCTTATAAATCTAAAAGTTTTCTCTTCACTGTTTGAACTACATGTATGCACAGTTGCACAACATAAATTTACATATGGTACATATAACATACCGATCCCCTTTAGCCAATATTTCAAAATCCTTCAACTGCATTGCTTTCTTCTGTATGTTGTATTGTGTATAGAGGCCCTGACATCCATGCACCTCCTGCACTATAGGCGCCGGGATCACCAGGTCCAGGTCATCGTACCCATTTTTACGGGGAACCCACTCCTTCGGCGGAATTATCTGAAATGGGAAACATATCCCTTCATGTCACAGGTCAAAAATATCAGAGCCATAGCTCCAGTTAAGATGCATAATTTGACCAAATATTCGAGGTATTTTTCTTAGTTCTTCACTAAAAATGGTAAGTTGGGAGTTCTTTAGAATTGTCTCAATGAGACGATTCTAAAGCACTCCCAACTTGCCATTTTTGGTGAAGAAATAACAAAATTGGCCCCAAAGTTGATAAAATTACACACCTTAACTGGAGCTTTGATCAGAGTGAATGTATGTATCGGTAAGTACATGCACATTGCACAGTCGGTCAGCTAGGTAGTTATGATGGTAACAATTAATATACTATTTTAGATATGCAATAACAAAAACATATGTAGCACATATTTTAGTCATATTTGTAAATACAAATACAGGTAATTCTCGTTATCTCATAGTTGACTGGACGGACTGAGCAAAATAGATCGACATATCCGCCAAATATAGTGACCATTCTCGAAAAAAATACCAACAAAATTGCCTCAAAAATACCGACTTTACTTCCGGGTTTTCATAAATAGCGTACTTTCTTTACATGAAACGCGCATGCAGTGATACTAAATATATCGCATATTCCTAACACAATTTCCGGTACACAACATTTGTTTTGCAAATCATACCCAATACACATCAATGAATAAACGTTAAATCAAAATGTCAACGCTCGCTATCTCTTCTGACGATGTTATTATTCAATCGGAAAATGCAAGACCTACATTTCGTCCCAAAACCACGTCGGCCAAAAACAAATTCGGCCCAAGTCAAATCGGCGTTAAGAAATGTCAAGTTCAATTGTTCATGTTCGTGTTAAAGTGATTCGATGTCACATTGATTAATTATGTTTTAAGTGAATTCCTTTAACATGTTTTTGCAACGTTTAACACATTTTAGTGGCGGTGTTTTTTATTTCAATAGATGTGTGAAAACTTACCGGAGATAATCTCTCTGAATCAGACTTGGCGGTGCCGGGCACTTGTTTTTCACATCGAGTTACGTGTATCAGAATACACAAATGTGATGGGAAACATGCTATCGAAACTCCGATGTTTCCGATATCAAATCATCAGGAGTAAAATACATGAGCTATATAGGGAATTCGGCCAGGACCTCGGACGTATATCGAGATAAGCACGTATATCGAGGTAAGCGATATCAAGAAAAAGAGAATCAGATGTATGACTAAAATATTTACTACATGTACATGTGTGCATGGTTTTCTTTTCTACGTGTCAAAAACTATATTCCTTTTATCAAGCCAACCACTTGTGGTACATCTTACATAATTTATGTGTCTCCGCGAAACTAGACGGTACAACAGTTTGTTTGTTAGTTTGTTTATTGGTGTTTAACGGCCTATCAACAGCTAAGGTCATGCAAGGCCGAGCAAACGGTTTCAATCCCGTTTTAACCTGCTGCATTGGGGGGAAAATCCCAAAATCAGAACGGAATATTTACATCAAGAAAAAATATATTCAGCTCTAAAATTAAAATAACCTGACGTGGTGCCAAGTCCATACCACACCAAGTCACTTGGCCCCTTCCCCTCAAATAGGGGTACGAATAATTGTAATACTCATGTAAGAGGCATAACCAGATTCAACTGTCACATACAAAATGCCAAAGACGTATGTGAGGGCCAAACCAGGTCTCCAGTCGGAATTTAGTAAGGATGAACCCAGATCGCTAAATTACCCATCGCATTCTCAGTCAATGCCGCCGGTCTGATGGTAAACCGAAGTGGCCGGAGAGAATGTCCGACTATAAAAACAAGAATTCGGCCACGGAAGCGGTGTTGCGCCTGCCGAGGCATTTGACCGTAACATGATTATGGGCATGTGCTAAAGTGAGCATCACAAAAACCGTCAGAGAAGTGTATGCTTAAAACACGAAAAAGGTCATGGTTGAAGAAACTTATTGACATAAAAAAATGGCTAAGTGTTTCCACAACCATGTGAAGGTCAAGGTCATGGGGGCATGAGTGTGTTCCGAATGTTCACATGTATCAAGTGTCCAAATATTGAAACAATTTGTCAAGTAATATTAAAGTTACATCATGATGAATGGAATGGTGCTTACTGGCCCATCAACACAAAAGAGTATCATTTAGGGCCAAGCAATGTAGTCACATCATGATGAAGAAAACTTGTACCAACTTTTTGACGCAAACAAGTGTTTCCGCATAAATGTGAAGGTAAAAAAGGTCAAGCGGTTATCCAAAATCAATTTTATATTTATAAATGTTTTTTTTTCGGTTTGGTAAATTTTTATCTGGTCTGGAAAAAAATTCAAGCTTACCCGACCGAATGTCCCGTCAAATTTTGGCAGTTTTGCAAAGACTGTTATGTGACCTGCCATGACAAAAAAAGGAGCTATAGTTTGTGTTAGCATGATAATGAACCTAATTGTCGCTATACATGTATGAAGCTTCTATTTGATGTAGTTTGTTACCAACTAAAATGTGATGGTATGATAAAATAATTTATTACCTTGCACACACCAGCCTTGTGGGCTCCTTGGCTCTCAATGTACTTTATGTATTTATTGAAATCCTTAAACTCGTCCATCGAGGGCCTGAAGACCATAATCTTCGGAATATTGTGTCCACCGCTCGATGACTCCATCGCTCTGATTTCTGCATCAACTCCACCTGAAATAATGCCTAGTAATTCAATATAAGGTGATCACCATGAAGGTCAAGGTCAAAGTCACAATATGAGCAAGTCCAAAATTATTGATTCAAAGGCCACGGTCACCACGGTAAAGATCACACAAATTACACTGGGTGGATCGCCATCAATGTGAGGATGCTATCGATGAAGTTTGGTGATGATCCGACTAATGGATCAGGAGATATACATCAAAATTATTGACACGAAAGTCAAGGTCACTAAGGTGACATTCAATGTCACCTGAATGACACTGGATGGACAGCTATCAAAGTGAGGAAGTTTGTTTGTTTATTAGTGTTTAACGGCCTATCAACAGCTAATGTCATGTAAGGACGGGCAAACGGGTTCGATCCAATTTTAACCTGCTGCATTGGGGGGAAAATCCAAAAATCAGAACGGAATAATTTACATCGAGAACAAATATATTCAGCCCTGAAATTAGAATAACCTGACCTGGTGCCAGGTCCATACCAGATCTAGTTGTGAGGAAGTTTGGTAATGATATGACAAACGGATCAGGAGATATTCAGCATGTGGACGTATGTCCAAAATTGTTGACACCCAACTTGAAGGCCGCCGAGGTCATGGTCAGCCAAATTACATTTGTAGATATCCATCAATGTGAGGAATATATTGATGAAGTTTGGAGATGATCTGACTGACGGATCTCAAGATACTCAACATTTGGATGTAGATCCAAAATTATCGACATGAAGGTCAATGTCACCAACATGATGGTCTGAGTGTCACCCGAATCACACTAGATGGATAGCTATGAATGTGAGGAAGCTATTGATGCAGTTTGGCGATGATCCGACTAGAGATATTCAATAATTGGACACTACGTCCAAAATTATCGACACCAAGGTCACAAAATGACACTGGTTGGATAGCCATCAATAGCACGATCACGAAGCTATTTATGAGGTTTTGTAAAGATCCAACTAATGGATCAGGAGATATTCAAATTTTGGACGTATGCCAACAAATTTTGACACCAAGGTCATGGTCACCAGAATGACACTGCTTGGTATGCCATCAGTGTGACAAAGCTATTATGAAGTTTTGTAAAGATCCGTCTAATGGATCTGGAGATATTAAGAATTTGAATGTATATATCAAAAGATTTTGACACTACGTCTACGGTCAAGATCACCATGGTCACCTGAATGAAACTGATTGGTGTGCCATCAGTGTAACGAAGCTATTTATGAAGCTTAGCAAGGATCCGACTAACGGATCAGATTCACCATTTAAACGTGCATGTATGTCCGAAGGTTAAGGTCACCACGGTGAAAATCAATGTCACCTGAATGACACTGAATGGAAAGTTAAGTATCAAGACTCATAGTGTTTACCAATGGTTTCGGTAGCAGGTAAATAATGTTATGAGAGACAATTCTACAATATGACACAAAAATATTACAATAAACGTACCTACTAATAATAATGTGTGTATGAGCAAAATTCTTAGGTCACTCTCCACAAAGTAGAAAATAAAACAAAAAACGCTTCAAACGTACATTTGGAAAGACTACTCCGTCATAACTCTTATGTAATGCAGTGTAACGAAATGTAATTAGAGTTATGTACTCAGAACTACCAAGTAATCAGCACTAACAAACAGTAAAATATGAAACAGACTATAACAAAATGTTGCACAAACAAAATAAAGATGGCCGTTGTAACAACATCAGTGTAATATGGACAACTCATCGAACAGTCGTTTTCCTGCGACGTGACATTACACGGCAATAATGTATTGAGTATAACTGAAGTGTCCGCTATACGATTAACCCAAATATGCATGCATACAGTCGCTAAGAAGCAAAATATATCGTGTATTCGACAAAAAGTGTCTCGTTGTGACCAACGGAACCAACATTTATCCTGTCAAAAACATTTGGAATCCAAATTGCGTGATGCCACATCATGATTGCATTTTCTCAGCGGTTGTATTCGGTGTATAGAGACACACCAACATCCTTTGATTAAAAAGAAGTTACCTCTAAAACCTTGATACTGCTACAAAGTCAAACTTTCCCAAAATAAATTGTTGACAGCAACAACACCATGAACGTGGACCAAATCACCACGCACTTTGAGGCCGATCTCTTATGCGCTAAACATATAGTTCGTCAGTATTACGAGCTTAGTTACAACTAGGATTTATTTCCAATCATTAAATATACATACAACACCATTCTCTTTATATTGCTCTTATTTGCACTAATAATTCCTACGTAAAATCATATATTATATAGTTTCACTATGCGCAATAATATCGAAAAATATATTATACTGTGCATACATTATGACGAAATTGTTCGATTTAGGGTATAGTCTGTTTCACATTATTAGTTTTACGTTTTGCCTGGCACGTAGGCAATACGTGTATACTAAAGTTGTAGTTGTGTGGTCGTCACATTAAAGCAACAACAAAAGGGACACCACTTGCAAATCGCCGAACATACTGATGTATCAGCATGATCAGTTACATACTCATACGGTACAGTAGAGGTACTTGTCCACAATTAATTAGGTTGTGATTGTTAGTATGAGACACATGAGACATGCAGTACTTTGATTTGATAGGACAGGCGCAATGGAAAAGGTTTTATTGCGATTTACTATAGAACAACACATTCTAAAACTGATAAGAAAGATTCCAGCTCGAAAAAGTGTCCAACATCAATTTAATTGGCAAAAATTCAAAATGACCACCATTTTCTGTCGTTTTCGACATTTTTGGCACAATAGAATATATCAATTTAAGTGAGGTCAACTATTATTATGTGTATTTTCTGTTATAGCATGGTGGGTTTAGAGTACATTAATTACTATTATTATTATTATTATTATTATTTAGACAAATTGCACATTAATAGAAAAGTCAACTTGGCCACCAACAATCATTTTTTTTAATCTAAACATATTTATTAACTTCAGTTGTATCATTTCTGTTAAATATTTTAATCATAAATACATTTAATACTGCATTAAAATAAATGACCAACATGGCAATTAAATACATCAAAGATGGCCGATGTCATCTGTAGTTCTGTTAACTGATCGTGCATTAATTGAAGCTTTGAAGAATTAAAAATCACATGGGCACTTCGGAAAACAGAGAATTAATTATGCACTAAAACTGACGAGAAATTTGTCCAGCTCGAACAAGTGTCCAAGATCGGTATAATTTGCATAAGTTCGATTTTGACGAAACTAAATGATCGATTCTGAAAGACGGACTTCGTCAATTTCGCGCACCTGCGTACCATTTTAAAAATATTAAAATATTCTTATGACCATTTAGTATTTTCGTTTTTTTAAATATAAACTATTCTAGCATTTAAATGATGTATTTTAGATAAAAATGTACCGAGTGACCCCCAAACATTTCAGGTCACGTGACTACAGATACGTCATGCCGACTTCCAGAATAGTCGTTGCTCTTTCAGATTTTTTAAAATTGTGGCCCTGGGATCATATTTTTGTAGGGTCTGTGGTGGGGTCAAATTTCATTGATATATGGGTACATGTGTCTCCTTTGGGTATCTTGTTCTATGTTTGGCCTTTTTCTTTGCGAGGGTTCATGTATCTCATTTTGGGTATCTTGTTCTCCTTGTTTTGTACAAAGAACTGCGCGTGTATCAATTATGTGTTAAAGCATTCTCTTCCAAGAAAACAAGGAATTCCGCGCTTTTGCACTTAATCCACTTGATGTAAAAGGCATCAATGGCGTACGAAATCTCCTTATGACAAGCATAAATGTATATCTTCTGCAATGCGAAACTTTGGGGCTTTAAATAACAGATTATACCAATATGAGTATTTGATGATATTAACGTCAAAACATTGAAGGAGAAATAGACGGTATTTGGTCGAAAATTATTCAACAGACATTATGTTTGTCATCATAAATAATTAGGTCTGACTTGTTTTAGATCCCATAATAATGCCTACACTGTAGTGTTACGGTTGAGGACATCTTTAAATATGTTCTTCCAATTGCAATTGGAGTAGATCATTGGATTGGAATTGTAAATCAAGAGAAAGCACCTAACTGTGCTACCTGTATGTGCCGATTAGACTTGCCATAGCTACATTAACATGGTGTACTATACACCCAGAGCTAAATCGTACAGAGCCTGTCATAAACACCCGTATACATTTTCTAGTTAAGAGAAATTGAATGTTGGTGTGAGTAAGATATACTGTACTCTAGAGGTGAAACTTTTGAAAACTGGGCACTGTGGTGGCCATTTTGAAAAAATGTCCGCCTAATGCTAATCCAGTAAAAATAAATGTCCATATGATTTCAATATAATATGGTGAAATAGTGATTGTAATGTATGTAATGCTGTTCGGATGTATTTCCACTATGAAACATAATTTTGATACGGTTAGTTTCTGAAATTAAAGATGGTCGCTAGCCGCCACTATGTGAAATGTTCGCATGGTTGTACCTCAAATCAAATGTTATTACAATGTTAATGGAGGTCGCATTTCCCACTAATTCACTGATTCCCAATTGATTGAAGGAGCTTTTAGGGTTGTTTGAGTTAAATTGTTTGTCCGAAAATAAATACGAATCTATGTCATATAGAGTAATATTATCATTATTTAAGTCACAGTGCACTTGTTGTCTATTTACTTGACTGCCGTTTTGTCTCTGTCGGAAGTAGTTGTCACCAGAAGTCCAATGAAATAGGTTTCCATAATAATCAAATGTAATCCGCTATCGATTATAACTGAAATAGATTAGTGACGTGATACTAGTTTCGTTTGGAGATCATAATTTAACAATACACGACTATTTGATGGATATATCACTTCTTTGTTCCTACAATGATAGTCTAGCTGTTTTTGTGCACGCATGTTACATGGTGCTGGGATAAATATAAAACAACATGCTGGAAAGCAAATTACATTCGAAACGTACCCTCAGTTCTTACACCAAATTTCAAAATCGTAGATATATTGGATTTACTGATAACATTGACACTGTTCCTGCTCTCAATACTTCATGCTAACAAGAGCAAAATTATCATTTCTGTCGCGGGGCATCGGAATTATATTAGTATATTACACTATCTACATTGGGCGTTTCTCATGCTTTCATGATACTGTGTACTATTGTGCATCGATCGGCTATGTGTTGGCTGTATACATGTACATATGGACCCTCCCCTATAAGAAAACATGTGACTGGTATCAATCTTCAAAATATTGTATGTTGACGTGTCAACCTCTCACAATTGGCCATTCAAGTATTCTGCTATGAAGATACCTTCCAACATCCTGATGACGGAGTTAATTACATTGACATACATTCATGGCATTACATACATGGTTCAAGTACTTCTCACATGCACGAAGCAAACTCCAAGAGGTTATAGTAGAGGAGTTTATTGAGTCAGATGTGTGGGGCAATCTTAAATCGTAGTCATACTTATGTTGGTCGATGTTATTATATTGTTTGTGTGGGAAGTCCTTTGGTTGTTACTCAAACTGTATGAACGTATACTAGATTGTGATACAGTGGGCATGTGCAGAATTGAATAAATTAACGTGCTGGAATGACAAAGGATATGATAACTGCATTCAGTGAGGTGCTTGTCAATTCCCGTCAGGTTCAAGAAATAATGTGTCGTCCCTATATTTGAGGTGAACCCGTCACTGTCCGAAGTGTATCAGTTATATTTAACCCTGACCTTACAGCAAGAAAAAGGTAGCAAGAAAAAGGTAAATCCCCAGCTGAACTTGAGAAGTATCCCAAGGTGAAGCAGTTGTTATACTAGAATGTACGTCCGTGATTCGGCATTTCGTTAATATTTCATCATTTTGAACATTTCGAAACTAAGCTTGGCGAGTCACTAGTATATGTTGTTGATATATGACACATAAATTGATCCGGATGTCAAGTACTGTAAATTACTGATTTAGACATCACCAAATAGTGAAGAAAAACTTGCCAGCTAGTGACAGAAGTATAGAAGATCAAGAAGTTTCAGTTTTAAGTTTTTTATTTCCATACATAGTCATATACAAACAATAAATGAGTTACAAGCAGTTTAACAACATGCATTTATAGGTTACACTCCTTGTTTACAATCAACTATGAGTACATGTATTGTAAATAATTATAGATTATAACGTATTGTTCATACATGGTTATAGGTTGGATTTATTTAAGAATGTTATTTAGATGAGAGAATAGAGTTGAAAATGAGATATGGTGAAATAGGTTTAGTGTTTAATAATTGAGCAACACATCACGATACAATACTATTACGGTATATGCTGTTATACCTAACTGTAATATTTGTATGTATAATCAGAAGGTTCGTGTATCTCTAAATGAGTGTTAGTCTAATTGGATAACATTCCATTTTCGTTCATGAACTATGAGCTTATTTCTATTCATTGCAATTTCTTTTTCAATATTTTGTGTTGCCTTTAGGTAAGATATAAACTCTGGAAATTTAGGTTTCGTGTTTCGTAATTTACATGTATATATAAAGTATTTTCCTAGTATGATACAAAAGTTGAAAAACGTGTTGTCTTGCTCATATTGCCCGAAGCAAACAATGTGCCAATCAAAATTACATACAATATTATTATTGTTTAAAAAGGTATTCAGCTGTGACCAAAAATGTTGGCTTATAGTGCATTCCCAAAAAAGGTGCTTATTTGTTTCTGGAGCCATGGCGCAAATATCACACAAATTGGAGCTGACAATGTTACACTTCAGTAAATAATCGTTTGTAGCAACAATTCTCATCAAAAATATGTACTGAAAATTCCTAAGTTTAGAACTTATAGTGTTTGCAAAATGATTTGTGTAGACTATCTTCCAATTTATATTTTTATCCGCGAATTCGTCATCCCATTTTGTCTTGGCTTTATGCACAACCGCTTTCTGTTGATTAAGAAACATGTTATATAGCTTCTTATTACATTTGGTCGTGGTTTTTATTTGTTCTATTAATAGTATCTTTGTATTAATCGTGTTTATTCTTTCATTTTTAATTCGTGTTCTCCAGTCTTGAGGAATGCACGAAATCAGTTTGAAGTATTTTAGGTAATCGTTATTACTAACATCAAATAGTTCTTTTATTTTTGTAAAATTGAAGAATGATGTAGTTCTATAATCGTATAGTTGTTCTATATATTTAATCCCTTTATTAGGCCATTCCTTGTAGTAAAACATTCTTCCATTACCTTTTATTTTCGAATTGTTCCATAACATTTGCTTTGATATTGTTTCTGGATTATCGCAGAAGTTTAGCTTGCACCATGATTTAAGAACATCTGTCAACAATTTATTTTTTATCAAATGTTTTAAGTCTGTTTGGTTTACATTTCCTTCAAATATATGTACACCACCAAAAGGCTTCAAATAATTTAAATATAGTACTTTCCATTTTCCGTGATTTTCAGTTTCTGCAAGTCGTTTGACCCATGTAGCCTTTAGTGCATCAATAAACGATTCTAATTCTATCATTTTTAGCCCGCCTTCTTCGAACGTTTTAACAATAATTTTTCTACTAATTTTATCAGGCTTTGAATCCCAGAGAAAATCAAACATAATGCGTATAATTTGCTTTAAAGTCTCCTGCTCCGGATTGTCTAGAACTGTTAAAGGGACTATTAATTTTGGAAATGCAAAACTTTTAATGACAGTTATTTTACCTAGTATAGTGAACTTTCCTTTTTTCCATTTGCCTAAACATTGCTGAAATTCCTTTATTTTAGGATCTATGTTTAAACTATGCACTTTATTTTTATCATTACAAAAATATATCCCTAAAGTTTTGGCCACATCTGCAGTCCATGAAAATGGTTTATCATCACAGTACGTAGTTGTAGAGTTCTTCGTCGAACCTGTTCTAAACAATATTGACTTAGAATAGTTTAAACGTAAACCTGAAATGTTTCCAAAATTATCTATTGTACTAATTAATATTTCGAGAGATTGTCTGGACCCATCCATGCAAAATGTAGCATCATCCGCGAACATAGTATTTTTTATTTCTTCACTATTTATAGTTATTCCTTTTATTAATTGATTTTTTTCTGACGCTGTGCGAGAGTATTTCTATTGCGATTATGAATAAATAAGGTGATAATGGACATCCTTGTCTTACTCCTCTTCCCAAGGAAAAAAAATCTGAAAGATAGCCATTATTTGTTACACAACTAGATATATTATGATAAAATATTTCAATCCATTTGATTAAGCTGGGTCCGAAGTTTAGAAAGGTTAATACCTTAATTATATACTCATGGCTTATACTATCAAATGCTTTTTTTTCAAAATCGGCGAATAATAAGATTCCTGGTATATTTTTATCATTTGCGTGTTCAATTACTTCGGATAAGAGTCTTATATTTTCTCCAATATATCTACCTTTAATAAATCCTGTTTGTGAAGAATCTGTTAAATTATTTAATACCTTTTTTATTCTATTTGCAATGGCCTTTGTTGCTATTTTGTAGTCGATATTTAGCAAACTTATTGGTCTCCAGTTGGCGAGGTGTGTTGCATCTTTGCCTGTTTTTGGAATTAAATTTATAACACTTTGTTTTTGTAATGTTGTTAGTTCGCCTTGCTCCATCGAAAAGTTTAATGATTTTACCAAATTACTTTTTATGTCATTCCAAAACATTTTGAAAAATTCTACAGTTATTCCATCCGACCCAGGGCTCTTATTGTTTTTCATTTCTTTTAAGGCATTATAACATTCAGCTTCTGTCAATATTCCTTCACATTTACTTTTCTCCTCATCATTTAACTTATTATTATAATCATTTGGGAACAAATTAATATCAGAATCTGTACATTCTTTTTTATTATATAGTTTTTCTTCTAGTATAATTTGTTCCTTGTCTGTAACAAGTTCTCCGTTTGCAGTTAGCTGTGAAATAATTTTTCTTTCAAATTTTCTTTTTTCAAGCGCTGCAAACAAATTTGTATTCTTTTCTGCAGCCTCCACCCAATTTTCTTTCGATCGAAAAATAATACTTCCTGCTCGTCTTTTGTAAATTTCTTCCGAGACGGCTTTTACAATTATTTAATTCATTGAATGCTTCAGGTGTTTGAATATTGTCATTACTTAATAGATCAATTTGCTGCTGTAATTTATTTTCGTCTGTTTTATCTTTTCTAATACGTTTTGTAGTATATTTGATAGTTTCATTTCTGATTGTTCCTTTAATTAACTCCCATAAAGTGTTAGGGTTTGCTTCATGGAACATTTCGAAACTAAGCTTGGCGAGTCACTAGTATATTGTCGCTGTTGATATATGACACATAAATTGATCCGGATGTCAAGTACTGTAAATTACTGATTTAGACATCACCAAATAGTAAAGAAAAACTTGCCAGCTAGTGACAGAAGTATAGAAGATCAAGAAGTTTCAGCAGAATTAATAGACTTTGAACGACGGAGTAATTAGCACAGAATGCACGTATTAATGCATTGACATGTGAGCTAGTAGAGAAGCAAATGAACATTTTTGGCGATAGATCTGTGAAGTGGAACATACACACCTGAGAAATACCGGTTTACTTGCTCCAAACTCTAATGAATTGAGTTTTGAATGAAGTTTAGGAATACAGTTTAGTACACGTGTGGACCATGGTCGGATGCAAAACATCTTAAACATTTGATCAGACCAATCTTGAAAAGTATGTCAATGATGCTCCAACATCAAACACACATACCACCCACATCAAGCGTCATTCAAACTCACATTCAAAGGCTATCTTTACTGTAGTAGTATCAAGGTGCATGATCACTTGTTTACAACAACAACAACAACAACAATTACTGAAACTTCCACTTCCAGTAGCGCCTCCGATTCAAATTACGTATTCTGTTATATTGTCCTTATTATGTAACGGATTTTAATGAAATATGACGCATCAAACGCGTCTTGGTAAGCTGCATTTGGTGGAATCGGTACTTTGGCCCAAACTTCTGTCTTTTTTGCGACGAATCTATTTCCGAGTTTACTGTCAATACTGATACGGAAATCGATTCTTCGCAAAAACGATATAAGTATGTGCCGAGGTCCCGGGACCACCAAATGCAGGTCACGAAGACGCGTTTGCTGCGTCATATTTCATCAAAATCCGTTTCATATTAAGGAAAATAAAATCATATTTACTTTAGATCGAGTTGGCGCGCTTTCAACACTTTCAGACATTGTTGTTGTTGTGATAACCACGTGATCACACACCTTGAGTGCGGACATAGTTGGATAATCAAACATGTGTACTGCCTGGACATAGTTGGATAATCAAACATGTGTACTGCCTTGCGGTACAAGCCGGCTTTTATAGCGACGTGATAGAGTGTGGGCATCACACCCAAGTGGCCCGGGTTCGACCCCAGCTGCCGACAAAATATTTTCACTTTATAACGCATTCCCCTCCTACTACAATGATGTCAATGAACAGGATATATTACTCTTCGAGCCAATCGGCGAAGTCGTATTTCGTAGGAAGTTTTCATACCATTTGAACTAGGGAGTCCATAAAAGAACATGAAGTGTATATCTCGAATTTTGAGCCATCATTATCTGAGACATTTTCTGGCAAAATAAACATTAATTCACCATTACCTCACGTATTGATTGGCATTATTATACATTTTATATCATACTTAAAATTCCAAACTGATATCAGGGGCAATAACCGTGTTTCCTTAACATGTTAACGGACATTACTATTTATAATCTGTATTTATTTTTTGATGTGCAATTATCATGCTTTATAATTTGTCGAAAATATTGTTTTTCAGGTGATGCATTTAATTAGTATAAATAATTAAAAAATACCATGTCTCATTTGCATACGAAAATAGCCTGATACCAACGCGCGTTACTATCGGTAAAATAAATATTACTAAATAATTATACCCGTATAGCGGCCACTCGTAATCTTTAGAACTGGTGGAATAGTGACACAATTATACACTTATTTAATTCCTATAAAGAACATGTTGTGCCTACTGAGTGGGCATGTACCTTTAATGACACTATTCTTTAACTATCCAACACATGCGTCAACTTTGGACGATGACGTGATGGCACTGGTGACATGGCTGAAATAGTAAGCAGGTTAATTCCTGCTTTTTTAGCTCGACTATTCGAAGAATAAGTGGAGCTTATGTTGTCACCCCGGCGTCGGCGTCGTCGGCGTCGTCGGCGTCGGCGTCGGCGTCGGCGTCACCGTCACGCATTGGTTAAGGTTTTTAGTCAACCTTGTATATGGAATACTACTGGCCCTACACCCACCATACTTGCACAACTTCATCTCCTAGTGATGTACATCAATAACCCCTGATCTATATTTGACCTTGACCTACATTTCCTCTTGAATTACTTAGTTAATTCCCCTTGGTTAAGGTTTTTAGTCAACCTTGGTTAAGGTTTTTAGTCAAGCTTGTACATGGAATACTATTGTGCATACAGACACCATACTTGGACAACCCTTTCTCATAGGGATGTACATCAATAACCCCTGATCTATATTTGACCTTGACCTACATCATTTCCTCTTGAATTACTTAGTTAATTCCCCTTGGTTAAGGTTTTTAGTCAAGCTTGTATATGGAATACTCCTGGCCCTACACACACCATACTTGGACAACTTCATCTCCTAGTGATGTACATCAACAACCCCTGACCTATATTTGACCTTGACCTACATTTAACCTTGAATTACATAGTTAATTCTCCTTGGTTAAGGTTTTTAGTCAACCTTGGTTAAGGTTTTAGTCAAGCTTGTACATGGAATACTATTGTGCATACAGACACCATACTTGGACAACCTTTTCTCATAGGGATGTACATCAATAACCCCTGATCTATATTTGACATTGACCTAAATTTCCTCTTCAATTACTTAGTTAATTCCCCTTGTTTACGGTTTTTAGTCTAGCTTGTATATGTAATATTCCTGGCCCTACACCCACCATACTTGGACAACTTCATCTCCTAGTGATGTACATCAACAACCACTGACCTATATTTCACCTTGACCTACATTTAACTTTGAATTACTTAGTTAATTCCCCTTGGTTAAGGTTTTTAGTCAAGCTTGTACATGGAATACTATTGTGCATACTAACACCATACTTGGCCAACATTTTCTCATAGCGATGTACATCAATAACCCCTGATCTATATTTGACCTTGACCTACATTTCCTCTTGAATTACTTACTTAATTTTCCTTGATAAAGGTTTTTAGTCAAGCTTGTAGATGCAATACTCCTGGCCCTACACCAACCATACTTGGACAACTTCATCTCCTAGTGATGTACATCAATTATCCCTGACCTATATTTGACCTTGACCTACTTTTATCCTTGGCTTACTTTCTTATTTCCCCTTTGTTAAGGTTTTTAGTCAAGCTTGTATATGGAATATTCCTTGGCCTACAGCAACCATACTTGGAAAACTTCATCTCCTAATGATGTACATCAATAACCCCTGACCTATATATGACATTGACCTACATTTAACCTTGAATTACTTACTTAATTTCCCTTCATTAAGGTTTTTAGTGAATCTTGGTTAAGGTTTTTATGCAGTCCGCGGCCACATTGACCTACATTTAACCTTGAATTACTTACTTAATTTCCCTTGGTTAAGGTTTTTAGTCAACCTTGGTTAAGGTTTTTATGCAGGCCGCGGCCACCTTGTTTGTCAAGCTATGTGTACATCGACAACCCTCGTAGTCGAGCTATGCTGTTCTCCTACAGCTCTTGTTATCTATCTGATACATCTTTCACTTCCGCTGAGAAATCAATCTCAGCCTTCTTATTTATAGGGACTTATATTTCTTTTATTGTTTTAACTTGTGTGTTTTTTTCTCTCATATCACTTAATTTTCTTTTATCTCCCCCCCCCCCCCCCCCACTCACCCCCACCCCCTGTCTCATATTTCTATATGTGTGGATGTGGTTGGAGAAATAGTGCTTATTAGGTATATAACCAGTGTAGCATCAGATCAGCCTGCGCATTCGCGAAGCCTGATTAGGGACTACTCTGTCTACTGTTTAGCCCTCCAGACAATAAAACATCCATCATGTTCTCAGCATACTATATCTGCCATGATTAAACTACCGGGATGCGTTAGCGGATTAATATCCTTTTTGTTTCCAAAGTCCCATAAACCCTTTTCCTCCAATCGCGACCACACATGCTGAATATAAATGTTTTTGTTGTATACGCACTATAACAATTTATCATGTCAAGCTCATATATGTAATTGTATTTTTGTATTTTTGTTCTGTAAAGTATTGAGAAATAAAATATTGAATGACAAAATAAATAGTAAACAGGTTAAATACTTACTTTTGTAAATGTATTGACAAATGCTACACCAAATACTACATCATATATAACGTTCGCCGTCGTTTGCATACTAATTTGTCACACGTCACATGTATCAGACTACTAAACATAAGTAATATACACAGGTACTGACAGTATATAATATTGTATCCCAGCAAGGCTGACAGTAGATAATCTGAGGAAATAACGTCTGTAGAGCCGGTTTTTGTAAACCCCCGGTTTTTGTAACCCCAAATATTAATATTGCGATACATGAAACACGATTGCTTCAAACCTTAAATAAAGTATGTTTGTGCCTGACTCGACATTCCGAGTTCGATACTCAAGCCGTTGGGCGGTGGCCGAGCACAAATTTAACTCAGTCGTTTTTTCAACCTTTTCTACACTATAGCCGAGTGACAGAAAATGTAATAGACTTTTCACAGCATAGGGTTAACGAAAACCGGGGGTAACAAAAACCGTTGACGTACGCGCCGGTTTTTGTAAACCCCCGGTTTTTGTAACCCCAAATATTAATATTGCGATACATGAAACATGATTGCTTCAAACCTTAAATAAAGTATGTTTTGACTCGACGTTCCGAGTTCGATACTCAAGCCGTTGGGCGGTGGCCGAGCACAAATTTAACTCAGTCGTTTTTTTCAACCTTTTCTACACTATAGCCGAGTGACAGAAAATATAATAGACTTTTCACGGCATAGGGTTAACAAAAACCGGGGGTAACAAAAACCGTTGACGTACACGCCGGTTTTTGTAAACCCCCGGTTTTTGTAACCCCAAATATTAATATTGCGATACATGAAACATGAAATAACGAACCAATTCATTTACATTTTCTGTCATTCTGCTGTAGCATAGAAAGAATTTGAAAACAAAATGAATGCAGTAAACCTAGGCCTGTCACTTGGCAACGGCCAAAAACCTTAAGTATCGAGCTCGAAACATTAAGGTTTAAGTATACAGCCACCCGCACGAACGATACTTTGCTATATCGTAATAAAACTATTTGGGGCAACACAAACGGGTTTTTAGCACAACCGTCGCGTACGTTCAGGGTGTTTGTAACACCTGGTTTTTATCATCCATATGCCATAAGAAATATATTACGTTTTCTGTCACTTTGCTACGATATAGAACAATTAAAAAAATGACATTCGAGTCTGCCAGTCGAGCAATATAGTGCAGGAAAAGTTGAAAACATACTGAGTTAAATTTTCCTTGAGATAAGCTTGAGTCTCGAACTTAGAAGGTAGGATCAGCCTATACATACCTTATTTTCAGGTATGCAGTTACCAAGCATATCTCGTGTATCGCAATATTAACATCATATGTTATCTTACTCGGAGGTGGAAAAGCTTGAGTTCAACACTTGAAAGTCTATTACATTTTCAGTCACGCGGCTATAGTGTAGACATTTTTGGTAAAAACAAGTTAAATTTGTGCTCGGCCACCGCCCAACGGCTTGAGTATCGAACTCGGAACGTCGAGTCAGGCACAAACATACTTTATTTAAGGTTTGAAGCAATCGTGTTTCATGTATCGCAATATTAATATTTGGGGTTACAAAAACCGGGGGTTTCAAGCAATCATAGTTCATGTATCGCAATATTAATATTTGGGGTTACAAAAACCGGGGGTTTACAAAAACCGGCGCGTACGTTAACGGTTTTTGTAACCCCCGGTTTTTGTTAACCCTATGCCGTGAAAAGTCTATTACATTTTCTATCACTCGGCCATAGTGTAGAAAAGGTTGAAAAAACGACTGAGTTAAATTTGCGCTCGGCCACCGCCCAATGGCTTGAGTATCGAACTCAGAACGTCGAGTCAGGCACAAACATACTTTATTTAAGGTTTGAAGCAATCATGTTTCATGTATCGCAATATTAATATTTGGGGTTACAAAAACCGGGGGTTTACAAAAACCGGCGTGTACGCCAACGGTTTTTGTTAACCTCGGTTTTTGTTAACCCTATGCCGTGAAAAGTCTATTATATTTTCTGTCACTCGGCTATAGTGTAGAAAAGGTTGAAAAAAAACGACTGAGTTAAATTTGTGCTCGGCCACCGCCCAACGGCTTGAGTATCGAACTCGGAACGTCGAGTCAAAACATACTTTATTTAAGGTTTGAAGTAATCATGTTTCATGTATTGAAATATTAATATTTGGGGTTACTAAAACCGGGGGTTTACAAAAACCGGCGCGTACGTCAACGGTTTTTGTTACCCCCGGTTTTTGTTAACCCTATGCCGTGAAAAGTCTATTACATTTTCTGTCACTCGGCTATAGTGTAGAAAAGGTTGAAACAACGACTAAGTTAAATTTGTGCTCGGCCACCGCCCAACGGCTTGAGTATCGAACTCGGAAGTCGCAGTCAGGCACAAACATACTTTATTTAAGGTTTGAAGCAATCGTGTTTCATGTATCGCAATATTAATATTTGCGGTTACAAAAACCGGGGGTTTACAAAAACCGGCGCGTACGTCAACGGTTTTTGTTACCCCCGGTTTTCGTTAACCCTATGCTGTGAAAAGTCATTACATTTTCTGTCACTCGGCTATAGTGTAGAAAAGGTTGAAAAAACGACTGAGTTAAATTTGTGCTCGGCCACCGCCCAACGGCTTGAGTATCGAACTCGGAACTTCGAGTCAAAATATACTTTATTTAAGGTTTGAAGCAATCGTGTTTTATGTATCGTAATATTAATATTTGGGGTTACAAAAACCGGGGGTTTACAAAAACCGGCGCGTACGTCAACGGTTTTTGTTACCCCCGGTTTTTGTTAACGGGGTTTACAAAAACCGGGGGTTTACAAAAACCGGCTCTACAAACGTCGACCAAGGAGGTAGCTGAGATGGCATTATTTTCCTAGGGTTAACAATATCCACTGTCACTCGGATCCTGCTTGGATGTAACATTTAATAATTCCAGCACAAAAATATTTACACAATTCCCTAACATTTGATTGGTCCGTTGCAAGTCTCCGTCCAAAATTTATATCCCAGTAAACTTCATGCCGAACTACTTTCCGTAACCGTGAGGCGCAGTTAAAATAATTCTTAAGAAAACAGAAAATAAACACATTTTCTTGATGAATTTATTTCAAATGCTGGAATTATAAGGAATGAATGGCCTTTTTGTGGAATTTATCGCGGATATAAACTTGGAAAAGTCGCGGGAATACTGGACGAGGCCTTCCGGCCTTCGTCCAGTATTCCCGCGACTTTTCCAAGTTTATACCCCGATAAATTCCACAAAAAGGCCATTCATTCCTATATTATATTAAACTGAACACACCGACACACAAGAATACATAGTGTAATGTACACACCACACGTTTGGTCTAAACCGTGTTTGGTGACATTTCTGCGGACATGATGCACCAAACGCTCAATGCTCTTAATTACTTAATAAATGTTTGTGATTGAAATGTACGTACATTCATGTCGTGCATGAGACATTCACCAGCCAGAGAAAATTGGAATTGATATGAAGTCTATAATAATGAATGTCGCCCTGCTCCTTTTGAACACATATGCATCGGAATAAAATTTGCGCTTGTCAGGTCTCATGACATCATCCAATTGCTTTTCTGATGTTTTCGTATTGTATTGGGTGTCTAATAATGTATGATACTGCTTCATACCACAATAACGTTCCCGTCAAGAATGAAGTAGTTGCAGCGAGCATGCCATGTTATAATACACATATTTGTTTTTGTTTCTCTGATATATAGCAATTGCAAATTATATATGATGCCTGAACATAGTAAAATGTTCATCTTTATACATGTATGTTTTTCATAAAGGTACACATGTTATGGTCAAACATCGGGTTGCATGTGCATTTGTGGCAGAATTACAGTGGGGTCAGCGTGTAAGTGCACACACGAACGAACACGACAGGTTGGTTCCAACCTGTCGTGTTTTTGTTCGTGTTTGCACTTACACGCTGACCCCACTGTAACCTCCACGTTGTCCACTTCAGTGTCTGATCGAGTACACACAATTTGAACCTCCGATTAATAGCCAATAATTAGATAACAAATCATATTCCCACACTATTCCATATTACTCATCTCAACTTTTGTCTGCAATTTAATTGCTCCAGGCAGGTATGAGGACGCAATGAATTGTTTAAACAAAATAATGTGAATAATTATTCATTTTTTTATTTAAATATTTTTTTACTGTCAATTGCTATTTTAAAAGCTTTAACATGCTATGTTCAGTTTTGGTTTGACAGTCAACCGTTTACATTTTAATGTGATAGTGTTTATCAAAGATGGCCGCCAAATATTTAAAACGTCCTCATGTTTCCATAACAGTTATTTAAATGAAAATGTTTCTGGAATCGCACACTATTTCAGCTAGTCTGCTAGGAAGTTGAACAATAGCCTCATTTGTATAAATCAAAGATGACTTGCAATTGTAAATAATTATTTATACCGCAACCAGCGTCTGACGTAACCTAATAAAGGGGGCCGAATAAACATCATCTATATTCGCTACTAACCGTATATACATCAAAGTAGCATAATAAACTTGCACTTTTGTTTTGATGCTCAGTTTGCATATAATTACAATGTAACCGGGTACCAGCCGTACTAGCTTTATTTTCTCAACTTTGACCTCTCGTCATGTGACCAGTGGGTTCAAAATAGCAACGGAAAAAGTTTCTCACTTCACCTCAATAGTGTTGGAATAATTTTAGAATTACTGGACCGATTTTCACAAACTAACTCTTGTTTTCTTAGTTAGACCATTTCCAAGCTATCTAGCCGTGTTTCGGAGTGAATTTCTAAACAAATTGTTTTTCTACCAGCTTCTCGAGCTCCTCCATTTTGTCAAAACTGTCCCACTTCAAATCGATTTTTCGCAATAATTTCAGAATTACCGGACCGATTTGAACAAACTAGCTCTTGTTTTCTTATTTTGATCATTTCCAAGGTAGCTAGCATGGTTTTGGGGAGAATTTCTAAAATAAAATGTTTTCCGTACTGCTCCTTGTCCTCCTCATCCAAGACGGCCGTAATGACGTCAGTCAGACAACTTGACGTTACGTCATAAATCAACGTGACGTAAACGTAAAATGGGTTGCGGTATAAAGTAAATACATGGTTAGTGCCTTAGAATATAAAATATATTCGGTTTCGCCCCGACAACTTTATTGTGGCTCGCTAAAGCTCGCCCCAATAAAGCTGTCTAAGGCTCGATCGAATATATTTTATATTCTAAGGCACTAACCATGTATTTACTATATATTTACATCGTTTATCTCACAGGAGAGAGGCATTTTTACGGGTCATGAAATGCAAGGACGTCAACTGCGTCCAGAACAGAAATGTCCGAATTATCCGAGATGTTTTTTTATTGTTGTTTTATTGTTGATTTCTGTTCCATTGGACACCTATGAAGCGATATTCTAGTTATGTAAGCATTTTAGTTAGCCAAATAGTAAAGAAATGAAACCAACGAGAGTCGTTCATGTTTTTAATCGTTGTTACGAACTGTCCAGAATGATATCCAACATCCAAGATGCAGAGCATGATGTTATTAGCCGATCAAATCAGGGTTCAATATATGTCCGCATTTTAGTAGTTACTGAGTCTCGGGGGGGGGGGGGATGAATGAGCGAGTGAGTATTGGTGTTTAACGGCCTATCAACAGCTAAGGTCATTTAAGGCCGGGCCAACGGGTTGTACTATCCCGCATTAAACGGGTCCACGATGAGGAAAATTCCCAAAATCAGAACTCAATATTTCCATGACACACCAGTCACTTTAGTAGCTCGGCCCCAAAGTAATATGATTTGCCATAAGCTTATTACTTCTTAATGGAGCATAACAGGTTAACGTTGTCACTTGTTTATCCCTTGTTTATCGATTTAAATGGTTTAAATCGACTCGAAGCTTACGTTCAACGGCCGCACAAACTCGATTGAACTGCACGCCTTCCAATGATTTAAATACGCAGCGCGTTTAAATAGTCAATTACGTTTTTTTAATGTGCTCACTGGTCATTTAAAAAGGGGCCCATCCGTGATTTTTTTGCGCGATGTCGGGCGGGCGCAAGACAATCAATAATTTGCGGCATTGACAATAATTAAGGGGGATTGCCGCAATCGCGCGTGCTGGATGCATCCCTGCCATCCCTGCATGATACGTAAACAAATCAAAGTTCGCTATGAAGGGCAATTCTTCGTTTTGATTGGTGGAAAATTTTGTGAATATTAACTAGCGTCAAATGACGCGCATACGCGATCCAATGGGATAAACCCGAGATGCTGAGGTTGCTAGTCGGAGGAGATTTTGAGCAGAGGTCGATTATAAAAATTAGCCGAATAAACACATTTTACGCGATTATACGTGGCTGAAACTTGTTCTGTTTAATAAATAAAAGCTTTAAATTAGCCCAATAATCGGCGTATGTTGGCGTATATGGCCATTAGAGCCAACTATGGACTTCAACAACAACAACTTCCGGGTTCAATCTCTTCCGGCGTTCAGCTCATTACGTATTCAAAATTGTGTTATTTGGCTATATTTAAAGTTTTAAACGGAGATAATTGCCAAAAATGCAAACTTTATCGGTTGATGCAATTTGGAAGTGATACAGCAAAATTCGCGTTCGTAGATTACCGAATAGCGGAGAAAAGGGTTGCTACAAACTTTTTCAGAATTCGATGGATGACCAATATATTAGCCGATCTATAAACAGATCGGCTAATAATGACCATGAACGTAGACACAATCGTAAACTAGTATGGTTGCCATAATGAGTACGTGTTTTACCACTTCACATGAACTATCAACATAGTTGTGGTGTCCATGTGGATAACAATGCTGCCTAGCTGTAACATGGTAATACATATAAACAAGAGTGCAATGCTATAGTAGAAAATAAATTCATATGATGCAACGGTTGGGGTGGCTATTTAGCTTTAAGTTATGGTATATATATCAGATATTAACGTCGTTGCTTTTTTAACCATGATATGGAAGTGACTATTAAAACGGTATAGAGAAGACATGTATGATATAATCATGTTGTATAATGATGTGTAAACTATTCGTTATATAATAGTGTCTATCATTTCGTACAGAAAATCTCAATACATGTATACTATTATTTTACTGCACTCGTATTGCTGTTATATTTGTTCATCATACCATTTTAATAAACAAATACATGTACTAGTAAACAGGAAAACCATTGCTTGTATCTTGGGTTTCATTTACAAGTCGACTTACTGAAAGGTATTAATATAATTGATTGAATGCCTCTAACATCAATGTATAATACATTTACTAGTATTCAGATATGATGAAAATACATTTTGCACGACGATCATGTTTGTTTTGAACATGTTCATGACCACCGATTACGCAATTTATCAGTGCATATATGCAACATCCCCATTCCATTGTATCTTCGGACTATGCAATCAATTCCGCCTAATAAGCATTTATGCTAATTCCACCGTGGTGCTAATTCTGGGGCCCGTTTTACTAAACTTCGTACGACTAAAATGTTCGTAAGTGCAACATTATGATAGTCTGTAAATTTCACATTAGCAATGTTTTCGTGTAAACAATGATTGGATTTAGATTTACTGAGCATAGGCTGCAAATGCAGCCTATGTTCAATAAATGTAAATCCATCAATTCAGATTTCCAGACGATCCTAAATTTGCACTTACGAACATTTTAGTCGTACGAAGTTTAGTGAAACGGGCCCCAGGTGTGGAAGACACATATTTTATATTTGAAACTTGCTGAAAGTTCTGAATAGAAAGTCAAAATCAATATCCAAGTGGTCTGGCATGCATTGCCTATGTTAGTGGACATAACATGACATAATTATTAAATATGATAAGGCTGCGATCAGTACAGTACTATAGTTCATGTTTTGCGCTTATTCGTGAGCTCTGTATGGTACCTACACAAATAACATTTATAAGAGTGTCTTATACGTTTATGAAAACATAAAACATATTTGTCACATTTATGAATGACCCAGTCTTTGGAAATATGGTACCAGATATGCATAATATGGTTATACTTATTGCATAATGGTAACAGTTGACGGGAAGCTACAAGCAAATTGGAAAGTCTGGTAAGGTATAAAATGAAAAGTCATGCAGAGCATGATGTTATTAGCCGTTCAAATCAGGGTTCAATATATGTCCACATTTTAGTAGTTACGGAATATCAGGGAAAAGTGAGAGAAGTGTTGATTTCCTCCCCAACCAATTGTCCCAGTTATATTTAGCTATCATTAATATCTGATAATAGCAATACTTATGGTAGTCAAATGTAAACAATATTATTCCAGTTGAAAGAATTAACCTTTGAATATAGGTGAAGGCGCTTAGCATTACACAAATATGTAGCAAGTCAACCGAAATCTCATAAATACCCGATTTTGGCGGCCATCTTGAAACTATGATAATTATATACTAAATATTAGTGTAGTTTACGTAAATTCTTTAATATATCCTTCATACATATTTTTTAACAACTTACACCAATTTCCAAGTTAAGGACCATGACCTATTGGCTCATATATTGGCAATTTTCGACTTCCGTTAAGCATAAAGTTCAATGACCTTGAACTTGGTTTAAAAAATGACACCCGGATTTTTTGGAAATCTTATACATTCAAGTTTATAAAAACACCGGGTGCCATAAATTAACACGAGGTGCCGGAATCTTATATATATACCTACAATTACCCCTGGACTAGAAGGCAAACCGCCTAACTTTAGTTTACCGAACTCTTGTAGATAAAACGTTTATTTATAGCCAAATTACAAACCGCCTAACTTTAGTTTACCGAACTATTGTAGTTAAAACGTTTATTTATAGCCAAATTGCAAACCTCCTAACTTTAGTTTACCGAACTCTTGTAGTGAAAACGTTTATTTATAGCCAAATTGTGTTATTTCGCTATATTTAAAGTTTTCAACAGAGATAATGGCCAAAAATGAAAAATTATCCGGTTGATGTAATTTGGAAGTGATACAACAAATTTCGCGTTTGTAGATTACAGAATATAGGAGAAAATGGTGGTTACAAACTTTTTCACAAGCCGATGGATAACCAATATATAGCCGATTTATAAATAGATCGGCTAATAACGAGTCAACCAGTTCTATTACCGGTAATTACAACTATTTTATGACAGCCTACGGAGCACCGCCGGGGACGTAGAATTCTTTTTTTGTATTAATTCGTTCCCACGAAATAACAATTCGTTCCCTCAATGTAACAATTCGTTCCATCAATTTAACAATTCGTTCCCACGAAATAACAATTCGTTCCCACGGGAACGAATTGTTAATTCGTGGGGACGAATTGTTATATCGTGGGAACGAATTGTTAATTCGAGGGAACGAATTGTTAAATTGAGGGAAGGAATTGTGAAAATGAGGGAACGAATTGTTATTTCGTGGGAACGAATTAATAAAAAAAAAACATGTACCCTGCGGGGCTCCGTAACAGCCCATGGAAAGGAAAGGTATTTGTAAATCCTGGCACTGTCCAAACTATTGGGCGCTATGTTGATTCTACGGAGCCCCGCAGGGCACATGTTCCCTCAATTTAATAATTCGTTCCCTCGAATTAACAATTCGTTCCCACGAAATAACAATTCGTTCCCTCGAATTAACAATTCGTTCCCGTGGGTGGGAACGAATTGTTAAAGTGGGATCGAATTGTTATTTTGTGGGAACGAATTAATAAATAATTAATTAATGAATCCGTAGGATTCCCTGTACTCGGGTACTCTCCATTCTGTGAACAAAACGATGCAACTCATCGTTGTCCATTCTACGCTTGGCTTTCGATACATACACCATTCCAAGCTGCATTGACAGAACATGTGATCAGTTGCGTCGGAAATGCTGTGGAACAGTTGGTTAAAATTGAATGTCGGATACGGTACGCTGGTGCATGTTCGTCTCGTAGAAAAATAGCACGGTGCATCACACATTACAACGGGAATTACATTAACCCTTTCCCTGTTTTGCGATATTTCGACTCTTCCAAATCGAAAACATCTGAATAAAAGAATCAACTGCTGGGTCAAATGATGGTTAAATTATCTGATAGAGTAGAAAACATTGTGGGAAAAGAAGAAATTGCTTGTAACAAGCAATTTCTCCTTTTCCCACAATGTTTTCAAAAGACATCTTCTGCAGAGGCGTGAAAAGTCGTTTCTATCAGGTAAAGGGTTAACACAGTCGAATGTGGTGAACATTGTCAACGAGTCAGTTTGTCAAAACAAACTGAATAATATATATTTACAATATATCACAGTCTGATCAGGATCTGCGCTGTTCACCATTCCATCAATAAAACACACGTCATGATTCTAGCAAGCAATACAATACAAATCATCAGGGGGCCGTTTCACTAAACTTCCTACGACTAAAATGTTCGTAAGTGCAAAATTATGATAGTCTGTAAATTTCACATTAACACTGTTTTCTTGTAAATAATTGTTGGATTTACATTTATTGAGCATATGCAGCCTATGCTCAATAAATGTAAATCCATCAATTCAAATTTGCAGACGATTCTAAATTTGCGCTTCACGCACATTTTAGTCGTAAGACGTTTAGTGAAACGGCCCCCAGGACTGTGCTACACATCCACAGTTGAATTAACGTGGTTATAAATCAACTTAACCCACTATCAAGTAAATATATGAATGGAGACAATCGATGTGAACAGGTAATTATTTATAGTTGGTGGCTATCTTATGCTATGCAATTGATGTGAATGTTAAACATCACATTTTAGATGATCGAAAACGATTTTGCGTATCCGTAAACCAGAAAGCGGCAATTTAAGTAACATATTTTATCCCGTCAACACAGTGCGTATGTGCCGTGAAACACGGTGCCGTGAAACATTTTTGATATCCTGTCAATACGACCTAATCACTGCGTATGAATATGTGCTGTGGCTGGGATTATTTTTATTGCATTTTAAATATATGTGTAGGTGTTGACGGGATGAATAGAATAGTAGGTTAATGCCATGAATGGGAAAACATATCTGGCGCTGCACGGAAACTGGATGTGTTCGGCAGAGCCTCGCCCATCCCGTTTCCTAAGCCATGCCAGATATGTTTTCCCATTCACGGCACTAACCTACTACCTACTATTCTCTATATTTATAGCTAAACATACCAAAATTAGCGCCAACACTTGACATACTATGAACTATTTTAGAACAACATTGACATTTGGCGGCCATCAAGGTTTTAAGCAAATTAATCATATATCTAGTTTACCTCATGTAATTGCTCAGACAAGTCTCCTGTGTTGTCAGCGATAACATTTTAATACACCGAAAACGCTCAATTGCTAGCAATGATGAGAAAGGTGTGGACATTAATTGAAACTTTTTTACATTTGGTGGCCGTCTTTGATTTATGCAAATGTCAAATTACCTTGTAGAAGTTCTTTGGCGGCCATCTTGGAGTTATATAAATAGCAGATTACCTCGTAGCTATTTTAATATTTATTTAATAATCGAATGTAACTATGCGATAATCAAATGAACATATAGTCTTTGAACAAATACACAAATCCACTGCCATAGTCAATTATTAACCATTAGACCGCTACTCACAACAATTGTCGTCTGCTGTTGCTTTTGTATCTTGCCTTATTTCTCAATAAAAACATAGTTGGTTTGACAGCACTTCAGAATCATTTCCAATGGAAATGATTCTGAAGTGCTGTCAAAGCATGTTGTAAATTATTCTAAAGTGCTAAAATCATGTTTTTGATGATACAAATGGAAAATAGAAAATAAACAGCAGACGACAAAAATATTAAGATAGCAGTCTAAGAGTTAACGTACCAAGTGTTAGCTTATATTTAAGTGTATAAATTGGCTCGCAGACTTTCCAAACCTGGTCATATGAGCTCAGAAAATTGTCAAGCCAATGGCCCAGATATACACCTTTCTTGGTAATTCGACAAAGAAAGGTGTTTATGTGAGGATATCATGCGTGTGATACCACAGGCATTCGGTGTGTTTCAGCTTTCATCGGTATACAGTGGGGTCAGCGTGTAAGTGCACACACGAACGAACACGACAGGTTGGAACCAACCTGTCGTGTTCGTTCGTGTGTGCACTTACACACTGACCCCACTGTAACTATATACATGTATATATGAACAAGGCTTCTAACTTTGGTCTGACACGACCTCGTATCAAAACAAATTCCGCGATTTTATTAACGCTAATGTGAATATTTTGGTTTCATTTGATAATTATTGTTATCTTGCTAAAATAGCATAGTTAGAACATGACTATGCAAAGAATATCGACTTACAGCTGCTTTTCCTAGGTCGGACACAACCTCGCATCATAACAAATAAAACAATGTGTTTAATGCTCTAACGTCAATATTGTAGTGGCAAGTACATATGATCATTTGATAATTATTATCATTATCCTGCAGAAATACATAGAATGCCTAGGAAATTACAATTTTAAACATGTTATTTTGTTATGATACGAGGTCGTGTCCGACCAAAGTTAGAAGCCTTGTTCATCTTTATAGAGTTATACCGATGAAAGCCGAAACACGCCGAATGCCTGTGTGTGATACCACAGATGGAAGACTCGGACCGAGGACTAAAAATAACCCATTCGAAAAACATTACTCCACCCACCCATGTCTGTTAGACTATATACAGTTGTATTTGTATAAAACTGTATAGTCTAACAGAAATGGGTGGGTTGGGTCATGCCTTTTCGGATGGGCCAGTTTACTGGGTCCCAGGTCCGAGTTCTCCACCTGTGTGTGGTACATGCACATTGCTGTTTGGAACGCTTGGTTAGCCGCTGATCTTATAGAGAACGGCGGGCGGCTAAATCAAGCGTTCCAAACAGCATTGTATCATACACAGGTGGAAGACTCGGACCTAGGACCCGCTGGTCTTACAGAGCAGCCCGGCCTTAAATGACCTTAGCTGTTGATAGGCCGTTAAACACCAATCAATCAATCAATCAACTTAGAAAGCGGGTTTGTGCCGCGTTGAATGACCCTCGATCACTGCTGCTGTGTGTGCCAGGTACAACAACAACGTCTCCCACTCCAAAGTTATATTATTTTATATTATTATTATTTTATGCAACGGCTTTTGATGAAATATGACGCGGCAAACGCGTCTTCATGAGCTGCATTTGGTGGTCCAGGGAGTTCGGCACAGACTTATGTCGTTTTTGCGAAGAATCGATTTCCGAGTCGGTTGACACGGAAATCGATTCTTCGCAAAAAGACTGAAGTTTGGGCGAAAATACAGAGACCACCAAATGCAGCTCATGAAGACGCGTTTGATTCGCCATATTTCATCAAACAATATAAAATAATACGTACTTTGAAACTGTTTGCATTCATTTTGGTTCAAAAATGAGTTTGTAGTCGATGAAAATATCAATATTTGTTGATAAACAAACAGCAGGTGCTTGTTTCAAAGCCCAATCGATTTTCCGATAGACGCTCGGGTCAACTCCTCAACTCACCGATTCGCGGCCGATGAATTCCGATAGCCGGAGTTTATCGACTCGCTTCCGAGCCGAAGCCGTTGGGTTACGGAAATGAAATTGTCAATATTGACATTTTGCACTGAGTGGTACACAAAACAAGTTTTTGTTGTCTTCACATTGCGATTAAGATGTAAATCTCAAGACTTGAGATGTATCTATTAGGCAGTATATGTTAGTTTTGTGTACTAAATCAGTTGCCAAACATGTTTTTGTGTTTGAAAAAATCGGAAAATTGTAATACTGAGCCGTTCAGGGCCTTTAACTCGCCATTAATCAATGAATAAATCGTGTGGTTTGAAGACGCACCATATTTGTACTTAGATCAGGTGGTGTCGTGTTGACGTAGATTCGATCTTATCTTTGGTTACAGATTGTTATCTCTACACATAACCATACTATTTATACATACAGCGGCATCATGCTTTTGAACTCTTTAGATAAACATTAAAATGGATGTCTGGGGATTCCTTGTTTTTGTTTCCACTGTAACGGTTATTTCTGCGGTTTCACCCGCACATCAGGAACATGGTAGCGACGGACCTGTCTGGAATGAACATGGACACGGTGGATATCGGAGTGCTTTTATGCAGTACATTGTCACCAAAGGATGTAACTACCTCGCAGGGTCTGTACACACTATTCTCTTACTTAACCCTTATGCCCTAGTCAGAAACACACATACGGATTATGCGGATGCTACGGATGGATCGTCCGTATCTACACCTTCTATCCGTAATGGTCCGTATCGCATCCGCTGAGTCCGTAACTGTCCGTATCGCATCCGCAGGGTCTGCAGGATCCGCGTCCAAATTTTGAAAAGTTTCAAAATTAAGGCGCGGACGAGTAAACCGTAATGATCCGTAACTGAAACTAACTGAAGGCATTCATCCGCATTTATCCGTATCTAATCCGTATCTAAACCTATCATTCCGCGGTCTACCCCAACTTGTGGACTGATACGGTTTCATGCGGATCGTTACCTTTAGTTACGGTTAGTTACGTGTCTCGTTCTGCGCATTGTTACGGACTGTTAACTTCAGAAACGTTTCAATACGGATAGCTTGTGTTCCAATACTGACAGATACCTATTTGTGCGGATCAATGCGGATAATTGCGAAAGGCTAATTTCAGATACGGATACATACGGATTGTTACGGACTCCTGCGTTCCATTAACTTCTTGTGCGACGATCTCTACCACTTTGGAAAAAAAAATGACACGTGAACCCAGAATTCTGGGAAGGTTTCTCGATCTATATATACTGGATGGTCTTTTGACATAACCATTGGTGTCTTCCTAGTTTCACAGCCATGGATAACGAACGCAGACTGCTCTTGCTGAGACTCAGCCAGTCCAACATGAACCTCGCACTCGTCTATGCACAGCTCTTGCGCATCTGGATGGCACGCCGTCGGGAGAGGAGGTGGTGGGTCCGCCGTTGGATCACTCTCAGGCCTGAACAGGGAGTGTATGGCAACCTCATGATGCTCTTGAGGAACGAGGATGTGGTGGAGCGACTGACGCCGAGACTACAGAAGAAATACACATGGTACAGAGACTCGCAGGAGGTTGGACTGAAGGTGGCCATCACACTGAGGAACCTGGCCACAGGGGACTGCTACAAGTCGATGATGTACCTGTTATATGTGCCGCACAACACCATCTCTCTTATAGTCAGGCCATTTGGGACGAGTACGGCGACGAGGTGGTCACCAACCCGACGACAGCTGAGGGGTGGAAGGAGGTCGCTGCAGGCTACTCCAGCCGGTGGAACTTTCAACATGTGCTAGGTGCCTTGGATGGCAAGCACAAACGCATCCGGTGTCCTGCCCACGGAGGGTTTCAGTTCTACAACTACAAGGGGTACCACTCCATTGTGCTGCTAGCCCTCGTTGACGCGAACTACAGGTTCATGTGGGCCCAAGTCGGTGCCCCAGGGGCAGCATCTGATGCCCAGCTGTGGAACGAGTCGGCTCTGCGAGACGCGGTCATCTCCAACACCATCGGCATCCCAGAACCTGAACCTCTGCCTGCCGACGATCGTCAGATGCCGTATTTCATCATCGGGGACAAAGCATTTGCCCTCAACGAGTGGATGATGAAGCCCTTCGCTGCTACGCCTCTGGAAGAGAACGAGCGGGTCTTCAACTATCGCCTTTCTCGTGCCAGACGATGTGTGGAGAATGCCTTTGGCATACTGGCCAACCGCTGGGGCTGCCTGCTCACAGCCCTCCGACAGGAGCCGCAGAACGTGGAGACCATGGTGCTGGCGCGTGTGACACTCCACAATATGCTGAGGACGGCCTGCGCAGATGATGGTGCACTTGGCGACCGTGAGAACGAACAGCACAACCTCGTCCCCGGCTCGCGGAGAGCTGTTCTGGATGATTTGGAGAGGCGGCTGTACGGCAACAACACCAGCAGGGCGGCGAAGAGACAGAGACTGTATCTAAAGCACTACTACAACGGGGAGGCCGGGTCGGTGCCATGGCAGCGGCGTATGGTGCAGTGATGATGCGGTGACCATTTCATAAACGTGTTAATTGCAAAAGTTGGGTCACCATTTCATAAACTTATTTGACCTTTATTTATTTAGTTGTCCAATTAATGACAAATAAATAAAGGTTTGTGAAATAAAGGTAAATAAATTAATGGTATTTGCAGGCATGTTTATCCAGATGAATACCACACAACTTTGCCAATGTATACACTAGTAGACTCCAAAAGTATCCTAGATTATCCTAGTAACCTATTTATGGACAGAAATATCCAACTTCAGCAGTAATTCAATATAATATTCCAATAATGTGTAGATGTAACTTGTTCAAAATGCAAATGGCGAAAGGACGCTATCCGTGACGTCACCCCTTCTATCCGCTAGGCATGCGCAACAGTCCGTATCTGAAGGTATCTATCCACATATATCCGCATCTAAAGGTAGCAGAAGGTAATGGAAGGTAAGTAGTCCGTATATATCCGTATCTATCCGCATCGTGTCAATTCAAAGGGAACGTATCTAACCGCTGACATCCTCTGACATCCGCTGACATCCGCATTTATCCTCAACCATCCGTATCTATCCGCATATATAGGTAACTGTATCCGTAAATTCATGAAGAAAATATGCCACGCCCACAATTTCTGCGGAAGACTGCGGATTTTATCCGCAACTATCCGCCCTATCCGCAATGTGTGTGTCTGACTAGGGCATTAAATTGGCGGGAATAGAATATTGTCGTTTGCTGTTTTTGTCATATTTTGTTTTGTTTTATTTCTCTATAAAAGCACGGTTTGGCAGCACTTTAGAATCATTTCCATTGGAAATGATTAGAAAGTGCTTTCAAACCATGCTGCTTGTGAGAACAATGCAGCAGACGACCAACATATAATTCAGCATTGTAACGGTTAATTGAGTATCTAATTGCAATAACACGTCTTTAAACCGGAAAATCAGAACCTATTACTTTCTGCCATTGGAAGATTTCTGTCATTTGTCTGTAGTGCTAATTTCTGTTCGTGACTGAAAACAATACAACCATTCTTACAGTGCTCATGTGTGGCTGTGACTGGATAAATGGGGCTTATGGGATTTGTGACCAGTATAGCTCCTGATCAAATAGCACACTCCTGTAGCCTGATAACAATTAATATTGCTGGTTAATAGAAGCATGCTTGATGTTTCATTGATGTAATGGCGAACAGTCTAGATCCTGATCAGACATATCTGGATCTACACTGGTCGCTAAACCCATAAGCCCTCCATAATGTCTCCACTCACAGCCACATTTCTGTATACAAATGTAGTGTTCATATCATATATCAACATTTCCAAGGTGTATGATCACGTGGTACTAACAACAACAACAAGTACCGATTCAAAGTACGTATTCTTTTATAGTGTCCTTATTACGTAACGGATTTTGATGAAATATGGCGCATCAAACGTGTCTTGTTAAGCTGCATTTGGTGGTCTCTGTATTTTCTGTCGTTTTTGCGAAGAATCCATTTCCGTGTCTCCGACACGGAAATCGATTCTTCGCAAGAACGACATAAGTTTGTGCCAAACTCACTAGACCACCAAATGCAGCTCATGAAGATGCGTTTGCTGCGCCATATTTCATCAAAATCCGTTTAATATTAAGGAAAATATCAAATAATGTTATTGTTGTTATAACCACGTGATCATGCACCTTGATTTCATTGATACTTCTCTAAATTGGACGCTATGTGATTTTTCCTTGTTTGTTTGGTTTAGCGAGGCCCTGTCTTACATATGTTAAATATGCATATGCTGTCTAGAAGCCTTGAAACACAGCGACATATGTTTGAATATTACCGTGTTCCGTTTAGGCCATCGTACTCGTAATCGTAGTATTGTACTATCGTCATCGATGACGATAGTATAGTACGATGCTACGATGACGATAAAACGCTGCTACGATGGCGATAGTACGATGCTACGATGACGATAGTACGATGTCACGATACTACGATGACGATAGTACGATCATACGATGACGATAGTGCGATGCCACGATGGCAATAATACGACGCTACGATGACGATAGTACGATACTTCGATGGCGATAGTTCGATACTACGAAAACGATAATACGATATAACGATGCTACGATGACACTAGTACGATATCACGATGCTACGATGACGATAGTACGATATCACGTTGCTACGATAACGATAGAACGATGGCCTAAACTGAACACCGTAGAATATGCATCAAACTGCGAGGAAACCCGTAGGAATTCCGAGGTTCGCCGAGGAATTCGTACCGTTTCCGAGTCGAGCTTGATAAAGATATCAACTGTCACAGGCACTGTATTCTATTGTATTTGTAGCCTATTTCACCAACATTTCAAAGTATACTTTTGTAGCAAAGTATACTTTGAGGGAGAAATTTTCAATTTAAGGATACATTTATTAATTTTTATTATACTGAATTTATTACATTATCACAGCCATTTTGGCTGTGAAAATGTAATAAATTCAGTATAATAATTCTGCATACTTTTAATCATCAAATATGTGCAGTCGTTCGTTCTATATGCAATAATGCATTTCGGGAAAAATAAATGATTACTCCCTCAAAGTATACTTTGCTAGAAAAGTATACTTTGCAATTTTGATGAAATCGGCTACTGGTAGCGTTCTATGCTAGAGGATGCGCCAATATCATTTCTTCGCAACTAGACAACCACCAGTTCCCCAAATGCTGGATCCGCCCCTGATACTATTGTGGCCATCGACAGTCGTTACTTCAGCAAACTGCAGTCCGTACTCATTCACTACAGCATCACCGCCTGTATAAATAACTCTTGCCCAGATGGTGAACGTTTTCTGAACATATATTGTCTCTGACAATCAAGCTGGGCCCGGTTGCTCAAAGCTTCTGTTAGCTTAACAGACTGTTAAATCCTTAGCATTGCTAAAGATTTAACAGTATGTTAAGCTAACTTCTGTTAGCTTAACAGGCTGTTAAATCCTTAGCATTGCTAAGGATTTAACAGTCTGTTAAGCTAACAGAGGTTTTCAGCAACCGGGCCCTGCTTGTTTTCAAAGACAATATTCCGTATTTTGAAATAGAAAAAGAAAGACAAATATTGGCAAGATTAGCACAGGCGGTGTTGTAACCCGAATTTGCTGTTTGTAACACAGGTGGAAGACTCTGACATTAAAGGTGCATGCCTACTCAGCATTCACAAAATGTTCTTTATAGGAATTCAATAATTGTGTCACTATTCCACCAGTTCTAAAAATTACAAGTGCCGCTATACAGATCATTTAGAAATATTTATTTTACTGATAGTGACTCGCGGTGGTATCAGGCTATTTTCACATGCAAAAGGAGGCATGATATTTTTTAATTATTTATACTCATTAAATGCGTCACCTGAAAAAATAATATTTTCGACACATTATAAAGTATGATCATTGCACACCAAAACATAAATTACAGAGAATAAATATTAATGTCCGTTAACATTTTAAGGAAACGAGGTTATCGCCCCTGATATCAGTATGGAAATTTACGTCTGATATAAAATGTATAATAATGCCAATCAATACGTGGGTTAATGGTGAATGAATTGCCAGAAAATGTTATATCTACAGACCATGCAAAACTATCTGTCTCCCTATAGTATAACCTACTGAGTCGGCATGTGCCTTTAAAAATGCACATTAAAAAAATCCCATTACCCCACCCACTTGGTCTTGTATTGTACTGTGCTATAAATCTTTATAGCACAGTACAATACAAGACCAAGTGGGTGGGGTAATGGGCTTTAGTTTAATGGGCATTTTTTTGTGTATCACAATCCCGAGTGTTCCACCTGTGGTTTGTAAAGCAGGGCATACATCGCCATGCGTTAAAGACAGAAAATAGGCATTACATTTGTTCACTGTTTACTGCGTATTACAGGTTCATGCATTCGCACTACGTCCATGGCAATGGCGACCATAAAGACAACATTTGTGACTGGGAAAACTGGGTGACGCGCAGAACCGCGGAACTGAACGTGCCCAATATGTTGTCGTCTGCGCTCATCTCATGCGGCTCATCCGTCAGCCTTACGGCGCTCGAAGCGCCGCAACACGTATTTGCGCGCTGTAACATGACGTCACAGTTGATGTCACAGTTGATGTCACATATTGTTGGAAAACGACACAAGCACGATAATGATGGTATATTCGCTCAAAATGGAACACGAATAAGCGTCAGTTCTGTTATTGGGTCTCCCAGCGAACACGACCCCCGCTATGGCACGAACACAGACACGGCCGCGGATCATCACCAGTCACCGTTGGCGAGTGGATCATTCAATGACGTCAGTGAAGGTCACACGCTGCACGACCATTACCATGACAATAAGCATGACAGCGAGCACAGCGATGTGATTGCCAACCCGGTACAGACGGAGCCGCCGAGTCCAGCGTTATTAAAATGGTGCTATTCATTTAGCAGGTAAACACTAACACATAATTCCAGCACAAAAATATTTACACAATTCCCTAACATTTGATTGGCCCGTAGCAAGTCTCTGTTCAAAATTTATATCCCAATAATTCCAGCACAAAAATATTTGCACAATTCCCTAACATTTGATTGGCCCGTAGCAAGTCTCTGTCCAAAATTTGTATCCCAGTAAACTCCCAAACTCCCACGCCGAACTACTTTCCGTAACCGTGAGGCGCAGTTAAAATAATTCTTAAGAAAACGGAAAATAAACACATTTTCTTGATGAATTTATTTCAAATGCTGGAATAATAAGGAATAAATGGCCTTTTTGTTGAATTTATCGGGGATATAAACTTGGAAAAGTCGCAGGAATACTGGACGAGGCCTTCCGGCCTTCGTCCAGTATTCCCGCGACTTTTCCAAATTTATACCCCGATACATTCCACAAAAAGGCCATTCATTCCTATAATAAACTCCCTATGCCGAACTACTTTCCGTAACCGTCAGGCGCAGCTAAAATAATTCTTAAGAAAACGGAAAATAAACACATTTTCTTGATGAATTTATTTCAAATGCTGGAATTATAAGGAATTAATGGACTTTTTGTTGAATTTATCGGGGATATAAACTTGGAAAAGTCGCGGGAATACTGGACGAGGCCTTCCGGCCTTCGTCCAGTATTCCCGCGACTTTTCCAATTTTATACCCCGATAAATTCCACGAAAATGCCATTCATTCCTATATTATTGAAATCAGTTTACATATGAGGCACGCCATGTGAATTTGTACCTAAGAACATGTGCGATCTTTTATGAAATATATTTAAAGAAACTGTGATATTTTCTGTAAATGACGTCGAAAGATGATGAAATTTATCATCAGCTTTCGACGTCATTTACGGAAAATTAATCTTAAATATATGTCATGAGATATCGCACATGTTCTTAGGTACAAAATCATATAGCGTGTCTCTGAAACTTTTGTCAACTTTTGACTTTATTTATGAAAAGTATTTTTGTAAACGTATTTAATGTATTTACGCAGATGTCCAAAGGTACAAACTCACATAGCGTGTCTCATATATGTCCCACCATGGGGAACAGGGGGCAGTTGGGTGGTGACCTGGATGAGTAAAATTGTGACCTCTAGAACAACTTTTCCCATTTTTTGTAAGTCCCAGCTAATGATCTTAGTTGTGTATCAGGAGAAAATTTCAATTCAATATCTTGTGTATACACAGGCGCGGATCCAGGATTTCGGGTTATGGGTGGGGGGGGGGGGGGGGGGGGCGTGGGCGTATCTATTTTGCAATACTTGACTAGTCAAATATTGCAAAATAGTCGACCGAGCGGAGATCGGGATAAGCTATGCTCGTTCGATAATATAGTAAAGTATTGCAAAATAGTCGACCGAGCGGAGATCGGGATAGCGGTAGGGGGGTCCGGGGGCATTCCCCCCCCCCGTATTTTTTTGGAAATCTACATCGCATTTCCTGCGTTCTGGCGCATCACATAAATTATAAATTATATCCAAGATTATCCGAGGTTGTTGCAACACCCCCCCCCCCCCCCGTTCAGCCACGGAGATTTGATAGATCATAGTTTACCACCAGTTGGAGTCAGAATTTAAATGCCGTAAAACACAGGAAAGTGTATTTCGAAGAGCTCAAAAATAGGCAACCCCCTAGTTGAGAACGGTAACTCTTGCAATTACTCCCGTACCGTCCGTAGCTAGCTACGGACGGTACGTGAGTAGATTGCAAGAGTTACCTTCGCAACTAGACACCTAACCCCCGTTCCCCAAATGCTGGATCCGCCACTGGAATAGTGTACAGCTATTTCATGGTTATTCGGGAACAGTCAAAACATATAACCCCTCGGTGTTGTGGACGAACCGATGTACTATTGCCCTCGGCCGGTTCGTCCACAGCACCGAGGGACAATATGTTTTGACTGTTCCCGAATAACCATGCATTATCTGTTTTATTACTCAACCTGTAAACAGTGTATGTGACAAAATGAACGTAAATTTGGCGTGGGGCGCATCGACTGACCGATCTAAATGACGTTGAATTATATGACGTAATCTTCGACAAAAATCATGAAGTCGTGCTTTTCAGGGGTGAATTAGTTTTAACTATTGCCCAGGTACGCGGAATAATTGCACAGATACGCGGAACTATTGCACAGGCACGTCAAAACCCAGGAATTAGTCAAAGCTATGGAATAACTTATATAACAACTAGTATGTGCCGTGAAATACGGTGGCGTGAAACATTTTTGATTCCTGTCAATACGACCTAATCACTGCGTATGCATATGTGAGGTTATATAAGTTCGGTAATAATGTAGTGCAAAGAGGTTTGACTCATTATTGGAATACACATCACTGTTTTGAAAATGTATCATCATCGGAGTATAAACTTTAAACTGGACAAATGTCGGAAGACTTTCGCCAGCCAGTATTTTTGGATATTTAGATGTTTATATCCCCGATTAATTCTTAAATAATTTCGTTAATGGCTTATAATTGAAACACGATTTTATTTAAAAGTGATTAAAATGAATTTAAAATATATATGTAAAATATACATAAATATCATTGACGTTACGTCAAAACATCGCTAAAACAGAACAAATGTGATTGCACCACATTGTCACAATATTAATTGTTGGGTATATAGGTATATGGTTTGCTGGACACTGGACACATAGGTGGTCAAATTCGGTAGTGTACATGTATGTAGTGAATTAATATCTACTGTGAGATACATGTTGACATTCCTGTGTATTGGTTTTTTGAGTGGTCAAGCAGGTTACCTGTGTGTTTGGACATGTGCATTGTACATGAGTTGAAGTGGGGTCATTGTGGACAGTGGACATTTGAATCTCGACTAGGTAACAACAATACTTGTATCAGAGACAGCAGACTGAGTTATCCAACTGTAAGTACATGTGAATTAGTTTTAGTGACATGTAGTTTGTGTGTGAATTGTGTGAATTGTGAATATGTATTTTTACTAGTCAAAGGCTTTGTGTAATTTTATCTGAAGTTGAAATGCGATTATTTTTACTAAAATGTTATTAATATTCTCAAATATGCATTCGCCTAAGATTGTGAAATATTATACCAGACTTCACAGTAAATGAATTGTTCATTCATTGACACTTTAGTAGAGTGGCTAAGTGACAAATAGCTGAGGATTGTTTTTTAAAAAGATATTTTCTTTTTGGACATACATTGTAATTCTGGAATTTTTGCTAGAAGATAGTTTTGTATTGTACAGGTGGTTTTTGGGTGTGGCCGTGCTACGGGCATGTGAGAGCAGCGAGGCGAGGAAGCGAGCCTGCATGTGCATTGTTGAGACCGTTTGTTCCTGGGCTAATATGTAAGAACTTTCCATTATTACGTTTCCATGAGTGGGGGACTATACTCTGAGGCCGGGACCTTACACTACCTGTGTGGAACATTACGTGTCCTGTGTGGACTGTGAATGGCCTGTGTGCACCATTACGTGTCCTGTGTGGACTGTGAATGGCCTGTGTGGAACATTACTTGTCCTATGTGGAACAATATTTGACCTGTGTGGAACATTGTCCTGTGTGGACCGTTACTTGTCCTGTGTGGACCATTACTTGTCCTGGGTGAACCAATACTTGATCTGTGTGGACCATTTACTGTCTGGGTGAACCAATACTTGACCTGTGTGGAACATTACGTGTCCTGTGTGGGCCGTGACTTGTCCTGTGTGGACCATTACTTGTCCTGAGGTGGCCGGGAGTATTATTGAGTACTATCGTCCTGTATATTCACACTCACTGACAATGGAATCTAGAGAGAAGTTAATGCAGTTGCTAATGTAACACGTATGATCCTGTGTGTGGATTTAGACACTTATGTGAGGAATTAGACACTTATGAAATGGTGTGGGACTTAATACACTTATGTGATGAATTAGACACTTATGAATTGATGTGGGGAATTAGACATGTATGTGGGGAATTAGACACATATGAACTTATGTGATGAATTAGACACTTATGAACTGGTGTGGGACTTAAGACACTTATGTGGGGAATTAGACACTTATGATCCTGTGTGGAAATTAGAAACTTGTGAACAGTTTTGGGGTAGTTGACACTTGTAACATTATGTGGGGTAATGAGACACTTTGGAATTGTGTTATGAAATGATACACTCATAAGCAGGGTGGTTATTTGACATGTGTTTGTGTTGAAGTGTTGAGGGGTTCACTTGTACTTGTGTGTAAAATAGTAATCATATTTTACTTGACGACGTGTTTTAGCCATAATATACATGCTACACCTAATCCAACTGTGTTCACTAGTCTTAGCTAGCCATCAGATCCATCTGCCGACCTATCCAACGAACTCGTCAATTTGTGACAAATGGTTGCAGCGGTGGGATAGGTCATTGCTCGGAAAAGGTATATGGATATTGGCAATAGGACTATTGATATTAATTGGATTTAGGCTTGTAGGTGAAGGTTCATTGACGAGAAATATGAATTTTGAAAAGTTAATGGAACTTGGACAGGGGTTTGGTTATCAAGGGGATGAATTGCTAGCATTTATCGAGAAGCGAGAGGAGCTTACACGTGAAAGAGATGAGAGAAATAGGGAGCGAGAGAGTAGGAAGGAATTAGCCTTCTCTGAGGAAAAACAAAAGCAGTTCGAGTTAGAGTTGTCTAAAGAGCAGACTAGGTGCAAGTTAGAGCTGTTAGATAAGGAAATTGAACTTGAATGAGTTAGAAGTAGGGCATCAGGTGATATGTCTTTAGCATATGATAATGCAGGTAATCACTCGTACAATAACGGTGGTGGGGCGAAAATGAAATTACCCAGATTACCTCCCTTTGAAGAAGGAAAGGATAACTTAGATGCATACATTCAAAGGTTTGAGCGTTTAGCTGAAATGGCTGGTTGGTCTGAAGATATAAGGGCTGTGAATTTGAGTACATTGTTGAAGGGCAAAGCTTTAGAAGTTTATTCACGATTGTCTCCAACAAATGCAGCAGATTACAAAACTTTGAAGGACTCACTGTTGAAACGCTTTCAATTGACTGAAGAAGGATTCAGACATAAATTCAGAAACAGTAAACCCGAGTCTGGGGAAAGTAGTTCGCAATTTGTTGCACGGTTAGAAAATTATCTTGACAGATGGATGGAACTTGGGAACGCACCAAAAACTTATGATGGGCTAAGTGATCTGTTATTAAGGGAACAATTTATGATGGCAATGGGTAAGAATTTGGCTGTTTTTTCTAAAAGAACGAAAACCTGAAACCGTTCATGAAATGTCGGTACTGGCAGAACAATACAACGAGGCTCATGGGGGGTTTGATTGCAGTAGCAAATTGAATACAGGTAGAGACAGTCGCAATGTGAATCATTCCAGTAAATTTATTCCATCAGGAGTAGATCGCGTTCGTGAAGTGGGTAGGAAGTGCTATGGCTGTGGTAATCCAGGTCATATGGTTAGAGACTGTCCGGCTAAGTCGATTGGTAGTGGATCAGGGTTTAAGCCATTTGATAAGTCAAGGGAAGGATGGAGTGGTCAAGGCCGAGGTCGAGGCAGGGGATATGGTAGGAATTTTGAGTCAGGAAACTGTGTTGTAGAACAAGAGGAAACAAAGCCCAAGGTCATTGTTAGTTGTTTAATTCCAAATGAATCTACACTTGAACCTTGTTGCATTTCAGATTGTAAGGTACACCTTCAGTGTGGCCATGAACTCCCTATTGTTAGTGCAGCCTGCAAGGCAAATGCAGACCGAAAACCGTTTAGTGGGATGCCAGTTTTAGAGGGTTATGTAGGATATACAAAGGTCAAGGTTCTTAGAGATAGTGGTTGTAGTAGCGCAATAGTCCGGAAAGATTTAGTGAATACACACGAGTTCACGGGGAGAACTAGTCTTTGTGTATTGGTTGATGGAACTGTTAGAAAGGTTTATGTGGTCGCAATTGATGTTGATACCCCTTACTTGGTTGGACAAATTGAGGCACTCTGCATGGAAAACCCGGTCTATGATCTCATATTGGGTAACATTCCTGGAGATCCTAATCCAGATTGGATTGGGCATGAACCACATTTTCAGATGAAGCCAACGGAAGCACTTATACAGGCGGTCGAAACTAGGGCACAGAGAGAACGGAATAAGTCTCGAACACCAAGTAAGTTACATGTTCCAGCACCTATTAGTGATATCGGAGTAGAGGATGTGAAGACGCATCAAAGCCAGGACCCTGCTCTAAAATCGGTTAGAGAGGCAGCGGTAAGTGGAAAAAAGTCAATTGGTCGTGGGGGCAACACATCTCGATACCAGATCAAAATGGATTGATCTATAGGGAATTCCAATCTCCAAAGGTAGAGAACGGTAAGATTTTCAGCCAGTTGGTAGTACCGACAGCTCTGAGAGCCCAGGTATTGAAGTTATCACATGACTCATTGTTCGCTGGACATCTAGGGGGTAAAGAAAATATCAGAAAAGATACTAACACATTTCTTTTGGCCAGGACTCCATTCAGACAGTATGCGTTATTGTCGTTCGTGTGATGTGTGTCAGAAGACTCTTCCGAAAGGCAAGGTGAGTAAAGTTCCCATTGGCACAATGCCAATCATCGACACACCATTCAAACATGTGGCTGTGGACTTAGTGGGGCCAATACATCCCAGAACGGACAAAGGTAATACATACATGTTAACCTTGGTCGACTACGCCACAAGGTATCCGGAGGCGACTGCTTTGAAAAGCATTGAGGCCGAAACCGTAGCCGAAGCATTAGTGGAAATGTTTTCACGCATTGGTATTCCAAATGAAATCTTGACAGATATGGGATCACAATTCACTTCTGAGGTGATGAAAGAGGTAAGTAATGTTCTATCCATAAAACAGCTGACAACGACTCCATATCATCCCGCATGTAATGGATTGGTGGAGAGTTTTCATCAAACTCTCAAGCGCATGCTTCGTCGAATGTCTGAGGAAAGACCGACCGATTGGGACAGGTATATTGCGCCTTTATTATTTGCTTACAGGGAAGCACCACAAGAAAGTTTGGGATTTTCACCTTTTCATTTGATCTATGGAAGGACAGTTCGAGGACCATTGACAATTCTGAGAGAGCTGTGGACGAAGGAGTTGGAGCAGACCGAAATTAAAACCACATACCAGTATGTTGTAGATCTGAGAGAGAGACTGGAAGGGACATGTGAGTTGGCCAGATCAGAATTACGTAAGTCAACAGACAGATACAAGGGTTACTACAATAAGAAGGCCAAGGACAGACAATTCAGTGTAGGAGATAAGGTACTTTTGTTATTGCCCACAGATCACAATAAACTGCTCATGCAGTGGAAGGGGCCATTTGAAGTTGTACAGAAGGTGGGACCTGTGGACTATCGCGTGGACATTAAAGGTAAGTTGAAATTGTACCACGCAAACATGCTGAAACGATACATAGAGCGGGAACAGGAAGCACCAGTGCAGACAGATTCTGGTGACAGAGGCATCATAGCGCAAGTATGTGTCGGAGTTATTGAGCCTGAAGTGGAAGACCGAGATGACACAAATAAGACAGTTTCAGGTAAGTTGTTGTTGTTACCGAGATTCCAAGCCAAAGAGTCGATACAAGACGTCCAGATTTCACCAGAGCTAGAGGTACAGCAGCAACTCGAGGTAAGACAACTGCTTAGAGAATTTTCAGATGTTCTAACCGATTTACCCGGAAGTACCGATGTAGTTGAACATTCTATTAGGCTTACAGCAGAAGAACCAGTTCGCTCTCGACCATATCCTGTACCACATTCCTTGAGAGATAGTATGCGATCAGAAGTCAAATCCATGCTAGGTATGGGGATCATAGAGCCATCAAATTCTTCGTATGCATCTCCAGTTGTGATGGTGAAGAAATCCGACGGAAGTTACAGATTCTGTTGTGATTTTCATAAGTTAAACAAAATCAGTGAATTTGATTGTGAGCCCATGAGTAACCCGGAAGAAGTATTCGCCAGACTGAGCAAAAGTAAGTACTTTACGAAAATCGATCTCAGTAAAGGGTACTGGCAAATACCTGTACAAGAGTCCTGCAGACATTTAACGGCGTTTATTACCTCAGAAGGTCTGTATCAGTTCAAAAAGATGCCATTTGGTTTAGTTGGGGCAGCAGCTTGTTTTTGTAGGATGATGAGAAAAGTTCTACATGGGATGAACCACATTGAAAACTTTGTCGACAACATTCTAGTTCACACGGAAACATGGCAACAACATGTACAGGTACTCACATACTTGTTTTCCAGGTTGCGTCAAGCAAAGTTGACAGCAAGGCCAACAAAATGTTTGGTAGGTTATTCATCATTGGATGTTGTAGGGCACGTCATTGGAAATGGATGCATGAAACCTAACCCAAGCAAGGTACAGAGTATTCAGGAGTGTCTACATCCCGAGACAAAGAAACAGGTGAGATCATTCCTGGGACCGATTTGCTTCTACAGGAAGTACATTCCAAATTTCAGTTCCATAGCATCGCCATTGACCGAGTTGACGAAGAAGGGACAACCAACAAAGGTAAGTTGGGGGATAGAGCAAGAAGGGGCATTTCGGAACTTATCTCAGATACTGACACAGTCCCCTGTTTTGAGATTGCCAGACTGTGAGAGACAATTCATCCTGCGTACAGATGCCTCGGATAGCGGATTAGGGGCAGTGATATTACAGGAGTATGATGGAGAGAAGTTCCCAGTTGCATATGCGAGTAAGAAGTTGCTGGTCAGGGAACGGGCATACTCTGTCATTGAACGTGAATGCTTAGCGATAGTGTGGGCTGTACAGAAGTTTCAGACATACTTGTATGGCCAGGAATTTCTCCTTGAAACTGATCATCAGTCACTGATATACTTGAATCGTGCCAAGGTGGCAAATTCACGTATCATGCGATGGGCTTTATCTCTTCAGCCTTACAGGTTTCGAATTATCGCGATCAAGGGGTCGGATAACGTGGGAGCAGATTTCCTGAGTCGACATGCACAGTAGTAGTGAGAGCAGAAACCACAGTTGGGATTGCGAATGTAGTTGCTAGGTCTGTAATTACGACGAAGAAACCAGACGGCGTGTAAATAGTTGATTTTAGTGAGGAAATAGGAGTAAAAAGTGGATTCTCCATTTTTACACTTAAGGAGGGAGGAATTGTCACAATATTCATTGTTGGGTATATAGGTATATATGGTTTGCTGGACACTGGACACATAGGTGGTCAAATTCGGTAGTGTACATGTATGTAGTGAGTGAATATCTACTGTGAGATACATGTTGACATTCCTGTGTATTGGTTTTTTGAGTGGTCAAGCAGGTTACCTGTGTGTTTGGACATGTGCATTGTACATGAGTTGAAATGGGGTCATTGTGGACAGTGGACATTTGAATCTCGACTAGGTAACAACAATACTTGTATCAGAGACAGCAGACTGAGTTATCCAACTGTAAGTACATGTGAATTAGTTTTAGTGACATGTAGTTTGTGTGTGAATTGTGTGAATTGTGAATATGTATTTTTACTAGTCAAAGGCTTTGTGTAATTTTATCTGAAGTTGAAATGCGATTATTTTTACTAAAATGTTATTAATATTCTCAAATATGCATTCGCCTAAGATTGTGAAATATTATACCAGACTTCACAGTAAATGAATTGTTCATTCATTGACACTTTAGTAGAGTGGCTAAGTGACAAATAGCTGAGGATTGTTTTTTAAAAATATATTTTCTTTTTGGACATACATTGTAATTCTGGAATTTTTGCTAGAAGATAGTTTTGTATTGTACAGGTGGTTTTTGGGTGTGGCCGTGCTACGGGCATGTGAGAGCAGCGAGGCGAGGAAGCGAGCCTGCATGTGCATTGTTGAGACCGTTTGTTCCTGGGCTAATATGTAAGAACTTTCCATTATTACGTTCCCATGAGTGGGGGACTATACTCTGAGGCCGGGACCTTACACTACCTGTGTGGAACATTACGTGTCCTGTGTGGACTGTGAATGGCCTGTGTGCACCATTACGTGTCCTGTGTGGACTGTGAATGGCCTGTGTGGAACATTACTTGTCCTATGTGGAACAATATTTGACCTGTGTGGAACATTGTCCTGTGTGGACCATTACTTGTCCTGTGTGGACCATTACTTGTCCTGGGTGAACCAATACTTGACCTGTGTGGAACATTACGTGTCCTGTGTGGGCCGTGACTTGTCCTGTGTGGACCATTACTTGTCCTGAGGTGGCCGGGTGTATTATTGAGTACTATCGTCCTGTATATTCACACTCACTGACAATGGAATCTAGAGAGAAGTTAATGCAGTTGCTAATGTAACACGTATGATCCTGTGTGTGGATTTAGACACTTATGTGAGGAATTAGACACTTATGGACTGGTGTGGGACTTAATACACTTATGTGATGAATTAGACACTTATGAATTGATGTGGGGAATTATACATGTATGTGGGGAATTAGACACATATGAACTTATGTGATGAATTAGACACTTATGAACTGGTGTGGGACTTAATACACTTATGATCCTGTGTGGGAATTAGACACTTGTGAACAGTTGTGGGGTAGTTGCCACTTGTAACATTATGTGGGGTAATGAGACACTTTGGAATTGTGTTATGAAATGATACACTCATAAGCAGGGTGGTTATTTGACATGTGTTTGTGTTGAAGTGTTGAGGGGTTCACTTGTACTTGTGTGTAAAATAGTAATCATATTTTACTTGACGACGTGTTTTAACCATAATAGACATGCTACACCTAATCCAACTGTGTTCACTAGTCTTAGCCATCAGATCCATCTGCCGACCTATCCAACGAACTCGTCAATTTGTGACACACATCATTGTGTTCTTCGTATTTGAAACGTCCATTCGATACGAAATCTCTACTGTTGCGGAATCTATTAACCCTTAGACCGCTATCTTAATGTTTTTGTCGTCTACTGTTTATTTTCTATTTTCCATTTTTATCATCAAAAACATGCTTTGACCTCACTTTAGAATAATTTACAACATGGTTTGACAGCACTTCAGAATCATTTTCAGATTCTGAAGTGCTGTCAAATCATGTTTTTATTGCTGGATTTTTAGAAGTTCCTATCCCCGTATAGGCTTATAATTCCAACACAATTCTATCTGAAAGTGATTAAAATTCTATTTTTGATTTTGCCGATGAAAATAAAACTGTACGTCAATTATATGTTCGTGCATTCATTGTTACATTTGACGTCTATACCAGTGACTTAGCCACGCAGAGTTCCAAATAAGGAATTGCACATTGGGCACTGCTACGGCAATGTTTGGGTACCAAATACATTGAGAACTTACATTTTCAGACGGTTATTTTACAAAAAAACATGCTGGACTTTATTCAAGTATGAACTCTTGCCATGTGCCCGGATACGACTACGGTGGAAAACGCTCAGAATCGTGTAAATCGTTTGGAGTTCGAATTTCATGTATTACATCTTCATTCTTTTCGCTAAAGTTCACGTTTCACCCGCTTGTACGATGTGATAATCCACGAGCGGTATCGAGCGGATTATCGACCGTACTGTCGGCAGTCGTGTTTTAATCTTGTTATACCGTCCACTATCCATATTTATCCCGTCAACACGGTGTGTATGTGCCGTGAAACACGGTGCCGTGATACGTTTTTGATCAATGCGACCTAATCACTGCGTATGAATGTGTGCGGTTGCCATCCTATTCGATTCTCGATTCTCCGATTTTGAGGATACTATATGTATACATGTACCGCGCATTCTCCATGCTGTTCCGAGCTTTATTGCAAAAATGCATGTATTTTTTCTTTCATTTCGGCACTTTATGCGATCATAAGTGCTTGATGGCATTGTTTGGCTATCTTTAAAGAAGTTGTAATTATTTCACCGATGTCATAATTTATTGAAATTATGAAGCTTTTCGTTATCAAATGATTCTAAAAGTTGAATTGCCAGTTTTGTATAGCTTTCTATAAGTGTTCTATTATTTCCAATGACACTGTTGGCAGTATTGTTTCTGTTTCTGTTTATTTTCAGTTACATCAACAAGAAGTACCACTTCAACGAAATTGTTTTCGTACAAAAGTCGTCATATTGGCTTGAGGATGTATACCAAATAGCTCCGAAATTCGGCGTTCCTGTTTCCTATGCGCATGCGCTAGTTGGCTGTGGAATTGACGTGGCACTCAGTGCACTGAATGCGCCTAGTTGGCAGTCTGTGATGTACGCGATGATCTGAAATAAATGTGGTGATGTTGTTGATGGGTGTTCATTATACATTGGAACCTCTCTAAACCGGACACCAAGAAAACACATGTGATCTTATGTTTGATGTGTTTCTTGGTCATTAATATCTGTTCGTGATCGCATATCACACAACTATGGCTCTGAATGATCACATGCCTGATTTACAGTGAAACCTCTCTAAACGGACACCCTCCCAGGGTGTTCGGTTTAGAGAGGTTTCACTGTAGCAGCATTCCTTCGACGCTATATGCCGGCCACCTTCGCTAGTCCGTTGGTTTGTTACCCGGATGTTATACATAACAACGCTGAATTGAATTTTATCTTCTGCTGTTCAAATTCTTACTTTCAAGTTTTTTCTTAACAAAAACATGTTTTCGCAGCGCAAGAGAATCGTTTCCAATGGAAACGATTCTCATGTGCTGCAAAATCTTATTTTGCTAAGAAATAAGAAAAATTATGAAAATCAGCAGATGACAATATTCGGTTCCTGACTTTTAAGGGTGAAAGAAACTGTATTTATCCCGTCAACACAGTGCGTATGTACCGTGAAACATTTGTTATATCCAGTCAATACAATTTTTGCATTTTACAGCCATTTGTAGGTGTTGACGGGATAAATAGAATAGTAGGTTAGTGCCGTGAATGGGAAAACATATCTGGCGCGGCACGGAAACGGGATGTGCTCGGCAGAGCCTCGCCCATCCCGTTTCCTGAGCCTTGCCATATATTTTTTCCCATTCACGGCACTAACCTACTATTCTCTATGTCAGTAATGTTCAATTCTAAAAAAAATCTGCATTTTCTCATTAATGGAATAGACCAAGGGTTAGCATGGAAAAGCCAATGTTGGATATTTAGGGGTGACAGGGTGACATGGACACGTCGATAGTGCTTTGGGTCCGTAATTTCTGGCACTCAGACTGCAGTGTAGTCTACCCAGGCCAATTAGGGTCACAGAAGATTTATTTTTTAAATTCCATTCATTCAATACAACATCTTGATATTTTCTTTGATATTATCTTGAAAAAACAAGAAAAGATCTTGAAAAATGAAAAAAAGATCATGAAAATTCAAGAAAATATGCTGAACATCCAACAAAATATCTTGAAAATTCATGACAGTACCTTGAAAATTCCAGAAAAAAATCATGAGAATTCAAGAAATGCTTTGAAAATTCAAAGATCAATAAAAGTCAAGAAAAGGTATTGAAAAGTCAAGATGTTATCTTGAACAAATTGAAAAAATATAAATAAACAGTGGTCCAGATGGGCTTCAGTAAAACACCGAATAACAAGTTCACACAAACAACGACACAATGTGGTAGCTCCTTTAATCTGTATACAAGACAGTAAATGCTTCAATAATATGATGGTTCAAAAGAACGTTGCTACAATTGGTGACGGAGTAAAAGTCAATAAAACACGTTGTGTACAAAAGCTCACATGGAACTGAATTGCCGCTATAAATCTGGACCAGCGATTATAACCCTTGCTACGTATGTACTATTTTCTCTAACCCGAATTTTCTGTCTGTAACGCAGGGCGACTTACAAGTCGCCCTGCGTTACAGACAGACAATTCCGGGTATCTGTTCCCTTGCTCGAAATGAGAAAGTGTGATCGGTTGATGTCACAGACGATCAGCTTTTAGATATTTTCACAACAGAAAACAATTTTTTTCTCACAATTATTATATTTGAGTTTTCGGTCCTGGAAAGAAGCGGTTGGCTTGGAAACAAGATTGTATAATGTACTGATTTAGACGTTTACACAATAGAAACAAATAAAATGAATTTTCACACAAATCTTTTATTAGCTAAAATTTTAGAACATATTCTTGTCTTTGTTTCCATTGTTATGCCATACTATACCGTTTTAGACAATAGAAACAAACAGAAAAGTATGTTCTCACAAATATTATATTTGTGAGAACTTATTTATTTGTTTGTTTTTATTGTAAATGTCTAACATAGTACATTATACCATCCATAATGGTTTTGAGAACATTTTTGTTTGTGTCAATTGTTTAAATGTCTAAAACAGTATATTATGTCATCTGTAATATTTGTGAGAACCTTTTTTATTCGCTCCCATTGTGTAATTATGCCATCCTATCATGGCCTGTGGTCGATACCGGTTTTTGCTCAGTCTCGGATAGTGAACTGCCTGGTTTTGAGTACAAATTCCCAGAATGTGCTCAGGAAGTTTTATATTCACGGGCCTACGACCGGTGACTATATTACATACTGGCCACGTGCTCGGAATTGGCACTAGAAAACTGCCAGTTTCATCACCAACCAATCTCATATGATTTCAATATAACAAATGTGATGGGATATATTATATCATATGTTCTACACTTCGCATTTTCCGTTCTTCGTCAAACGCACACAAGGGTGAAATTTGCTGATGACTTGAACACACAAAGATGGCCAAATTGGCCACTCCATATGCCATACAGGATACAGTAATGAGGAAATGTTCACATATATGTTATACATACAGCCCATCACATTTAGGAAGCAGGGGGCCGTTTCACTAAACTTCGTACGATTACAATGTTCGTAAGTGCAAACTTATGATAGTCTGTAAATTTCACATTAACAATGTTTTTTTGTAAACAATTATTGGATTTACATTTATTGAGCATAGGCTGCATATGCAGCCTATGCTCAATACATGTAAGCCCATCAATTGATATTTCTAGACGATCCTAAATTTGCACTTACGAACATTTTAGTCGTAAGAAGTTTAGTGAAACGGCCCCCAATTATGTAAGCATATGATGATTAGGTTTCCCATATGTCCTTCAGAGAATTGTTTTTATTTTTTGTGTGAAAAATTGATTAATTGGCGGAGCCTTATGTTCAACCAATCAAACTGCTTAATTTCGAGCATGTGATTTGATGCCGTGAGAAATGGGGCCTATGTGTTTTTGACAGCCAGCCTCATATGTGGCTGTGACTGGAGAAATGGGGCTTATGGGTTCTGCGACCAGTGTCGATCCAGATCAGCCTGTGCATCCGCAGTTTGATCAGGATATGCACTGTTCGCCATTCCTTCAATGAAACATATGTCATGCTTCTAACAAACTAACAATATAGATAGATAGGCTTCAGAAGTGGGCTATTTGATCAGCAGCTATACTGGTCACAACTTCCATGAGCCCCATTTCTCCAGTCACAACCACATTTGAGGTCACACATAAGAAGGTATATAATATCTGGACCAGAGTCGTTCTAATAATAAAACGACCTCGCTAATGTCAAGCATGTATGCTCTCCTCAGTCATACTGACAACACAACATAAATCAATTAACTCAGCCTTTTATCCAGATAAGTGAATCGTGACTCGCATTCTGATCAAGATCTACACTGTTCGGTATGTGATTTATTTAATGGTGTTTAATAGCTCGGGGCTGTTTTACTAAACTTCGTACGACTACAATTTTCTTAAATGCAAATTTAGAATCGTCTGGAAAGGTCAATTGATGGATTTACATTTATTGAGCATAGGCTGCCTATGCAGCCTATGCTCAATAAATGTAAATTCAATGATTGTTTACAATAAAACATTGTTAATGTGAAATTCACAGACTATCATAATTTTGCACTTACGAACATTTTAGTCGTACGAAGTTTAGTGAAACGGAACCCTGGTTATTACCTATGAGTATTCACTTTGTGATACAAGCATACGATGTAACTGCCTGTCACCAGGTAAAGTCATTTCAGGGCGGGTCGGTATTACATTTAAGCTAACCTATAGCAAATTCTGAAATTCCCAGCGGCCATTTTGAAAATCAATATGCTAGTCAGATATGATGAGGTGACAGTGAGTTTAATGTTAAATGTCCTCTCGGATGGAGTTTCATCTGAACAGTACAGTCCGTGGTTACTAAACAAGTTATGTTTAGTAGGTTTTAATTTTAAATTAGCATGGATGATGTAATGCTTGTTGTGACGTCATAGATGACTTAGTTGTAAAATTAAAATTAAAAGTATGTCTTAATTAATTTCATATACATGTATTGATCCTGTCTACAGAAATGCACATTTCAAAGAAAAAACTACATTTTTATTCACATTAATATTGATTTTAATGGAAAACGACTATCGTAATTTGCATTATTTAAATAAGCTTTCTGTGATGTCACAGCTCATTTGCATAACATGATTGTCTGTGTTTATTAAAGTATTATTAAAACTTCAATAACTTGTGACAGCCATGTAATATTTGCATGCGGTTTTCACCAGCCTTGTTAGAGTCTCAAATTACTATAATGTGCATATGAAACACATCTTTTAGAAGAACACATGTCACACCACATGCGAACTCAGCCATTACATCTCTATATGTATGTCAGTATATGTAGATCCTATCAGAGTACGTGAGTGTGTTGAATGATCGAGTTCAGGAATGATGGCCGGAGTGCCAAAGGTCAGATTATCCGTACGTCGAGACATAGTCGGTAAATAAGGGGAGATAACTCACAGGAAAAGTGTGAAAACCAACATGGTTTTTTCTCTTGCCATGATATACATGTTTACCACATTTGGTTAATGCAATGTGTATGATCACGTGGTACTAACAACAACAACAAGTACCGATTCAAAGTATGTATTATTTTATAGTGTCCTTATTACGCAACGGATTTTGATGAAATATGGCGCATCAAACGCGTCTTATTAAGCTGGTGGTCTCTGTATTTTCGCCCAAACTTCTGTCGTCTTTGCGAAGAATCGATTTCCGTGTCTCCGCAAAAACGACATAAGTTTGTGCCAAACTCAATAGACCACCCAATGCAGCTCATGAAGGCGCGTTTGCTGCGCCATATTTCATCAAAATCCGTTGCATATTAAGGAAAATATCAAAGAATACATGCTTTGGAGTGGGCGACGTTGTTGTTGTTGTAACCACGTGATCATGCACCTTGTAATATGTATCAAACAGAACTTGAGTTATCGCGAGGACAAGGATACAGACTGAGAACATTAAAAATGGCCGCCACGGGGAGATAAGCCATCACACGGGCGTATAAAAACTATATTTTTAGAAAAGTTTGACGCGAGTCATCATATTTTAGATACATTTCGTCAAATGTGGCAATAAGTTGGCAGTAGATATGTAAAGAAGAAAACTGCTGCTCATGACTTGGACATTATGCCGTGGTGAGGCCTTCAAGGCTATGTTGTCACCACCGTACCACCGTATTACATTTATAGGCCAGGGAATATAGCATTTGACCCGAAAGTCTCTGCAGCACAACTGCCATTATTGCCAATAATTTGAGAAAGATATGCTGATCAGCAGAACAAAAATCGCCAAAAATCGGAGAGTAGGAAAGCTGGTAATTTGGTGCAAAAATCGACACAAAAAAAAAAATGGAGATAAAACGTGCGGTGATATTAATAAACGAACTTAAAAACATTTATATATATATATATATATATATATATATATATAGTATTTATAGAAAAAGAAACATGAGCATATTGGGTGTCATTTTTGGGGCAAAACTATCAAATTAGTGCATAAATTGAAGAAATTTTTAACAAATTATTTCGGTCAACTGTTTCGAAACTTAATACCGAACATTGGATAATATGTTAATAAATAGCTATTATTCTAAAGAAAAAAAATCGAAGACATCTGGTAACGAGAAAGTGGTATTTAAAGTTGGTCCAATGGTTCTCTACCGCCCTGAAAACAGAATGTCAATGTCACATACTTGGCGCGTCCCAAACCTTAACGCTCGGATAAATAACATACATGTATTTATCCCGTCAACACAGTGCCTATGTGCCGTGAAACACGGTGCCGTGAAACATATTTGATATCCAGTCAATACTATTTTTGCATTTTAAAGCCATTTTTAGGTGTTGACGGGATAAATAGAATAGTAGGTTAGTGCCGTGAATGGGAAAAAATATCTGGCGCGGCACGGAAACGGGATGTGCTCGGCAGAGCCTCGCCCATCCCGTTTCCTGAGCCTTGCCAGATATTTTTTCCCATTCACGGCACTAACCTACTATTCTCTATATATCCTCGGTTTCTCCGCACGGTTCTGCTTGATATTTCATACACATATTTTCCTAATGCCTCCATCACCGACAGATTCACAATCGCCAAACCACCGAGAAACCCCACGTCAAGGTCATATACTTGGTGCGTGCGAAACCTGAACGGATCTGCTTATTGCTCCAATGGTACTCTGTCGTCCTGTGAAAAGTCCAAGATCCGTTTCCCGCCAAAGTCAAGGTGAAGGTCACATACTTAATGTGTTTAAAATCCTAACGCTCTTTTCTGTTTTCTGTCATCGAACCGTTTGATATTTCAAACATACAATCCTCTGAAGAGCAAAATCAAAATCAAACGCTAGAAGTTATTATCAACCAAGGATGATACATGTAGTATGTTCATGCATTTGTGTCCTTAACTGCAAACATCAGTCCTAAGCTATGGGAGGTTGTACGTATGCATCAAGTGAATGCGTGCATACGTGCATGTGTGCGTGCGTGCGTGCGTGTGTGTGGGTAATTATGTGTGTGCGTGTGCGGCCTTCTAGACTCTGAAACATGGCATATGTACGCAAATATGTGCAAACTCGAGGTATTAATAATTTCCATCGGGTTTTGTCAAATTCTGAAAATTCAGAAAAAGTCGTTTGACGATTTTTACATTTTTAGAGCGGCCATCTTGGATTAGGCGATGACTCCAAATTGGATCAATTGTAAAAAAATCTTTCATGCAAATATCATCACTGTGATCTATAAACGCATAAACGCGATCGCATTCACTGGTTATGAATGAAAAAAATGAACAGCGGCCTGTCGACAGCCGTCCATGTGGAGAGAATTGCGGACGGACGGACGGACTGGCGTACTGGAGGACATATAAAAATCATAATAACTCGTTTTGAACCTTTCACGCATGTTAAGAATATTTGATCAATTTAAATCATTGATAGTGTTCACACATTGAAATGGAATTCATGTTTTCAGTGATTTATAGTTTCAATTCGCATGTTTATGCCCCAAAATTACAACTTTCCTAACATTTGACACATACGAAATTATGTTCATTTGTTAAACACACATTTGAAAATATATTGTCATTTGTTTTGTTAGTATATCTTTGGTCAGTTGGTATTTAAAAAAATATTCCAGTTTTTAGCGATTTCTGTATTAAATTTGTACTTTTATCCCAAAAAATGTCATCAAAAAGATCCGGATTATTCTTTTTATTTCAAAAGACATATTTAGCAATATATTATCAAAAGTTTTATGTAATATCATTCAACAGTGTTTTTGCAATATATTTTTCAATTTTATTGCGATTTTTGTACAAAACCACCTTTTTCAAAAAATGACTTTTCTACCCTCCTATTGTTGGCGATTTTTTTTCTGCTGATCAGCATATTTGTTTTCGAATTATTGGCAATAATGGTGGTTGTGTTGCAGAGACTTGCGGGTTGGCTAAATTTTTCACGTAAATGCCCTGGCCTATTAACGTTTTCATTTTGTCTAACGTTGTCATGTGTCTTTTGATGTCAAATATATCCGGCCGGGAAACGTGTAGGAATTTTGAGGCGAGCCTTGAAAAAGGCTCGCCTCGAAATTCCTACCGTTTCCGAGTCGAGCCTGATAAATTCGATTATATCAAAACGGAAAAAAAGTGTTGGTATAAGTAATAAAGCCATTCGTTACTGCGTTTCCTGTACAAAGAAAACATTTATATGTATACTAGCCACCACACACTCTTTGATTTGGTTAAACAAATTTGCTTGTTTCCACGTCACTGTATACGCTTTTAATTCATGGTGTTACTGTTTTAAATTGCCGCGGAACAGCGAAATTACGTATGCAATAATGTATAGTTACATAAATTAATATACATGCAAGGCAAACATCATATCACATATATCCCATGTGTAACCAATTGACCATTTGCAGTTTCCAGTTTGGAACTTCCGTAATATTAATTCATTATACCGGGTGTATTACACGTGATTCTTGGATAATACAATTTTAGCATGGTGCACATATATCATACCCTCGTATGCACGTGTATATGATAATCGTGAATACTTTCCTACTACCTTCTATGTCCAATACCTTCAATCACATTTTGTCAATGACAAACACAAACACGTCATGTTAGGTTACCATTATCATCAACCCTTACACAGCTGAATTACATTTTGTCGTCTGCTGTTGGTTTTCTATTTTCCATTTTTTCTCATTAATAACATGCTTTGATAGCACTTTAGAATCATTTCCAGTGGAAATGATTCTAAAGTTCTGTCAAACCGTATTTTATTGAGAATGAAATAACAATAAAAGCAACAGCAGACGACACTTTTCGTATTTTATCAATGACAAACACAATGATTATAAAGTTATGGTAGACCATGTTTTTATTAAGAGAGAAAATATAAAGCAACAGCAGACGACAATTTTCGTGTCCAGCATTTTCTGGAGTATCAAACAATTTCATGACGGGTGTATTACGTAATGCAAACTGGAATCTACAAACAGCAAATGTACCGGACAACTCGTTACCGAATACGCGCTCACTGATAATAATTATGAAACACGCCATATGATTTTGACCTCATGAAAACTATTTGCAAAATGTACGATATTTTACATGAATTATTTCGATGACGTAATTGTCATAGCAAATGCGGAATGGAATTCCGCATTTGCTATGAAAATTTCGTCAACTTTTGACGTCGTTTACCGAAATATATCACAGTTTCGGTAAATACATTTCATGAAAACTCGCACAAAATCACATGACGTGTCTCATATATTCAAGGTGCATGATCACGTGGCTACAACAACAACACTAATGGCTGAGAGTGTTGAAAGCGCGCCCACTCTAAAGTAAGTATATTTGATATTTTCCTTAATAGACAACGGATTTTGGTGAAATATGGCGCAGCAAACGCGTCTTCATGAGCTGCATTTGGTAGACCCGGGAGTTCGGCAAATACTTATGTCGTTTTTGCGAAGAATCGATTTTCGTGTCGGTGGTCAGTAGTTGTTGTTGTTGTTGTAACCACGTGATCACAGCTGATTAAAAACTACTTTCCTTGACGTTTCATGGGTCGAACGGCGTCACATGACGTTTCCGACGACGTAATCAAGTCCGCGTTCAAGCGTTACCTGATAAATAGAATACCAAGCTAGGGCCTTTTGATATCAACTTTATTAGGCTGGGATCGGAAACGGTATGAATTCCTCGGCGAGCTCGGAATGACTACGCGTTTCCTAGCCTTGCTTGATACACTTAATATAAATAGACGCTAATCCAGTACTCTCTATGTTAACAACGTGAATATTAAAGACAAATAATGAGTAAAACACTATGTGAGAAATGGTATGACAATGGTATGAATATAGTGACAAACATGAGTAAATGATGAAGTTTCAAAATATGTAAGTTAACCCTTTCACCCCTAGGTAACATGGGCTGGTCCATGCTGATTGTCACACCAATCTATTCATCAGAATTTGGACCAATCCGTTTATATTTGTTTTCAATTTTGCAGAAACTACTTTCAAACAATGCATATCTTGATGAGACGTCTCACTGGATTTACACTGTTTGTTAGCATAGCTATAGAGGTATGTAGTGTTGGGGTTAAAAGGGTTAAGCTGTCTGGCATTTATATGTAAACATTAAAACGGAGAACTGAAGTTGATAAATAAAATAAGACTATTGAACGCACAACAATAATACTTTGAAGCTAAATATAATAATATCACAATTGTAGTAGTATATCTCATAAGGAACAATTTAAACACAAGTTGCATTGAGATTAAGTTATGTGAGCGACATGTCCGTATTTCATGTATTATGATGTATATGAGCTGGTGTAACATATACAGTGGAACCTCTCTAAACCGGACACCCTGGGGGTCCCCAGGGCGTCCGGTTTAGGGATGTTCCACTGTAAATCAGACATATTACTATGCCAAGGTATGCGGCTGTGCAATGCGAACTTGAACAGGCATTATCATCATAAATATACACCAATGAAACCCCATGCAATTAAAGGTACATGCCCACGCAGTAGACACAAACTGTTCTGTATATTATAGACATCATCTGAGGCATTTTCTGGCAAAATAAACAATCCTTCACCATTACTCCACACATTGATTTGCATTATTATACATTTTATATCCGACAAAAAATAAATTTCCACACTGATATCAGGGGCGATAACCGTGTTTCCTTAAAATGTTAACGAACATAGCTATTTATTCTCTGTATATATTTTTGGATGTGCAATGATCATACTTTATAATCTGTCGAAAATATTATTGTTTCAGGTGACGCATTTAATTAGTATAAATAATTGTAGTACGCACCAACTTTCTTATCGAAGAACCACAGGTGGAAGACTCAAACATAGGACCCAGAAAATGATCCATTCTAAAAACATTACCCCACCCACCCCAGGCGCGGATACAGAAATAATTGCAGGGGGGGGGGGGGGGGGGTGGGGGGGGGGGGGGCGGGGGGCGGGGTCTGTAATTACAAGTCGGTTATAGCCGACCTCCGCGAGCGTGAAATCGTAAAGTAGGGGGGTCTGGGGGTCCTCCCCATGAAATTGTTAGATGCCAGACCGCCGCAGATGCGATTTCCTGACTCCTAGGTCCGAAAAAAGTCATCCAACTATTCGAGTATTGTAGATTTTCGTCTTTTTTTTTTTTGCAGGGAGCAGGGGGCGGGGGGGGGGGGTGGGGGGGGGGGGGTCCGGACCCCCTGGACCATCCCCTGTATCCGCGCCTGCACCCATTTCTGTTAGATGATACAGTTTTATTCAAGGTAGTTAACAGCGTGGAAAATATTACCGAGTTCCGGGCTGTTTAACCCTTTCAACCCTAAGGAACTGGAATGGACTGTGATATGCTAATGTTCCGACCAATCCAATGGTCACAAAATGATTTTCAGATTCGTCCATTTATGAAATGGGGGTGTTTTTCTTCTAAGAAATATAAACATTACTTGCAAAAAGTGCAGATCCTGATGAGACGGCTCGTTACGAGCCGGCTCATCTGGATCTGCACTGTTTGCATAAACCGCTATAGCTGGCTTACGGGTTCAATGGGTTAAACACCACACATTTCGACTTTTCCGCTGACTTATATCTCTGGCAATATAAATATATATATAAAATGTCTTAGGTCTTCAAATATATTCATTTCAGCCATCTGCGATTAGCATTTCGTTAGCAAATTATTTTCCAAAGATAAGGCGACATTTCTATGTACGAATAAATGTCACACATATTTGCGGGTTGTCGAGGCATACATTATGCATCAAATCATGCTTATATCTGAGTACAGTCGCAAAGTATTGACGTCGACCATTTAAATACACATCAGGTGGCCGTTTCACTAAACTTCGTACGACTAAAATGTTCGTAAGTACAAATTTATGATCGCCCGGAAATTTCAATTGATGGATTTACATTTCTTGAACATATGCTGCATAATATGCAGCCTATGCTCAATAAATGTAAATCCAATAATTATTTATAAGAAAACGTTGTTAATGTGAAATTTACGACTATCATAATGTTGCACATACGAACATTTTAGTCGTACGAAGTTTAGTGAAACGGCCCCCCTGTAACACAAATGTTACAACTTACGACGAATGAAGTACGTTTGTCCCATGTCCGAGTCTTCCATCTGTGAGAAGAACAGTTCCGAAATTGGCGTTGAAAATGATAAATTTTCGATGTTTTTAACAGAGCATTCTAAATTACACACACCGTACAAAACTGTTGCAACGCAGATGTGTCCACACCCCTTTCGCTGGCTCACGACAAACACGTTAACCGTTTCAACCATGTATATCCTACATTGACTTTTCCATACTAATTTTGCACTACTTCATTAATGACAAAATATGGATTTGTTTTAGAGGTGAATACTAGTGACAAATGCTGCAGATCCTGATGAGACGGCTCGTTACGAGCCGGCAGATCTGGATCTACAGTGTTTGTACATCTTGGTTTTGTGGGCTCTAGGGTTTAAGGGTACACGCCCACTCGGTAGGCACAACATAGGAATACGTCTATAATTGTGTCACTATTCCTTCAGTTCTAAAAGTTACGCGTGCCTGCTATGCATATATAATCATTTGGTAATATGTATTTTACTGATAGCGACGTGCGGCGGTATCAGGCTATTTTCATATGCAAATGAGGCATGATATTTTTTAATTATTTATATTAATTAAATGCGTCACCTGAACAAATGATATTTTCGACAGATTATAAAGTATGAGCATTGCACATCAAAACATTAATACAGAGAATAAATAGTAATGTCTGTTAATATGTTAAGGAAACACGGTTATCGCCCCTGATATCAGTGTGAAAATTGATGTCTGATATAAAATGTATAATAATGCCAATCAATGTGTGGGGTAATGGTGAATGAATGTTTATTTTGCCAGAAAATGTCTCAGATGATGTCTCTGATATAAAAACCAGTTTGTGCCTAATGAGTGGGCATGTACCTTGAAAGGGTTAATGATAAATTGTCAATTGGTTGTATATCAACTACATGCACGTTACATGTGGACCTCTTACGGGAACAAACACTTTAATGCATAAGTATGCTTTTCCATCAGTTTAGAAAGCAGATGAGCAAAATATTAAGACACAACTTTCGTTAGTCACAAGCAAGCTGTAAATAAGAGAACTAGTATAGGTAGACAACTAAAGATGTGCAGTTACATACGAATCTTCACTGTTCTCTACTAACGTTCTTCCAAAGGTACGGAGCCCCGTAGGGGACGTAGATTTTTTTTTTATTATTAATTCGTTCCCACGAAATAACAATTCGTTCCCACGAAATAACAATTCGTTCCCACGAAATAACAATTCGTGCCCTCAGTTTAACAATTCGTTCCCACGAATTAACAATTCGTTCCCACGAAATAACAATTAGTGCCCATGAGAACGAATTGTTAATTCGAGGGAACGAATTGTCATTTCATGGGAACGAATTGTTATTTCGTGGGAACGAATTAATACCAACAAAATATACGTCCCTTGCGGGGCATGACATACGAATGTTCACTCTTCTCTACTAACTTTGTTCCAAAGGATATACTCATCGTTATGTGGATGAAGTTATCACTGCGGGTAAGGTGATATCCGTAACTGCAGTTACGGACATCCCAAGATGGCGGACGTGAAACGAGGTAAGTTGAAATATCGCGATTGTCGACTGTTTACGCTTCGTGCATTTAATGGCATTCGATGGTTAGCTCAATATGTGTATATACTATGATTTTAATGCCTATGTATTCCCCAAATGTTGCTTATTGCGCTTTTATAGACGTTTGAAATTTCACCGATGATACGGGTAACGGAGCGCAGAGACATCCGTAACGTTGACTGTATTTCTGTAAATGATGCCCGTAACTGTAGAAAGATGCCCGTAACTACGAACGATGCCAGTAACTGCCACGTCATTTTTAGCGTGCCTTCCGAGGAAAGGGATGCTTATGGCATAACCCCTGCGTCGTATGCATCCGTCTGTCTGTTTGGCAATTGATTTGGTATACAAAACCAGCAGCAATGGCCGAGTGGTTGGGGCGTTGGACTTTAGATGTAAAGGCTGTGAGTTCGAATCTCGCTACAGTGAAAAATATTGTAATTGCTAAAAATGATTAATAAATCATATATGAGGGATATTAACCAAATGTACTGTCATTGTATCCCCCAGACGATAGTCGGGGATACTATGGATTTGACGTCGTCACGCCGTCAATTGTTGACTGGAGCTAGATTCAAACCCACAGTTTTTTCGTCGCGAAAAAAAAAGAAGTATTAGTAAATATTGCACAAAAGGATACATTTGGAATAGTTACATAATTAGTTACCCGTGCAATATATGTAAAAAACATATTTACTTAAATTGAGGGCACCCATCTTTAAATACTTTTATATATTCTGCAGGAAAGTTCAGATGTTACCACTGCAGGTTCTTCTCGGACGCCACAGCCGTTATCGAGCACACAATTGCGTCACATAATGTCGAAAACACGAACTTGGGACATATACATTAAAATCTATTAATTTCCCAACAAAAATAAGCGATTTGTCCAACAAGCTTAAAGACGGATTGAATCCCGTTATTCGCGAAGATGGTCACGAATTCAAAATCATCTTCAAAAGGATCCACGAAAATGAGACAGTAGCAGAAGTGGCCAATGAAACAGGCAACAGTGTCCAAACAGACCATTCCACTATTTATGGGTTAATGCCAGCTGTAATTGAACAGCTGGAAAGGGCTGGACGGCTGTCAGATTTTGAAGGTATATTAACAGCTGTCGGTGGCGGGATATTAGAAACTAACATTGCGTTCCACTTACTACTTGACATCGGTAAGTTCTATTCCAATTCAACAGTATCGGCTATGAGGTACTCATCTGAATCTCTACAGTTTTGGTCTACGGTCAAAAACCTATTTAAAGGCAAAGGAATTAATTTCTTTCGGGGATATAAGGCACAGGGTTTAAATGAGAACGAAAATGCGCCTGTTAAGACAATTGATTGCAAACTTAACTTTATAGTTCCGTCAGACAGTGTTCTTAGGAAAGAATCCTCAAAATATATAGATGATGCTAAAGAACCAGGTGTCCTGTTCGTCCCAATGACTGTTCGTCACTGAGACTGTTCGTGACAATGATTGTTCACCCCGGGACTGTTCGCCCGGGACTATTCCTAGACCCTAATCAATCCTAGACCCTAATCATACAGTATTTTTATTGATTATGGAGCGGAAGGGAAATAATAAAAAAAATATTGTTGGTCCAGAGTACAGGTGGGTTGAGACAGTAAGACAAACATGGTACTGACATGAACACAGAATATTTATTGAAAAAGAAAACTTCGGAAAGCATGTTTATGCACGTTATTCAATAGCACATTATTTGGTGGAAAATTATTGATTATGTTTCGTAAATGATAATAAGTAACTGTATCAGGCATTTGTGTCTACTAACAATATCACATACATGATTTATTGATGTGTATAGAGAGCAACTGCTAAAATCCTCTCAAGAAACAGCAAATAACACAGTGTACGTTTATTAACGACAGCTCAGTTACGGAGATCGTGTGACAGTTACCCATCTCATTGCCTCTAGTTACCCATCTCATTAATTGTCTCTGCGCTCCGTTACCCGTATCACCGGTGAAATTTCAAACGTCTATAAAAGCGGAATAAGCAACATTTGGGGAATACATAGGCATTAAAATCATAGTATATACACATATTGAGCTAACCATCGAATGCCATTAAATGCACGAAGCGTAAACAGTCGAAAATCGCGATATTTCAACTTACCTCGTTTCACGTCCGCCATCTTGGGATGTCCGTAACTGCAGTCACCTTACCCCCAGTGAAGTTATGACGCATGTAATGTTACACCCTCATGATCGTTCGCAATGTGAGGTCATACTGAGTTACTTCCCTTCTTCAGAGATCCGGGCTAATGGCACTTTTTCATACCACAACCTGCCGGTGTTTTCATTTACACCATCGGATAAAGCGAGAAACTAATGAACTTACACAATAACTAGGAAAAATACATGTACATGTTTACTTCTTATGGTAACATATTTCTGCCATCCACTGCTGGTCACTGGTCATAAACATGCGTGTGTCAGCTAATTATCGCATTTGAATGTCAGTCAGCGTTCGATGTCGTAAAATAAAAAGTTGAGGAAATTCCATGCTAAATTTCATTTGGCCGAATTTCGTCATCTCCTGGAAAACTACTAACGTTCATAGATTGATTTTGGTAGATTGGTGTGTCAGTAATTCGAAACGGAATGATGACAGCGTGTCAATCATAATTCAGTTTTCGGGAACCCTCGACCCATTCCGTAAAATCGGGAATAGAGACCGTTCTGGTCACCATTTTTTCTATAAAGCTTAAGACATGCCCACGCAGTAGGTTGTAATATAGTGATACAGATACTTTTGTATATTCTGTACGTATGACATTTTCTGGCAAAATAAACATTGATTCACCATTACCCCACGTATTGATTGGCATTATTATACATTTTATTTTAGACGAAAAATTTCACACTGATATCAGGGGCGATAACCGTGTTTCCTTAAAATGTTAACGGACATTACTATTTAATCTCTGTATTTATGTTTTGATGTGCAATGATCATACTTTATAATCTGTCGAAAAAAATATTTGTTCAGGTGACACATTTCATTAGTATAAATAAGTAAAAAAATATCATGTCTCATTTGCAATGAAAATAGCTTGATACCAACGCGCGTCACTATCAGCAAAATAAATATTACTAAATGATTATATCTGTTTTCCGGGCAATTTGTAATTTTTAGAACTGGTGGAATAGTGACACAATTATACACTTATTTAATTCCTATAAAGTACAGTTTGTGCTTACTGAGTGGGCATGTACCTTTAAAACAGGGACCCTGTAAATCCGGAACGATGGACGAAAGCCGGAACAACTGCTCCGTGAAACAGAACGTGTCCACATCATCAGCTAACAAAATCAATAAATAAATGTTTTATTCCCACCGACCACTGCTTTGTTGCAGATACCATACAAAGACAACCCCTCGTAAAACTCTTCAACTACAATATATTTTCAGCACAATGTGCATTAAGACGACCTACTGTCTGTTTCACGAAAGCTGCCCAAATTTTACGGCTATATAAACAATTCAAAAACAAGATTTCTTTTGATAATATTAAATTAAAGGAAATATTAAGAATGAGCCTTCTTTTTATTTCGTGAAATTTGGTCAAATATTGATTTTATTACGAAAAATTGATTTGTCTATGGGAATTTAACATGGGGGAAAAAGTGGTAAGGAAGTGTGGGAGGAGTCAAAAAACGAAAAAAATTGGAAATTGACTATGACTATTTGGATATGATCTAACTAAGAAAACAAAAGTTAAATTTTAAAAATCGGTGCAGTATTTCTGAAATTCAAAAAAATTTCCCCATGTTAAATCCTCATAGACATCTTCACTCCGTGAAGATGTCCATGGGGATTTAACATGGGGAAATTTTGTTTTCGCAATAAAATCAATATTTGACAAAATTTCATGAAATAAAAAGAAGGCTCATTCTTAAATTTTCCTTTAATTTAATATTATCGAAAAACATATGGTTTTTGAATTGTTTATATGGCCGTAAAATTTGGGCAGCTTTCGTGAAACAGACAGTAGCGTCACGTTATGTAGATGGCAGAACCATGTCACCAAACTCCTACATGTAAATGCATTGGTGTTGCTAACATACAATAGCTTACAAGCGAGATAAATGCTCTCAGTACTAATATATAGTTTTATGTTTGAACTTTTCCGTACGGAGCCCCGTAGGGGACATGGATTTTTTTATTAATTCGTTCCCACGAAATAACAATTCGTTCCCTGAATTTAACAATTCATTCCCTAGAATTAACAATTCGTTCCCAAGATATAACAATTCGTACCATCGAATCGAATTATCAATTCGTTCCCTCAATTTAGGCAATTCGTTCTCGCGAATTAACAATTCGTTCCGACGATATAACAATTCGTTCCCACGTGGGAACGAATTGTTATTTCGTGGGAACGAATTGTTAAATTGGGGGAACGAATTGTTAGTTCGTGGGAACGAATTGTTATTTCGTGGGAACGAATTAATAACAAAATACTTATACGCCCCATACGGGGCTCCGTATTTCCGAACTTGACGGACAATACTCTATGAAATATATGATCGTTATCATGTCGCTGATCGGAGCGAGGAGCAATGCAGTACATGTTATCACTAATATTATCCAAAAAGCAATGAAAACATCATATAATAAGCATAAACAACGAATGAAATAAAACAGTTTGAAAGACATTGGTATGATAAGAGTCAAAATCACATAACTGTGGTAACGTAACGTAATGCAAGATACAGAGTTAAATATTATATTTACAGTTATTAATGAAAGTGAATTGTGGCTGTGACTGGAAAAATGGAGCTTATTGGTATTGCGACCGGTGTAGATCCAGATCAGCCTGTGCATCCGCACAGTCTGATCAGGATCTACACGGTTCGCCATTCCACCACTGAAACAGCCGTCATGCTTCTAACAAGCAATAAGTCGTTATCAGGCTACGGTAGTGTGATAGTTGATCAGAAGCTACACTAGTCACAAATTCCATAAGCCCAATTTATCCAGTCACTCGGCCACAAACGAAGCAAAGTGCGATCGTAGTGACACCAGTGGGCCGTTTCACTAAACTTCGTACGACTAAAATGTTCGTAAGTGCAACATTTCACATTAACAATTTTTTCTTGTAAACAATTCTTGAATTTATATTTATTTCAATAAATGTAAATCATCAATTGAAATTTCCAAACGATCTTAAATTTGCACTTACGAACATTTTAGTCGTACGAAGTTCAGTGAAACGGGCCCCAGGGCCCATAATTACATACCTGTTTTACCAAATTTGCACTCAGAAGCAAATAGTTCAAGACCTAAACAATCGTGCACGACTGGTACTCAGTTAGAGTACAGTGTTAGAGTACAGTGTTAGAGTACAGTGTTAGAGTACAGTGTCAGAAAGTTTTGTTATCACAGTTGCGTTATTGCTGATGAGAAATTCGAGAAAAAAAATTATGTATCGGTGAATTGGTGTATCTCGAGAATGCCACACTAACCTTATTTGGTTGAATGAGTTTGAGCACCAGGGGGTCGTTTCACTAAACTTCGTACGACTAAAATGTTCGTAAATTCAAATTTAGAATCGGCTGGTAATTTGAATTGATGGATTTACATTTATTGAGCATAGGCTGCATAAGCAGCCTATGCTCAATACATGTAAATCCAATAATTGTGTACTAGATAACATCGTTAATGTGAAAGTTACAGACTATCATACGTTAGCGCTTACGAACATTTTAGTCGCACGAAGTTTAGTGAAACGGCCCCCTGACCCAATGAGCCAGTCAATATAGTTGTGTTCAATAAGTGGAAAACGGTATATAATTACGTGGTCTGGTGTAATATAACATATGCATACAATAACAAGAGCAAACATCGGATCACGTGCATCAATGTGATACATAGTAACGAATTCTTAGTACAGTGGATGAGATTATTAATTTGAAATATTTTCTGTGTCTTAGCTCTTTGTACGCTGTGAAACTTGTGGGCTGTACATAGTTCAACTAGCAGACGCAAATTCATTATATTTCATTATAGTTCTCTCTGTAAATATGATTAATATATCTTGGAAATTTAATTAGAATTGAGTCCGGATGACGCAATCCTAATGAAATTCCAATACATGTAGAAATGAGAAAAACATGCTCTTATTTTGTTGGCTGTTATTTTCACCGCTGAGTCATTTTTGAGGTACACGATTTTAGCAGATTTTTTTGCGGCCATCTTGGACTTGCAAGAAAACGGCCCACCGAAATGAATTTTCGAATTCAGCACAAAATCTTACATAAGAATCACTCAAACCCTTCGGGCTCAACATTGTAAATAAAAGTGACCCAGCTCTGAGGCCAGATGCAGAGAGTTAACCCTTTGAACCCGAAAGCCCGCTATATCGGTTTATGCAAACAGTGCAGATCCAGATGAGCCGGCTCGTAACGAGCCGTCTCATCAGGATCTGCACTGTTTGAAAGTAATTTTCATATTTTTGGATACAAAAAAATACACCCTTTTTATAAATGGAATAGTCTGAAAATCATTTTGCGATGATTGGATTGGTTGCAAAATTAACATATCGCAGCCCATTCAGTTACTTAGGGGTGAAAGTGTTAAGCAAATAGTTTCTGCAATCTGCAATAGATGTACATGTATATACCCATGTTAAGCCGTATTATCATACACGTTCACATGAGTTAAGCCTAACAAAATGACCGTATTCTTTCAAATCGACCACATATGTTTGCAACAAATATCTGTAACAATGGTAGATATCGTGACGTAATACCATTGGCCATTCAATTACGATGTTCAATCAGCGTGTTCTACCACAGGTTGGAGCAACGGACCAATGTCTGTAAATACATTAAATACAGTCGAACCACCCCGAACGGCCACCTCTCTACAACAACACCCTCTCTGTAACAGCCGCTAATGTTATATCCCAAATGGATGATTTCCTCTATATTTAACCCTTAGATTGTTGAGCACGAAAATTGTCATCTGCTTTGCATTCTTTCTCAATAAAAACATGTTTTGACAGCACTTTAGAATCATTTCCAATGGAAATGATTCTAAAATGCTGTCAAAGCATGTATTTGATAATAATTATCGAAGAAAATAAATAAACAGCAGACGACAAATTTAATTCAGGATTAACCTCTCTACAACAGCCACCTCTCTACAACCGCCAGTTTTGCGTCTTCCCAAGGGTGGCTGTTGAAGAGAGGTTGCACTGTATACATAAACGTATAAATAAACTTGTTGTTTTTCCTTCACTTATTGATACTTTTACGTATATTTAATGTACGTATAGGCCTTGGTCTGTTACTTCAACCTGTGACTGTTACATATAGTTATCGATTATAAAACAAGACACGCATAACAGCACCCATGTACACACAGACACATATACGATCATCAAATGTAGCTGTGACTGGAGAAATGGGGCTTATGAGAGTTTTTGCCACTGTAGCTCCTGTTCAAACACACGCCCGTAGCCTGATAATCATATGTGTTGCTAGTCATCAGCATGACGGGTGTTTCATTGATGAAATTGCGAACAGTGCAGATCCTGATCAGACTGTGCGGATGCACAGTCTGATCTGGATCTACACTGGTCACAAAACCCATAAACCCCATTTCTCCAGTTACAGACACAAATCAGTGATAAAGTTGTAAAGTTTGATTGCTACGGAGTCCCGTAGGGGACGTGGGTGTTTTTTATTATTAATTCGTTCCAACGAAATAACAATTCGTTGCCTCAATTTAACAATTCGTTCCCACGAAATAACAATTCGTTTCCTCGAATTGATAATTCGTTCCCACGAAATAACAATTCGTTCCCACGATATAACAATTCCTTCCCTCGAATTAACAATTCGTTCCCACAAAATGACAATTCGTTCCCTCAATTTAACAATTCGTTCCTTCGAATTATCAATTCGTTCCCACGATATAACAATGTTAATTCGAGGGAACGAATTGTTATATCGTGCGAACGAATTGTTATATCGTGGAAACAAATGGTTATTTCGTGGGAACGAATTGTTAAATTAAAGGAACGAATTGTTATTTAAATTGATTAATAACAAATAAGTCTACGTTCCCTGCGTGGCTCCGTAGTATTGTGAAACTGATGTTACGAGCCATTCATATAAATTGTTGAAATGTGGATCACCACCATTCAAGTTTGGGATCAGTTTAAGTAAGACTAACCTACGCACCCGTATCATAGTACACATAGTTCGTCATTTAATCAGTGAAGCATTCATGCTCATACATACTTTATTATACATCCGTACGTTTTTAAAGTCGCTGGATGTACATTTAGCATAATATATGCGCGGTTGTAAGTGGATATACGGTCGTATATGCGCGGTTGTAAGTGGATATAAGGTCGTATATGCGCGGTTGTAAGTGGATATACGGTCGTATATGCGCTGTTGTAAGTAGATATAAGGTCGTATATGCGCGGTTGTAAGTGGATATAAGGTCGTATATGCGCTGTTGTCAGTGGACATATTACATTCATTGCATCTATGTGTTTTTCAGACTATGACATAGAACGTCGAAAAAATATTATAGGAATAAAAACGGCATGTGTAAACTTTTAAAAGACCAACGATACTGGTCCTTTAGCCACTGTTCTTGGACTTTTGATAATTGTGAATCTTGCAATCTACTCCCGTACTGTCCGTAGCCAGGCTACGGACGGTACGCGAGTAGATTGCAAGAGTTACCGTTCGCAACTAAACAGTTGAATGTTTATATCGCCTATAACTTCTGCAAAATTCCGTTTATTCCTCATAATTATAATGGATTATTGATGATTTTAAATCATATTTGTCATAGTGTTTCCAGATTCTGATTAACTGGCAGTCTGTGTATGATGTTTTCACTCTACCACCGCGATATGTAGCGACATTGTAAACCTTTTGAACGCTTATAATGACGTGGGCCTGTGTCTGATATTACCGCTCTGACTTCAATAAGTCATTAAGGCGTGTTGAGGGTTGAACAAAATTAGCGTCGCTCGGTAGGCTTTTTCTGTTTGATATTATTCATTTCTAGTTTTGTACTGCGATATTTCTGTCAGCTTTCCGCAATAATACGATATGTTGAACAATTCTGCAAAATACGGTCGGTCCGGCAACTGGAAACACACCGTCTTTTACGGACGTGATCGCGTTACACAGTTTGTATACATTGAGGTCCGTGTTGACAGAAAAATACTACAGTGGAACCTCTCTAAACCGGATACCCTGGGAGGTCCCCAGTACATGTGACACTGGGAGGTCCCCAGGGTGTCCGGTTTAGTGATGTTCCACTGTAAATCAGGCATATGACGATTCTGGGACATTCTTATGTCTTTTATAATCATGAACATGCATTATTATCTGAGATGCGTTACCAAGAAACCTCTCAAAATGAGATATGATATATTTCTTAGTGCCCGGTTTAGAGAGGTTCCCCTGTACTATTAACGTTTACTAGTGTAGCTCCAAATCGCGAGAACAACTTCACATTGTTGAGAAAGCAAAATGATTTTCAGACTATAGGGGGTATTTGTTGTTCTCAAAAATATGAAAATTACTTTCAAACAGTGCAGATCCTGATGAGACGGCTCGTTACGAGCCGGCTCATCTGGATCTGCACTGTTTGCATAAACCGATATAGAGGGCTTTCGGGTTCAAAGGGTTAATAACCTGCAAATTACGGAGCCCCGCAGGGGACATGGATTTTTTTTGTATTAATTTATTTCCCACGAAATAACAATTCGTTCCGTCAATTTATTAATTCGTTCCCACGAAATAACAATTTGTTCCCACGATATAACAATTCGTTCCCACGAAATAACAATTCGTTCCCTCGAACTGACAATTCGTTCCCACAAATTCGAGGGAACCAATTGTTATATCGTAAGAACGAATTGTTATTTCGTGGAAACGAATTGTTAAATTGAGGGAATTAATTATTAATTCATGGGAACGAATTGTTATTTCGTGGAAACGAATTGTTATTTCGTGGGAACGAATTAATAAAAAGGAATTCTGCGTCCTCTGCAAAGGGGCTCCGTAAGACAGTAACTGATACTATGTTACATGGTATAAAACATGAAAAATGTAGCTGGCCACGAGTAAATGCAAATGACGATTGCATGGAAAAACAGTTACAGGTACTCAACAGCCTGCGTTAATCATGCCCAGATAATCGACGTTTTTGAACATCCAGCGCTCCAGATAAGATGCGTATTTGCGTAAATACCCAATTAAAATCAGAAGTAATGAGTATCAAAAAGCAATGAAAAATTTGTGGTATCTTTATCATGCTACAGAAAACAATAAACAGACCACAAATATAACATATTTTCTTATTTTTCCATGAAAACACACTTAAAATTTTGAAATACCCAATTGCTTCAGAAATGATGGAGTGACAATACTCAATGACTAATTCCTTATCTGGAGCCCTGACATCAATTGACAATTCCAACTCACAATCTAGAAATTTGATTGGCTGAGCCTGTGGTAAATCACAGCTCAGGCTCAATCAATCAAGCTGTTTGATCTCAAGCACAATACTCAAGTATTTTGAAATAAAGAAATTGACTAATATTGGCCAGATTAAAGTAGGCGGAAGTTAACTGCATGGAATAAGTAGCTGGTCACGTGTGCCGATAATGAGTGTATGGAATACGAAACTGGTCACAAATAATTGCCAATGGCGATTGCATGATTGCATGGAAAAAGTAGTTCGTCACGTGTGAAAAATGATTGCATGGAATAAGAAGCTTGTCACGAGTAATGGTCACGAATGAGCGGCGGTATTGGCGGAAAACGTCGATGGTTCCTGGAAGGTCGTCGTTTGCATTGGCGGGTCGAGGGGGTCGGACTCTAACGAGGCACAGATGTTGCCGTCACTACTCTGTAATAGAAATATATTTACCCGCCTATAGAATTACGTACGAAACAAGAAATATGAGTTTGCACCTTAGGCGATGTTTCATGAAAACATATTTTCCCCATGTTAAATCCCCATAGACATCTTCACTCCGTGAAGATGTCTATGGGGATTTAACATGGGGAACTGTAAAAACATTCTGTGGAAATTTTCGTAGCAAATGTGGAAGTCTATTTCGCATCTGCTCTCAGCCTTTCATCATGTACGGATAGGAGATGTACGTGAGATATTACGTAGCCCCGCCGGGGACGTATATTTATTGTTTATAATAATAACGAAATAACAATAGGAATGAATTGTTAAATTGAGGTAACGAATTGTTAATTCGTGGGAACGAATTGTTAATTCGAGGGAACGAATTGTTAAAAAAATCCATGTCCCCAGCGGGGCTCGGTAAGATACCGCACATTTTCTTAGGTACAAACATTTCAACGATACTGAATTAAAAAATAAGAATTTCCGTAAATGACACAGAAGGTTGAGAAAAGTAAGAACTGGTGCAGAATTCAACTTTTGATGTTATTTATGGAAAACGGTGTTTATCGAAGTCAATATCGCTGATGCGACAATGGAAGTGATTCTAGAGGTGAGCCAAAGTATAAGGACCTGCTTTAAACATGATCATCGTTTGATTCAAAGATAATTGCTTCGTAAATGTGAAGGAATATATGTATAACATATTTGTGAACGCTGCCTCGTTACTGTATCCTATACTGCATATGGAGGGGTCAAGACGGCCATCTGTGTGTGTTCCAGCCATCAGCCAGTTTCACCTGTTCTGCCTTTTGACAAAGAACGCAAAATGTGAAGTAGAACATTATGATATAATGTAGCTAAGCACATGTAGAAAAGCCAGGACAACGGACTCCTATCAATTATATTACTCAGTTTTCTGGACAGGTTTGTGCCTGAGTTTTTAACAACATGAACCACCATTATAAATAGCCCCATACACGGAATATCGCACAGTATATCACCGTTACATATATACCCACTACCGTACTCTGTTATCAGTTATCAAATCCAGTGACATGTAAGCAGTTACCTGAGTGCATTGTCCCTGGTGTCTACTCACCTACTACGTGAGTAAATATGGCTTTACATATGGGTACACTAACAATAGGCTGTGCATCAGATTGAAAATTTTACAAATCAAAATTTATTTTGAGATTCATGGAAGAAATGCTCAGATAGCTCATCGTTTTTATATTGTACCAATATTAACATATGTTACATTCATATATCACATCACTCTTATGAAGCAATTATTATTGAAGCCATGTGTATTTATCTATGACTTAATACCTTACAATCTAAATGTAATTTACTGACATATTTACAAATAGTAGTAGTAAGGAGGGTGGGAGCACGAACCCCAAGTGAAGATGAAAGTGAATTTTCCACCAAAATTTACCGCCAAAATGTGCCGGTTTATCAATGGACTTCTCAATAAAAGTACTTCAATTCAGAATCTCGAAGGGTCATACAGGTAACTACTTCAGTCGGCGTATTTGTCTTAAATTCAAATATTCCCACCAGAATTCAAATAAAAAAAAATCCCCGCCAAAATTATAAACAGATATCTTTGTTCCACAGACCCTGTTCACGAGCTAATCGACCTTATTTCGCTCCAAATCAATTTCCACTTTCAGGAAACGTTCGATATATGTGTCAAGTATCATATTGTTCGTTACACGGTAACTAACTACTTAGGACGAATGTCTTTGTTCTACAGATCAGATTCACGAGAAAGTTGACCTTATGACGCCTCAAACCAATTTTCGGTTTAAGGACGCGTCCTTACGTAATAGGCGTCTAGTATTTAGTCGTTCGTTATTAGATAACTAATAAAATGGACATTATCGCATTTAAAACCCAATTTTCGCCGTTATTAAGCGTGTATATTCTCTGGGAGTAGTATCCGAATATATATGTAGTAAATGTAAATGCTTGGATTTAACGACGGCACTGGCTGGATGACCTTGCATGTTGTTTGCCAAGAAGGGGTGGATACAGGAAGGAGGTGGATACGGGGAAACCGGCCCCAAGGGCCCTAGCCCTTATTAGAATAGCCCCCTCTCGTTTCTTAACGTGCACAGACTCTCCTTCAAATCTTATACACGGGACCGTCTTTTAAAGTCCCCATCCGAAAGGACTAATAAAGCAGGAAACACAAAGACGTCGTGTACGATGTTGGTGATAATTACATTTTCGACCGTACTTTAGTATCTCAAAAATACTGACGCCCTGGAACTGAACTCTGAATCGAACTAGGGTCGACAGCGTGGAAGTCCAGGGTAGTACCCCTCGGCCACGGTCTGCTCTAGGTAGTTACTTAATACCGGATGCCATCGGACCCCCTAGCATACTCGCTCCACTCTGTGGAGCTCGAACATAGGATACCCCCCCCCCGTTCCCCAAATGCTGGATCCGCCCCTGAGGGGGCTACACCGGAAGTGTACTATATGTCTTTTACACGGGCCGTCAACGGCCTTCTGGTGTACCTTACCTCCTCGCGTACCTCATTGCCTCCTGATGAACAACATCTGCCTCCTCAGCATCTCCTCACGTACCTCATTGCTTCCTCACGAACAACATCTGCATCCTCATTGCCTCCTCATTCATATGATCAGAAGGCCGTTCACGGCCCGTGTATAAGACCGTAAAGTACTTAAACAAACTTTAACCCTTAGAAGGCGGGAACCCCGAAAACTGTCGTCTGCTGTTGTAACTTATTTTGTATTTTCTCTAAATAAAAATATGGTTTGGCAGCATTTTAGAATCATTTCCATTGGAAATGATTCTAAAGTGCTGTCAGACCATGTTTTTGATAAGAAAAATGGAAAATAAAAAATAAACAGCAGACGAAAAAACTTTCGGTTTTAGCCCCCTCCTAGCCACTCGAGATTCTGAAATGAATTTTTTTTTGGAAAAATAATCCTGATATTCCCCTTTAAAGGGGAATATCAGGATTATTTTACAAAAAAAAAATACTTTAACAACTAATAACGTGTTTTCACCATGACCCTTTGTAATGTGAAGATATATTACGATACTAGGACTGCTAGGTTGTTTCTATTTTGGTGGGATATTTTGGTTGGAACTTTATTACTACCACTACCTCAGCACCGGACGATTGCTCCTCGCTGTATGTGCATTCGCGACAGGATTTCCAGCTGAGAAGGCACGATTTGCCCTTGGGAGGTTCAGTGGTCACAATCGTGAAATCGTACACCTTAGTTCGTGTCGGGCTAGGACTCGTGGCCGGTGAAGCTTTCGTTTTCACGATACCTACAACATTACAATAATAGTTTGTCCCTCACACCATCCACAGTTGAAACACTCGGACATTTGGCCTTAGAAATATCCCACTAACAATACCCAATCCACCCACCGGCTACCATTGTAACTACTGTCTGTTCCACGTTTTTGTGCCGACGAAATTTTGGCTATTAAACACATTAAATCTAAAATATATTTAAAAGTAAGTATTTTTTATCAATAACATAAAAGTCACGCTCCCCAAAATAATTTAGTTGATGAAATTCCATCAAATATTGATTTTATTGCCCAAAACGATTTTCCTATGGGAATTTAACATGGGGAGTCAATTTACAAAACACCTTTGGAAATTGACTCCGAAACCTGGCGAGATAGCTTGAAAATGATGTAACTAAGAAAACAAAAGTTAGATTTTGAAAATCGGTCCACAAATAAAAAAATATTTAAAATAAATATATTTTTAGCCCCCATGTTAATTTTTTTTTTGTTATTGATGACAAAGTACTTACTTTTAAATATTTTTCAGATTGAAAGTTCGTCGGCAGCAAAACGTGGAACAGACAGTAAGCAATACCACAGGGTGGCCCAAAACAACTTGGACACGTTTTGTAACCCATATATCTTTGGACATACTGTTCGAATCTTAATAAATGTTGGCATACATATTGTGTAATGTATGTGCTATTTGAAGGATACCTATTGCTTACTGCTCGTCAATGCGTGTTGACGTCATTATGAGTATGACGTCACTAGGTCATACTCCGGAATTTCCATTTCTGAGAATGTTGTGAGACAGTTGAAAAGCCGTGCAATATCCATTGTTTGTATTGTTATAGTGAAATAAATGACATACTGAAAAGATTAAATGCATAAATAATTGTCATACCGCAGATAAGTTTCTCGGCTTTTGATTGGCTAGCTTGCCTGGTCATATATATTATATGACCTGCCAAGGCCGTCGGACATACAGGAATTGCGATTCCCCTCCGGCGCCTCGCGTCCAATGAAGACACATTTTGCAAGCGTCTACCGATTGCGAATTGTATTCCTCACTAAACACAATAAAACCCCGAATTGATCAATACAAGTAACAAATTGTACACTCAAAACCAGTCTTTATTGTTTATTTTTCCATAAATATTCTTCGCTGATCAAAATATGAGCGAAAAATTAGCCAAAATAACGAAAATTGCTTTTCAAATCTCAACACGCTTGCCTTCGTGACACGGCTATATTTAGATCACAAACTATGGGTTCCACGCACGAAACCGCGGCGTAGCAATGACAGCGAATGTTTGGGAACCAGTCGCATTATTCTAGAGGCGCCAAAGGGAGAGCAGATCGATAGAGCAGTGGAATATAAATTAAATTACACGATATAAAAAAACTGTCATAAAGTCGTTTTCGATGGATTTCTTACTCCATATTTTAGTTTGTTTTCGTTTAATAAAAAAAACAAATGTTCATTTACGCCTTTATATTAAGACTGACGGTAGAAAATCGAATCTCGGATTATTTTTCTTCCTGAAAACACGCAAAGATCAAAAGAAGAGATATGTTTCATACGACCAAATACAGGATCTGCGGTATGACAAATACGTTATTGTGATTCTACACAGGCTATATGGTGTAATATTGCCCGTCTGAAGGTATGTTCACCCTCGGCTATCGCCTCGGGTGAACATACCTCCAGACGGGCAATATTACACCATATAGTCTGTGTAGAATCACAATAACTTATAATGTTACCTACAGGTACAATGCCAGTCACAGCAAATAGAACACAGCAAATTTCATAAATGTCACTATCATACACGAAATTGAAGGCTCAAAGTGACACGGATGTCAGCAATTCGTATTTTTAGCCAACTCTAGGCAAACTTGCAACATATAATGCCTAATATAAGCGGCGAATGTATTTCTTTACTTGTATGATATTACTCAATGATGGATTTAATGTAATAAATACAATTATGCAGTAGGAAAGTAGTTTAGTACCATTTTACAGCAGTTTTATAGCGTTACGTACAAATGTTTCTTTCGATTTCGACCCAGTGACGTAAAAATCGCCATAGTAACGGTATGCGTGTGGTTTCGATAAAATCAATATAAAAGTAATGTGCTAAATGTAATAACAAATAAGTATCTCAAAATGTGTGAACATTGAAAGATTACCTATGGAGATATAAGAGTTAGAAAAAGTGTCCAATTTTTGTTCCGGTCACCCTGTATTTAATCAGCATATGAGGCACTCACTAATAGATTCTAACATGTTTCAACATGTGTTGTTCTTCGCAAATGTTCCTTGTTACAAAGGGAGTCACGGTGTCACAAAACGTGATAATGAATATATGTCCAGCCAATGACATTGCAGTGACACATTCTAAGTTTAAAATATTTGGAAAATTCTAACTATGACTATATTGAGCACAATTTCTTTGGTACTTTATCTTTATATGAGGATCTGCACCGTTCATTATAACAGCAATGAAGCACCAGGGGGCCGTTTCACTAAACTTTATACGACTAAAATGTTCGTAAGTGCAAAACTTATGACAGTCTGTAAATTTCACATTAACAATGTTTTCTTGTAAACAATTATTGGATTTACATTTATTGAGCATAGGCTGCATATGCAGCATATGGTCAATAAATGTAAATTCATTAATTGACATTTCCAGACGTTTCTAAATTTGCACTTACGAACATTTTAGTCTTACGAAGTTTAGTGAAACGTTATCAGGCTGCCACAGTGTGCTATTTGACCAGGTGCTACATATGCCCCATTTCTCCAGACACAGCCGCATATACGTACAAGAACTTGAGTTAGCTGCCACGTTATTTGTCACCACTGAGGACGGCTGCGACCACTGAATCTGCACGTTTGTTGGGACTTCCAGTCCACCAGGGGGCGACACAGGAACGGTACCACGCGCATGCCCATTACGTGTCGACGGCTGATTGGTTGAGCGTACATTGCGTGATGGACTGTCAGCGTCATTGTTGTTACAACCAGCAGTTCTAGAGTTACATCTTTTTCGTTTCAGTAATTGTGCAAATCCTCGTCTCCAAGCATTTTTAAGAGCCGATTTGTTTGTATCAGTGTCGGATTTTGCGTTGGAACATTTATTAGAAGATTTCTGCAAATAACAAAAGTAAAGTGAGCAGTCAACGTAGGACATTCAGAAGGGACGTTCTCAACGCTATCTAGCTAAAACATGTACATTGAAATCTCTCTAAACCGGACACCCTGGGAGAGATGTTCCACTGTAAATCAGGCATATAACCATTCTGGGACATACTTATATCTTTTGCAATCATGAACATGCAATATTATCTGTGATGCGTTACGAAGACACCTCTCAAAATGAGATCACATAGAGTATATCGGTGTCCGGTTTAGAGAGGTTCCACTGTAGTAAAATATTTGCCTGAATTGTAATAAGGTTTACATGTATGAGAGTACGGAGCTCCACAGGGGACATAGAATTTTATATTTTATTAATTCGTTCCCACGAAATAACAATTCGTTCCTCAAATTTAACAATTCGTTCCCACATATTAATAATTCGTTCCCACGAATTAACAATTCGTTCCCTCAATTTAACAATTCGTTCCCACGAAATAACAATTCGTTCCCCGTGGGAACGAATTGTTATTTCGTGGGAACGAATTGTTACACGGAGCGAATTGTTATTTCGTGGGAACGAATAGTTAAATTTAGGGAACGAATTGTTAATTCGTGGGAACGAATTGTTATTTCGTGGGAACGAATTAATAAAAAAAATAATGCTACGTCCCCTGTGGGGCTCCGTACCTTTCGGATATGAAAATGTTACACAGTGGAAACTGTGTAAGGATATCCCACAGCAATTCAACTTTATGAGTACGCCCAGAGCCCTCACTACTTTGCAATTGTTATGTTTAGAAATGACATATTGTGACCAGCATCATAGTTTATAATCTGCATCTGTGACTGTGACGGGAGAAATGGGCCTTATGGGTTTTGCAACCAGTGTGTATCCATATCAGCATGTGCGTCCGCACAGTCTGAGCAGGATCTGCACTGTTCGCCATTCGTCAATTAAACACCCGTCATGCTTCTAACAAGCGATACAGATCGTTATCAGACTACATAAGTGTGATATGTGATCAGGAGCTACACTAGTCACAAATGTCACAAACCCCATTTCTCAGTCACTGTCACATTTAAACACGTGCTAATATTCAATATAATTTACAGTATATACAAAAAACCTTCCAAATAAATTGCGATACACCATGTTGTATGGACCAGTGTACGAATGGTCTACCTTATTACCGAATGATAATTTTACGAAATGGATTCTGAACCTAGAGAAATCTGGTATAAAAATCAACGAAACTGGAAAATGCATACATTCGATCACCCTATGGTCTAACAAATGTGATTCATTCATCAAAATACATGGTACGTCAACAGTATGGTAAAGTTTTGTCTACTCGTGTTTGTTATTAAATATGCACATGAACATGCATAGCACAAAACACACAGCCACGCACTGTTCTAGTATACACGCTCATACACCACGGAGCCACGCAGGGGACATGTCTTTTTTTTATTAATTCGTTCCCACGAAATAAAAATTCGTTCTCTCAATTTAACAATTCCTTCCCTCGAATTAACAATTCGATCCCACGATATAACAATGCGTTCCCACGAATTAACAATTCGTTCTCACGAAATAACAATTCGTTCCCACGAAATAACAATTCGTTCCTCAATTTAACAATTCGTTCCCTCGAATTGGCAATTAACAATTCGACCCACGAATCGTTAATTGTTAATTCGAGGGAACGAATTGTTATTTCGTGGGAACGAATTGTTAAACTGAGGGAACGAATTGTTAATTCGAAGGAACGAATTGTTAAATTGAGGGAACAAATTGTTAATTCGTGGGAACGAATTGTTAAATTGAGAGAACGAATTGTTATTTCGTGGGAACGAATAGTTATTTCGTGTGAACGAATTAATAGAAAAGAATTCTACGTCCCCTGCGAGTCTCCGTACCATTCAATGACAATACATCACACGTGGAGATAATACGTGACTAAAGTATCTAAGTACAAGTACATGTATTAGCCATTTGTGGTTCCATAGATTATATGTTGAAACATTACGTAGCAGCTATTTCTACATGGAAACGGTGGTGCAAGGTGCACGGCGACGACAATCTTAAATGAAGCCACAACATACACGCTGAAAAGCCACACTGTATATGTTCACCCATGCAAAATATAAGACTATTCGCCAAATATACTGATGTCTCATACAAATAATTGAGTGTTTGCTATGACCGGTTGATAAAGAATACGTTTGTTTTTGCGAATATTTGCGAATGTGTAACAATAACTTAGTGCAAGATATGTAAACATTCCATGCATGTATTTTTATTAAATAAACCATGTGACTCAAATCAAAATATGCACCCTGTATAGCTCAAAGCATATATAAAGTTCACACAGGCAGACATGCGAGAAGGAATTTGTCATACATGCAAAGCATAGACTTGAAATAATTTGGCAGATTTGGATGACCAGCTTACGTTTCTTAGATGCTATATTTTTGTATCAGTAGCTAAATTAAGTTACACCACATGTAACATTATTACATTAACATATTTGAGACAAGCAACGTGATTTTGTACCTTAGGATGTGCGATGTCTCGTGAAAAGCATAGATAAATATTTAGATAATTTCCATAAATGACATCGAAATTTGACAAACTTTTCATATCAGATGGGGAATTAACATTTGTGTTCCGCGTTTGCTATGAAATATTCTTCAACTTTCGACGTCATTTACGAAAAATATCACTGTTTCTGTAAATATTGCTCATCGTAAACCGTACACCTTCATACGTACAACTTCACATGGCGTGTCGCATTACTTGGAAAAGTCGCGGGAATACTGGACGAAGGCCGGAAGGCCTCGTCCAGTATTCCCGCGACTTTTCCAAGTTTTATTCGATCACAACAATACAGAGCGTAGACATTTGCCTCCATTCAAAGAGGCTTTCGACGGTATAAGACAGAAATGACAACAATGCCAAATATAAGTTCATATACATTGTTTTAAAGTCACTCCTTTTATTAAATTTTCGACCACATAGTCTTTATCAAAATACATGTAGTGTGAAACTGTATTGGCAGTCCTATGTGGACTGCCAATACAGTTTCACACTACATGTACATGTATTTTGATAAAGACCATGTGGTCGAACATTTAACAAAAAGAGTGACTTTAAAACAATGTGTATTAAATGTGCTTCCCTTCGGAGGTTATTGGAAATTACTATAATTCCATATAGCTCGATGTATCGACTCGTATGTATCAGTACACAAACAATTACAGAGACAAAGTGTGTTTAATGGGACTGCCTCATCGAATATCTAAAACTGGTTTTCCTTTCAAAGAGTTCGATATAAACGATCACATATATGATCAATAGCATTATGGAAATTTAAAGCGAACACTGCCTCCACTGTTAATCTATGATTCGGTAATCGAAACGTTACCTATTAATGATAGATGACACAAAACATGCAGTTCTTGAAGAATATGTTATATGACTCATATGTGTGAGTAAAACGATAACACATGCAGTGAAGTGAATAAAGGTGTAAATATGAACACAAAGATACCACATGTATGTGTCCAGTATATAGAGACACACTTCTGAATTACAAGACAATAAAATAAATTCAAATCGACAGTTAAAACAAACACTTACAAGATACACAGTACTTTACAAAATGTGCATATTCAATAACTGGTGTACATATTATAGTGTTCTGGTTTCACAACTGCAGTGTCACCGAATACCAATCGATACTTTGTTCGCAGTATAAAGTATATGAATGAAAACATACAGACAGTCATTCAGTACTATAACAATATAACGTACTGTTATGTACACATGAATGATAACTAAATGAGACACGCCATGTGATTTTGTACCTTCGGACATATGGGTAATTTCATGAAATACTTTTACAAAATTTACAATATTTTCCGTAAATGGCGTCAACAGTTGACAACAATTTCAGAGTACATGCGGAATTATACGTACTCTGAAAATTTTGTCAACTTTTGACTTAATTTATGAAAAATATTGTAAATTTTGTAAACGCATTTAATGAACATACGCAGATGTCCGAAGGTACAAAATCGCATGGCGTGTCTCAACTGAAAATATACATAAACTCATCATCCAAGAGATTGCACACAATACAGTATAGAAGTATATGTATGGATTCTGACAGCTATACAGGGGCGATTTGAATATTAATGTATCATTTTAAAGTTGACAACATAAAACAATACAAACCTCGTGGGAATATTTCTTTTCACTATGAAACCTTAAACACAAATATTTGTTCTTCACACCATATGTTTTCCTTTTTGTTTGTTTGATCCGTTTTAAGTGTAATAATAATCAGTTAAATATTGTGTTTTCAGGTTCATAGTGATTGTAATTCATCTTGACATATAACAATAGCAAACTCAAAGCATAGATTAGGTTAGAACCAGGATATGTGCAGAAAATTCCCTGTATAAATGCATATATAGTATGTGTAAGTTTTACTATGTACGACGTTGTGTGCACATTATAGGAATGAATGGCCTTTTTGTGGAATGTATCGGGGGTATAAACTTGGAGAAGTCGCGGGAATACTGGACGAAGGCCGGAAGGCCTCGTCCAGTATTCCCGCGACTTTTCCAAGTTTATATCCCCGATAAATTCAACAAAAAGGCCATTAATTCCTTATAATTCCAGCATTTTAAATAAATTCTTCAAGAAAATGTGTTTATTTTCCGTTTTCTGAAGAATTATTTTAACTGCGCCTCACGGTTATAGAAAGTAGTTCGGCGTGGGAGTTTACCGGGATATAAATTTTGGACAGAGACTTGCTACTGGCCAATCAAATGTTAGGGAATTGCATAAATATTTTTGTGCTGCAATTATGAACAAATATTACAAACAATGCCCCCGTGTTACGTGCTCCAAACAAAGTTATCATTTCTGTGCAGGATTTTGACAGTTGGCTCTTGCATACCATTTATTGATAACACATATATCTTGAAACAGTATATGACTGAGGTGTAATTGTTGGAAGCAAACTCAATTACGACTATTGTTTTCTGTAGTTGCATTCGACATGTTTCATGGGTCGCGTACCATTGTATTATGCATCCACTTTTCGCTACGCAAGCAAATGAATCCGGTATTTGATATCCATCCTTTCTTTGGATAGTTTGGAATTGTTCATGACATTTGCTTTTATTAACCCTTTCAATCCTAAGGAACTGGAATGGACTGTGATATGCTAATGTTCCGACCAATCCAATGGTCACAAAATGATTTTCAGATTCGTCAATTTATGAAAAGGGGGTGTTTTTGTTCTAAGAAATATGAAAATTACTTGCAAAAAGTGCAGATCCTGACGAGACGGTTCGTTACGAGCCGGCTCATCTGGATCTGCACTGTTTGCATAAACCGCTATAGCTGGCTTTCGGGTTCAAAGGGTTAAGTGTCTGAACTTCTGTACGTTCTGGATCTGCACTGTTTGCATAAACCGCTATAGCGGGCTTTCGGGTTCAACGGGTCAACTATGTTAAAATGAGAATATATTTCATTTGACAAAGGTTCTTTTTTGTAGACTTTACGGTGAAGCGTATTCCATGTGTACGGTGATGTGCTCTTCTATAACGTAAATAAGTACATGTATGTCACAAATGCCCCCCTGCCCCCCGCCCCTGCACCATAATAGTTGATGAAATACCATCACTTCCAGCAGAAACAATGAGATGTCTCTGCATCATTTCCCAGTTCTCACAACATAGCGTCACTATTGTGTTAAATACGGAGGTGATACTTTCTTACAAATGTAGTTGGGTTACCTGTGTTACGTAACTTTATGTAACATTTATATCCGGAGTGGGTAAGGAGTGAGCTATTGAACGAAATATACACGATATCATTGCTAGAGAAATGTTCACAAGGTGTATGATCACGTGGTATTAACAACAACAACAACAACAACAACAACAACAAGTACTGAAACTTCAAGAATCCATCCGATTGAAAGTACGTATTCTTTTATATTGTCCTTATTACGTAACGGATTTGGATGAAATATGGCGCATCAAAGGCGTCTTGTTAAGCTGCATTTGGTGGTCTCTGTATTTTCGCCCAAACTTCTGTCGTTTTTGCGAAGAATCGATTTCCGTGTCTCAGACACGCAAATCGATTCTTTGCAAAAACGACATAAGCCTGTGCCAAACTCCCTGGACCACCAAATGCATCTCATGAAGACGCGTTTGTTGCGCCATATTTCATCAAAATCAGTTGCATATTAAGGAAAATATTAAATAATACTTACTTTGGAGTGGGCGACGTTGTTGTTGTTGTAACCACGTGATCATGCACCTTGGTTCATATCATAAGTAATATTGGCACGACACGAAACTGTGAAAATAATGTGTATTTAGTATACATATCGAGTAATCATAGTCAATATGTGAGATAATGACAAATGCTGAATTCACAAGAATATCACATTTTTAAAACGTATGCCAGTTATTCGTATTTGGCATTGACAGTTAATTCAAACACAACGATTATGTGTATTGCGTGTACTAAAACATAACATGGTGACGAATGTGAACTTGTGTTACATAACTTCAATGTGAATATTGTATCGTTATTCAGTGATATAGTTACACATGAGTGCTCTGTTTCGATACACAACACTACTGTGATACGTACGCTAACAATGTGTATGATCACATGGTTACAACAACAACAACAACGTCGCCCACTCCAAAGTGAGTGTTATTTGATATTTTCCTTAATATACAACGGATTTTGATGAAAAATGGCGCAGCAAACGAGTCTTCAAGAGCTGCATTTGGTGGTCCAGGTAGTTCGGCACAGACTTCTGTCGTTTTTGCGAAGAATCGATTTCCGTGTCGGTAGACCACCAAATGCAGCTTAACAAGATGCGTTTGATGCGTCATATTTCATCAACATCCGTTACGTAATAAAGACAATATAAAATAACACGTACCTTGAATCAGATAGATTATGGAAGTTTCAGTACTTGTTGTTGTTGTTACCACCACGTGATCATACACCCTGGCTAATGCGTGGGTGAGGCAGTTCACTGACGTGAATAAGTATACAAGTAAATAGTGTACATACTTGATTTTTCTTGGGATTTGCTTGGTTTACGGAGTGTTCCACAATGGACTTGGCTTTATCGTTCACCTTATGAACTCTTTGATCGTTCTGTTCTTCATCTACAATTTCCAGAAAACTAGATAGATCCACAACCTGATATAACTAGACTTCTTATTCTAGGTTTAACCCTTTCACCCCTAAGTAACTGAATGGGCTGCGATATGTTAATTTTGCAACCAATCCAATCATCGCAAAATGATTTTCAGACTGTTCCATTTATAAAAAGGTGGTATTTGTTGTTCTCAAAAATATGAAAATTACTTTCAAACAGTGCAGATCCTGATGAGACGGCTCGTGACGAGCCGGTTCATCTGGACCTGCACTGTTTGCATAAACCGATATAGCGGGCTTTCGGGTTCAAAGGATTAAAGTAGATCATAATCAGCATATACACTCAGTCTTAATTCGAGTGGCCGTTGCATGCATTATTGTATGGTTAATCGACAGAATGACGTATAATTGAGACCCTGATCACATAACTCAACAGTCTAATATAGGTCTACGCTACACAAGCCCCAAACGCGAATTGAATACTTTAATTTATATATTACAGTATGGAATAAATATGTAGCTACACTGGATGTAAAAAAGTATATGTCTATAATGCAATTTACGAATACGAAACTGCTGCATATATCGTATTAGTTTAGCCATACAACCACGCTTGGGTGGACTACTAGCAAATAGAAAACAAAAAGAAAGAGTTGCTAATTCATAGCGTGCTACTGTGGGGTCAGCGTGTAAGTGCACACACGAACGAACAGGACAGGTTGGTTCCAACCTGTCGTGTTCGTTCGTGTGTGCACTTACACGCTGACCCCACTGTATAAATATTAACCTTTTTGCATCGGGTAAATTTTGGCTTTGCTGGTACCTTTGTCGCCTTCCGCTAACTGTCCATCGCTGCATTCTGAGCTTGTGCTAAATAATGTGTCATTCGGACGCCCATCTAGCCTGTAACGTAAACATCAATCCATGGTCAGGAAAGTGATTTATACAAGGGGTATGATCACGTGGTTAAAACAGCAACAACACTTAATGAAACTTCCAGAAGCGCTCCGAATCAAAGTGCGTATTCGAATATTTTGTCCTTATTATGTAACGGATTTTGATGAAATATGGCGCATCAAACGCGTCTTGTTAAGCTACATTTGGTGGTCTCGGTACTTTGGTGGCCCAAACCTCTGTCTTTTTTTGGCGAAAACTGACTCGGAAATCGATTCTTCGCAAAAACGACGAAAGTATGTGCCGAACTCCCGGGACCACCAAATGCAGCTCATGCAGACGCGTTTACTGCGCCATATTTCATCAAAATCAGTTGTCTGTTAAGGAAAATATCAAATAATACTTACTTTGGAGTGGGCACGCTTTAAACACATTAAGCCATTGTTGTTGTTGTAACCACGTGATCATGCACCATGTTACAGCAACCGCTGAACTGTAAGTACGTTCATCCATATACTAGCAAAACGGGGCGGGTATACTTTAATAGCAGATATTAGAAACAAATACTCTATTATGATAACAACTGAAACAGTACTTTGCACGTACCATATTAAACATAACTATAGTTTGTTTTGCCGAAAATAATATATAATATGTGATGTTTAAATCGAAATTCGTGTATGTGTATATAACATACGAATATGTATCAGGAGTGGCAGATTAAAGAATGTACTTTCTCATTATTTGAGAAAACATCAGCATACATTAAATAGCAGTAGATGCAAATCCGGTTGCAGTATTGTCCCTAGTGTTCGTTTACATACTATGTTTACATTGCTCTCAAATACTGTTGGCCTAATTGAAATTAACAAATCGTGTCGATAGTCAGCATAAAACTATATTACTAGAACGTACAGAAGTTCAGACACTTAACCCTTTGAACCCGAAAGCCAGCTACAGCGGTTTATGCAAACAGTGCAGATCCAGATGAGCCGGCTCGTAACGAGCCGTCTCATCAGGATCTGCACTTTTTGCAAGTAATTTTCATATTTCTTAGAACAAAAATACACCCGTTTCATAAATGGACGAATCTGAAAATCATTGTGTGACCATTGGATTGGTCGGAGCATTAGCATATCACAGTCCATTCCAGTTCCTTAGTGTTGAAAGGGTTAAAAGAAGAAAGATCTCACCTTACAAACTTTTCCGTTAACATTGTTGTTCTCAGCCGATCACTTCTTGATTGAGATCCATCTTTCACACACTTTGAACGGCTTCTGGACGACTTAGCTAACATATTTTTCTTTCTTATAGAGTGTAGTTTGTACTGAAAACATGGGACTGTAGGTGTGGAAAGAGAATTTAGTGATGGTGAACGAGTGCTTGGTGTTACTAAAGCATCAACATCTGAGGTAAATACTTCAAAATCGTCACTGTGAAAACTCTCAACACGCGCAATAGGTGTTTTGAACATTTGGCGAATGGGTGTGCTAGGCATGACGAATTTTACAGACGGTGTGCTGCCATGTCTTGTGGACATGAATGATCTGACATTCACCCGATCTGGAGATTCAGCACACCCATCACTGTGCGAGTTAAGAGTCAAATCTCTCGGTGAAATTAACACTGGTGCTGAAACACTTTCATTTTCATTTGAAGCCACATTATCATTTAAAGTTCTACTACATGTATCACTATGTGACAGCAAATGCTCCTGTGAAGAGTTGTGGTCACTACTATCAACAAAAGAAATGTCATCTTGCATTTGTAGAGTATCCTCTAACGATATTTTCTCCTGTTTGGAATATAAATCTGCAGTCACGGGTTTGCATTCATTTGATAGCCGGAACTCATTACTTTCCTCTGTGTCACACGGCGTAACGTTAGATCTATGTATATTAGCTATACTATTTGCATATGTATCGCCCTTGTGATTTGCAATAGTTTTTCCATGATCCAACTCTATAACTGAGGTATCTACATGATCATAATTCTGAGATGTCGACGCAACAATCTTCAAACTTGCTGCCCCAAGCAGCTCTGTGGAGCTGTTTATGTTTTCACTACTTGACAGCAGCGTCGGTAGTCGTATTTCAGAGATATTCATGCTACGACATGTTCCTGTATCCGTTTGCAGCGAATCAGAACAGAGGCGCTTCTGTACAGTATCATCATCGGAGGAGTTAGCATATGTGTTAGGTTGCATAGATGTTTGTATAATTATATCTGGTGATACTGACGCAGTGCTGTTGTGGAACGATTCCAAATTCGGTACCTGTAAACTACACAAATGTTCATCGTTAACTGCACAGCGGACTGGGCCGTTCACTTTCCCTCTTAACACAAATTGCTTTGGTCGTACAATTGAGCGAATATCTACAGAGGCAATTTTAGACTCTACACTTGGCTCTCCTATGGGTATTTTAGATTCCGGACTAGAATGGCGCGAGAGCATTTCTTGTGAACTATCACTGTCTTCATTAAGATTTGTCATTGAGCAAGGATTAGAACTGTCGGTCTGATCATTTTCTGACATACCTAGGAGGCTCATTTTCATTTTCCGTCTAGATCGAGGAGTGTACACATAATTCGAACCTAAAGTCGAACTCCTACTTAGTCCTGCTGCTTGCCGGTAACATTCTTGTAATCCAACTAAATTGTTTGGTCGTCTTATACTCGGTATTGGGCTCTGCTTTGGAGTGTCTATTTTTATTTCCGGGTTGTTCAGGTTGAATGGGCTATGCGGACTGTGTGGACCCGAGCCCGGAGTTCCCGGTCGGGCGCGCCGGTACCGCCTCACGCTGCCGTGGCGACTCGGGGGTTCGGCAGAGCTGGTCCGACGACTTCGACGTCGAGAGGACGTTCGACGTAACAGCTCGGCCACTTGCGCCGACGCCCCGCCGGGTGAGAGCAAGTTGCCCAAGTCATGAGCCGGCGCCGCAGCGGACGCAACGGGTACCTCGGGGATTTCGGCTTCCTAAAATATATAAAGTTTGTGAAAGTATATTTAGTTCAGTATTGTGTACAGTAAGCATATTTTTATTAAACATTTTACATTATAGCGATTCATTAAATTTATATTAAATAGTATAATACAATAGTGTAATCAATATGCAAAATATGGAACCAATCTAAGATCCGTGTGATTTAAATTAATACCGTGTCAAATCATCTCATTTAAGATCTTCAATATTTAAGTAAAGTTTGCATTATTGTATTATGCTTTAATATTCTGTGTAATTAGAGAATGCTTAAAACGTTTAACAATTGATGCATACATTAGGCTGTATATACATACATTTGCAGTCATATGATGTGCATGTAAAACATGTCAGGAATTTATATGACACAAGCACATTTCCCCTGTTAACATCGTGGGTTTCATGGTGATTGTTTGGGGGTAATGTCTTCCTGGGTTTGTATTGCTTCTGTATTATTTTAGTTTTAGTTATTTTTTCATGGAGGCCGTAAAGGTCTTCCTGGTATAGGTGTGTCTAGCTATCGGACATGTATTCGTGACGAGTCTTACCTTTAGCCCGCGAATATGTAGAATGCTTATGGGTCTACCACTACTGGTTTAGCTTGTGTATAGTGGGTGTGATCGTTTTTATTTGTACATACCAACTATAAGTAGCATGTGTACTCACTGGCACTGCACTCCGCGCCACCGTTAAATGCTTCAGGTGCTTCATTTTTCGACGTGAAACGTTTTTCCCCGGTGCGGAGAGCAGCATGAGTGATACTGATTAGGGCTAAATAGCGACAAACATATGAAACACGCCATATGATTTTGTATCTTCGGACATCTGCGTCATTTCAAGAAATACGTTTACAAAATTTACACGTAAATGGCGTCAAAAGATGATAAAATGTTAATTATATTCCGCATGTACTCTGAACATTTTGTCAACTTGTGACTTTATTCACGAAAAACAGTGTACATTTTGTAAACGTATTTAATGAAAGTACGCAATGTCCGAAGGTACAAAGTCTCACGACGTGTCTCATAAGCCTGGGGCACATACCTGGTTATGGACCTGTGGACTGTGTGGGGGCATGGGCGATCGCCGGCGTCTAGACTTTCTCCGTTCAGACCCGAGCCAGGTGGGGGCACTGCACAGTGCCATGAGGTCGAAGTTTGTGCTGTTGTGAGACTGCTGAACGCGGTGTTCGTGTACTTCGTTATCCGATGCTGCTATCTCCGGACACAATATATCAGGATTTGCTAGAATGACACATTAGTATACATTATACTTACATTACTCAGGAACGGACAATGGATATTTTATGTTTATCTGGTAAATACAGCGACATGGAATATTTGAATAATTTATACATGCATTGCACCTGATAATGTATTATATTGTATTTAAACTAGTAAATAATTCGACAGTAAGCTCATACATTCTGTATTAACACGAACGTATTAAGAAAAGAAAATACTTATCAACCTTCAGCATATTATTGTATTTCTGTAACACTATAGTCTGTTTCACGCAAAGCTGCCCAAATTTTACGGCCATATAAACAATTCAAAAACCATATTTTTTTTTCGATAATATTAAATTAAAGGAAAATTTAAGAATGAGCCTTCTTTTTATTTCGTGAAATTTGGTCAAATATTGATTTTATTGCGAAAACAAAATTTCCCCATGTTAAATCCCCATAGACATCTTCACGGAGTGAAAATGTCTATGGGGATTTAACATGGGGAACTATTTTAGAATTTCAGAAATACTGGACCGATTTTTAAAATTTAACTTTTGTTTTCTTAGTTAGATCATTTCCAAGCTATCTAGCTAGGTTTCGGAGTCAATTTCCAAAATGTTTCGTTTTTTGACTCCTCCCACAACTCCTCTACCTTTTTCCCCCATGTTAAATTCCCATAGACAAATCAATTTTTCGTAATAAAATCAATATTTGACCAAATTTCACGAAATAAAAAGAAGACTCATTCTTAAATTTTCCTTTAATTAAATATTATCGAAATAAATATTGTTTTTGAATTGTTTATATGGCCGTAAAATTTGGGCAGCTTTCGTGAAACAGACTATATGTTCTGTGATTACCGTTGCACGCATGCCTGTTTTACAGGTATACTATTTCAATTTTATGTTGTGTGTACTTTGTTAGTACATGTAATTCGGATGCACATGTGTCAAGATATGGGATGTTTATCCATTGATCATTGCCAATCAATGTGTGTATGAACACACGTTAGGGACATTTGAATATTATACTGAGCAAGCGGACTAGTTATTATATATACGTATGTTAAATATAGGTGTGTTGATATTAACCCGTTAAAGACGGGATACAATTATAGTAGTATGAAACGTTTTAGGGAAAAAATCCTATTTCTTTTATTTCATCTCGAAAGTACGACATGTTACCACTCATTTGAACCATCTCGAGTGGTAACAGCATATACCTTTATGGAGAAATAAACAAAATAATGAGATGTTTTCAACAAAAAATCAACAAAATTAATACTAATATAATTTCAACATTATATATTATGACCACGATTCAATTTAGTTGACATATCACACACTATCTATGTCAAACAAACAATATGCTTGCTAACAGTTTGCACAATTGTGTATTTCTAATTCAGGGATTCCGCTTGTGATCGCCACTTTCGCAATTGGCGATAAAAAATTACAATTTGCGAAAAAAAAAATCAAAAACAAAAAAAAAAGGTTTTTTTTATTTTATTTCGAAAATTGTAATTTTTTAACGCCAATTTTTTGAAGTGGCGATTTTTTTATTTCCCCCAGCGGAATCCCTGTAATTGTATAGAAAACGTATACCAACAAATGTGCAATATACAGAAACGCACGCAACATTAATAACACAGTGGCATATACATGTAATTGATATATTTCAGCGTATGAAATCATGGTATTTATTGTCACACTTATATACATGTATGTGTAAGTCAATTATGAACAGTTGTGCCGAATGTATGTGTTATTAAAGTATGTACTATACATACGTACATGTACATATCGTACCATTCAACAATGGGCCGTCGCCCATTCGAATTAAATTTATTTAATCAGTACTTCACATAGGTTGCTTCAATGCTCATTCATTTATAAGTTATGACTTGTCCCTACAATTTTCGAAATTTTTTTTTTTTTTTTTTTTTTTTTTTTTTATTTTTTTTATTTTTTTTCGAAAATTGTAATTTTATTCGCGAACATAGTATCAACGTGACACACTACTGTCTGTTCCACGTTTTGCTGCCGACGAACATTTGGCCATTAAACACATTAAATCTAAAAAATATTTAAAAGTAAGTTCTTTTTCATCAATAACAAAAAAGTCACCCTCCCCAAACAAATGTATTTGATGGAATTCCATCAAATATTGATTTTATTGCGAAAAAAGATTTTCCTATGGGAATTTAAAATGGGGAGTCAATTTCCAAAACTTTTGGAAATTGACTCCGAAACTTGGCGAGATAGCTTGAAAATGATGTAACTAAAAAAACAAAAGTTAGATTTTGAAAATCGGTCCACAAATGAAAAAAATATTTTATTATTTTTAATCCCCATGTTAAATTCCCATAGGAAAATCGTTTTTTCGCAATAAAATCAATATTTGATGGAATTTAATAAAATAGTTTTGTTTGGGGAGGGTGACTTTTGTTATTGATAAAAAAGTACTTAAATGTACTTTTAAATATTTTTTAGATTTAATGTGTTTAATAGCCAAAATTTCGTCGGCAGCAAAACGTGGAACAGACAGTAGAACAAACAACACCACAAAGTAAAATATACATATTACAAGAACGTAGTGTAATTGACTCACAGTGTACACATACATAGTTGACATAGTTGAACACACGCAACAATGTACAACAACAGTCTTTGAAAAACACACAACTAAATTCAGACAAATGAATGATTAGTATAGTTAATAATAACTCATTTACATGCAAAACAGCTACAGTGTAGTCAGCGTGTAAGTGCACACACGAACGAACACGACAGGTTGGAACCAACCTGTCGTGTTCGTTCGTGTGTGCACTTACACGCTGACCCCACTGTATATCGTTCAACAATTCGTTATATTTCTGTTCAAAACAAGGCCATCTGATATTATTTTCATCATGGAAAAGAAATCCTGAGATTTCTCATAACATATATATATTGGACAGTTATTTGCTGAGAAATATAACAATAATCTTGACATTCAAAGAGTTAATTGTTTTCATGAGTATTTAATGGGTAAATGGTTAGTGCGACGAGGTTCATTTGCACTCCACCTTTAACTGTGCTGGGTAGGCTACTGCACACCAGAGGGTTTACGGTAGTTGTACCCTTCGTGTGGCCCCATGTAAGGTCTATGGAAATCTAATAAAAACATACTAATAAAACAATAGCAATTTACATAAAGACTACCGAACATATATATATTTATGTCAGTAAGGAAATCGCACCATATCTTGTAGGTAGAACATAATAATCACAATTGGGTGTTTTACATGTATACTGTTGCTTTTACACACCTGTATAGAGACGTAAATATAGATGTGCTACATCAAAATTGGTCTTTTATTTGCATATTACAGGTGTGTGTGCTTTGTTATTGTTAGGAGTATCTGCATATTGAACCAACCTGTCGTGTTCGTTCGTGTGTGCACTTACACGCTGACCCCACTGTATATATGGTATATTGATGTAAGCTATTGGTTTATGAGTAGGTTTTTTTATTATATTTCCATAGACTTTACATGGGGCCACAAGAAGGGTACAACAACCGTAAGAAAGGCTCCACAGATACAGATATGTATATATAACTACAGACATAAGTATACAGTGGGGTCAGTGTGTAAGTGTACACACGAACGAACACGACAGGTTGGAACCAACCTGTCGTGATCGTTCGTGTGTGCACTTACACGCTGACGCCACTGCACGTGCGTATACGTAGCTTGTTTCCAAAGCATCTGTGTAGACTTTCACGTGATACAAGCTAGGTTTCACACGTGATTTACATAATCACACCAGGTGTAGGAATATATCATTCTCCGTGTAGAGGCTTATGTTTTGTTTAACCCTTTCACTCCTAAGTAACTTTAGCGAACTCAGTCATGTTAATTTACTGACTATTCAATTAATCAGAAGAGGGGTGTTTTTGTCAAAAATATGCACAAACAGTGCAGATTCTTATGAGACGGCTCGTTACGAGCCGGGTCACCTGGATCTAAATTGTTTGCGAACATTAGGAAAGTGGTCTGTGTTGAAAGAGTTATACCTACTGCATTTCATTAATGACTATGCTGTACAGGGGAGAATCTGGATTGAGCGTGGGAAGAGGGGTCCGGGGGTTTCAACCCCCTCCCCGTTCAACCACGGAGTTTACATAGATCACAGTTTACCACCAGTTGGAGTCTGAATTTAAATGCCGTAAAACACAAGAAAGTGCATTTCGAAGAGCTCGAAAATAGGACAACCCCCTTGTTGCGAACGGTAACTCTTGCAATTACTCCCGTACCGTCCGTAGCTAGCTACGGATGGTACGGGAGTAGATTGCAAAAGTTACCTTCGCAACTACCCCCGTTCCCCAACTGCTGAATCCGCCCCTGCTGTATGAATTCTGCTTCTACTATGATAAAATACATTTTGGTTAAACAAAAAAAAACAACAACATCGTTTTAAAGTCATTCTTTTCCTTAAATTTTCGACCACATGGTCGAACATTAAATAAAAAGAGTGACTTTAAAACAATGTGTATTAAATGTGATTCCCTTCGGAGGTTATTGGAAAGTACAGCGTTAATTATTTTGAATCTATGGATTACTAATATGTATGCATATAATCCCAATATTTCCTTGTTATAATTAAGAAAGCCTCTATACAGAAGAATTTAAAGTTCCGTTCAATCAACATGATATCAAACTACGCCCATGCTGTGCTTCCTTCCTACCAAAATGTTACCTTTCAACAATAACTCTTCCCAAAAACACAATTCCTTGAACGTAGCTATGTTGTCTGGTATCAGTTCAGCACAATTGTTACAATGCTCGTTTGTAATATTATTAGTTTTCGTGATCTCGCATTGGGATGTATTGTCTGCATTGGAAAGATAAATAAAGCATGATGCTGGAGAAGTTGTCCGGTGGTTGTGAACCAATATACATGTATACTTAGTAGCCTGGCTGATGCGGCAAATGGATTTACATTTATTGAGCATAGGCTGCATATGCAGCCTATGCTCAATAAATGTAATTCTATTAATGGCTCGTGAAGTCCTGAATGCCACAATGACTATGCTACTATTGACGTGTAATTACAGTACTCGCCGAAACAATGAATTTATTTTGAGAAGATGTAAGCTGCCATCGGATATGTTATTGGTTTGTTTCATTCGCAAAAAAATACATTTTCTGTAGCCTATTTCACCAACATTGCAAAGTATACTTAAATAGCAAAGTATACTTTGAGGGAGAAATTTTCAATTGAAGGATACATTTATTAATTTGTATTATTATACTGAATGTATTACATTATCACAGCCATTTTGGCTGTGATAATGTAATACATTCAGTATAAGAAGTATGCATACTTTTAATCATCAAATATATGCAGTCATTAGTTCTATATGACATAATGCATTTCGGGAAAAATAAATGATTACTCCCTCAAAGTATACTTTGCTAGATAAGTATACTTTGCAATTTTGATGAAATCGGCTACTGCTAATCACACATTCGTACACATATTCGTACATATCTACAAAAGCATATTTCAATGTATACTCAATGCACATTGTTTAGTTTATGTATTTAGTTTAAATTATGAGTATATTTGCATTTGTCTAGACTACAGTAATACTATGTTATCGCATAATTAATAAGTGTAGGAACAATTAGAAGGTTCCGAAAATACAGCGTTTATTGATCGTAATTTAGTGATTAATATTTGATAAATATTCTATTTTGTAATATGACCAATGCTAGAGCAATGAACACATTGGCATTTCATTAATATGTATCTACTCATATTTTGTTTACACAATACTTATTCAATTATGATAAACATGAAAATGTAAACATACGGGTAATAATAGAACTAGAAAACTAGCTTTTGGAAAGCGTATGTGAATTATTTTCCTGACTCATATCTGATAATTATATACATACTATAGTTTTCATAATATATTGAATGTATGCCAAGATATGCTCGTATGCTAATATCACAATTATTAAATATTTGTTGCAGATGAAAAACAAATGTAAATAGACTGCGTGACACCACTGAACCTTTATATAAACAAATGTCAATAATGTCAGTTAATCTTCTAATCTTCGGCATGTTATAACGATATATTTATACGAGAAAGACGGACCTGCATACTGTTCCATTATGAGACGGCTACTATTTTGTTTTTATACACAATTTAAATGTTCTATGTATCAAATAAAATAAAAGCATACACACATATACTATTTAAAGTGTTGTATGAATCATGTATGTGATAATTAATAATTATTATCAAAATAAAAAAATCTTACATCACAACATACATATACTAAATAGAAGAAGCGAACTTTTAGTTATATTGTAAGTAAAATGTTCGTTTATCATATTGAGAGGGCAAACCAATTTTGACGAATGAGGCACCCAATCTTTAAACGACAGTTATAATATATATTCTCCTTGTGCGAGCTCCATATGTGTACACTTTTATTTTATTTGTCAAACATTTAAATTGTCAACCCCGTGAATACCGGTAAAACGTGATGGAACGTACCTTTTGGCTCCCGTTTACGGTGTTTTCGCCGTCTGACCTTCTCGTCCCGTTGCTTGGTGAAATCGATGTCAAACATTCCTGTGACATATAAGATGTGTAGTGAAACTATAAGTCTGTTTCACGAAAGCTGCCCAAATTTTACGGCTATATAGACAATTCAAAAACAAGATTTCTTTTGATAATATTAAATTAAAGGAAAAATTAAGGATGAGCCTTCTTTTTATTTCGTGAAATTTGGTCAAATATTGATTTTATTGCGAAAAATTGATTTGTCTATGGGAATTTAACATGGGGGATAGAGGTAGAAGAGTTGTGGGAGGAGTCAAAAAACTATTTTTTTTTGGAAATTGACTCCGAAACCTAGCTAGATAGCTTGGAAATGATCTAAGAAAACAAAAGTTAAATTTTAAAAATCGGTCCAGTATTTCTGAAATTCTAAAAAAGTTACCCATGTTAAATCCCTATAGACATCTTAACTCTGTGAAGATGTCTATGGGGATTTAACATGGGGAAATTTTGTTTTCGCAATAAAATCAATATTTGACCAAATTGCACGAAATAAAAAGAAGGCTCATTCTTAAATTTTCCTTTAATTTAATATTATCGAAAATAATATTGTTTTTGAATTGTCTATATAGCCGTAAAATTTGGGCAGCTTTCGTGAAACAGACTATAGTTGTTATACGCATGCATCACACCCAGCTGACAACAGTAGCAGTATAAACAAGACATGGATGCACATGCCTTGTCGGAGTGTACCTTATCCTTTAAACACTTTTATTCAGATCCAAACATACACGTTACCTGCTACCGTGTTGTGCTATATCAAAAGTGCAATGGCTCATGGAACTCTCGGACGCCGCATTGACGGTTAAACGCAAAGTCAAAGTTATTTAGTCTTGATAATGGGCACACATGCCACATGTGGGGGTATGGAATTAAATCATGGATGTGTATGAATGGTTACGTCAATCGACTTATGGTTGCAAAGATAATAGCTACATAAATATGCTAACGGGAATGTTACCAAGGGAAACACGGACGCCCGGTCGACTGGACGGAAATGCGAAACATATATTCGTATAGCAATGCAATCAAATTGTAAATGTGAGATATTTGGGGTGACAGTGTTAGCCATCTATAATATACCTTTATCTTGCCGTTTCGTGTCCAGCAGCATGTTGAACATGGCCGACATGTCGTCACATTTATGCTCGTTCACTGTCTTCTGTATGGTTTCCCTCGGAGTCTCCAACATACCCGCCAATTCATCGATGGCCTACAGTGAGAAGTGTATTCTGTATTCATCTGCATAGGATAATGAAAAGTGTGCCACAGCCCACTATTAACACGGATCGTGGTATTTAGTATATTAAATTAAAACGCTATTCTACTGCCGGTGAAACGATTACAATCAGCCTCTAAAATAAGTAATTGATGCTGCTTGAGAAAAAGCATAATCCGTGCGTCTCTTAGTGAAAATCGGTTGTGAGAACATTTATCGGGGATATAAACTTGGAAAAGTCGCGGGAATACTGGACGAGGCCTTCCGGCCTTCGTCCAGTATTCCCGCAACTTTTCCAAGTTTATATTCTTGTGACTTAACTATTGATGGGCATGTGCGACCTAGGATTAATAGGTGATTGAGCCTAACTTGTCCAACAAAACTATGCAAATGGTAATCAATACGGCACATGCTTTTAAATAATGGCATACCCATTCACGAGGGTTGTTCCGTAAATAGTGTCAGCTTCGCTATACTTTGCAGAAATCGTTAAGCAACTAGTATTACATAAAGCACAGTTACATATCTCGCGTACAGCTTCACTAAATCCGGTGCAGCTCTTATAAAAAATAGGTCGCTACCAGGTTTCATAGAGGTATACATTCGCCGTGAGATGTGTGACATTTCCGGTGATAGTCAAATGTCTCTTAGACGTACTTTAGGTAGGTCGTTACATTTGGTAACGGACAGCGTGAACCAATAGACATTAGCAGCGTCTTACAACATTCTCGAAAAGCAATCGAAAAGCTAGTAAGAATAAGTTGGATACCACATTTATTTACTGAGGAGCGAAATACAACATGGGTAGCAATCACAAAAAAAATCTGAAAACGTACAATCGAAAGTAATCACAAAACTGCTTCTGCTCTCGTAGCTACTGGTAAGGAATCGTGCATTTATTAGTTTGGGTCAACGATGAATTAAGATGCGAGACGTCATATGGATGAGCTACATAAACACGAAGTAGTTATAGAAACTGGAAGAAATACTACAAACGCCGTCACACTATAACATGATTCACTGACAAGTCCAAGCACGGTGTCCAATGATTTCTTTTATTTATCTCCTGTGACCTTTCGAGCAATATACAGGAAACAAAGAAACAAGAACAACCTCTACATGTATAAAACGTGTAAAACGACAATTACTAAACAATAATAAAATTACAATTTTCGAAAAGAACTCTTAAAAAAATAAAAAAAATGTTTTGATTTTTTTTCGAAAATTGTAATTTTAATTAGAAACGATGCAGCTAAGTGTACATAAAATTGGAATCTGATTATAATAAAAATAATTTGGACGTATCGCTGTTCATAGTACTATATATAATATCTACATGTAAGTTGTAACCCAGCTAATATGTAGTGACATCACATATGATTCATACAACATATTTTACTAACGACTATGTGTATAAAATATGTACTAGGACTATGTGTATAAAATATGTACTAGAATTTCTACCGAACTGCTCGTAATTTGTACACTTGATTGCAAAGGTGTAATTTAAATGTAAGCTATACGTGAAGCATACACAGCAAACGTGGTTTAACGCTTCACGAGCATTTGTTTGTGGCTGGTAGCAATCGTAACTGCCAGTTACGATTGATACTAGTCATCACCAAAGGCTTGTTCGCCGACACCCCCACCCCACCCCCCCACCCACCGACCCCATCCTTTATAATGTAATGTTTTATCTTTGATAATTCATCGCATTTTCTGATTGGATGCTCTTCACTTTCATATTGCCTTCGTGTATCGTTGCATTTGTACCCTTTTCTGTAGCAAGGTTACTTTGTTGGCTTGTGTCTCTTTTATTATAGGAATGAATGGCCTTTTTGTGGAATTTATCGATAAATTCCACAAAAAGGCCATTCATTCCTTATAATTCCAGCATTTGAAATTAATTCATCAAGAAAATGTGTTTATTTTGACAGACGGCAGCCATTTGTTTACATTTAACAGCACTGACAGCGCATCTGTAGAAAGTAGTTCGGCGTGGGAGTTTACTGGGATATAAATTTTGGACGGAGACTTGCTACGGGCCAATCAAATGTTAGGGAATTGTGTAAATATTTTTATGCTGGAATTATTATATCTGTAAATGGTGTGCAGTGAGTTTTTATTGCTATTGGGTTCGTCCCGGATAGTAATACTGGAATGGAATATTGGAAGTTCATTATATTCTTTACAACAAGTAAACTAGCATGTTTCATGCTGAGGATACGTTATTTTGTTTGTGCAAAATCCACTATATGTTCTTTATTATAAGTGCTTAGAAGTACATGTCGCGATCACCATTTGAACTGTTTCACCGAGACCGTTCGCATCAGTGGTCACAACATATGCTTTCATTGAGAAATAACGAACATGACAATACAATATTGAAAGAAATATACCCGTAAAGATGCATTGCGCATGCAATGGGCGAATCCTGTGGATTCGCCCATTGCATGCGCAATGCATCTTTACGGGTATATTTCTTTCAATATTGTATATGCTGATATGGATAAAATGCTGTTCGTCATTATCCACGGTATTTCAGCTACATATGTGGTATCATAAGAATACAATGTCTGTTTTGGTTTAAATATATATTTAAAACGCACTGAGATAAGGCAATACTAGTATTGGTATTGGTTTCTAACAATAATAGTGATTTCAAAGATTCTCCAGAAAAACAGTTATTGTATTATTCACATGGTTGAGATAAAAACAAAATCAAGTTAATGTTAAGAGCTGCATGACAACCAGTGCATACTACTATTACACACATAACCAGTACCAGGGCATTGGTGACGGAAGCACTTTATGGATCATGGAGTAGTGAACCTTTCGACGCCACACCATCTGCTTGTATGTATCTGATCATATATATGTATTCACCAATAATTAACGCTCGTTACATAGCGCTCTTAATGTATTGGATCTACACGTGTGCCTGTGGTGATAAAGTTTATATTTTACGGGGGAATTTTATGTTTTATACTTATCCTGGTAGCATTGGGTAATATATTCAAGGTGCATGATCACGTGATTACAACAACAACAACGTCGCCCACTCCAAAGTAAGTATTATTTGATATTTTCCTTAATATGCAACGGATTTTGATGAAATGTGGCGCAGCAAACGCGCCTTCATGAGCTGCATTTGCTGGTCAAGGGAGTTTGGCACAGACTTATGTCGTTTTTGCGAAGAATCGATTCTTCGCAAAAACGACATAAGTTGGGGCGAAAATAAAGAGACCACCACATGCAGCTTAACAATACGCGTTTGATGCGCCATATTACATCATAATCCGTTACGTAGTAAGGACACTATCAAATAATACGTACTTGTTGTTGTTGTTAGTACCACGTGATCATACACCTTGAGATTGGCAATAATTTCATATTTACATGCGATGAGGTTCAAAAGACACAAATGTCAATGTTCTGGAAACGCGAATGAAATGAATGCAGGTGCATGCATCTGTACTACTACAATAAATAAATTGTGCAACATAAGTTCTGGAAAAAATATATAGAGACAACACTCATATAAAACGTGAATAAAACTTTATTTGAAAAGTGTTTTAACATGTACAACATGAACATAATAACACATGAGGGTCAATTCAAACATTGTATCAGGGTTTCTCAATCGGTTTGGTCCGTCACAAAGTTCTGCTCATAGGCTGCGATATGTTAATTTTGCAACCAATCCAATCATCGCAAAATGATTTTCAGACTATTCCATTTATAAAAAGGGGGTGTTTGTTGTTCTCAAAAATATGAAAATTACTTTCAAACAGTGCAGATCCTGATGAGACGGCTCGTTACGAGCCGGCTCATCTGGATCTGCACTGTTTGCATAAACCGATATAGCGGGCTTTCGGGTTCAAAGGGTTAAAGATATATTTATAACAGGTGTTGGTCAGTATAACCACATCGTTATTATATACTCGACATGCGAATAAAACGGCCGTGCTAGAGTGCATGTATACATGCAGAGGTGGAAACGTAGTGAAACAGTGCTGCTTCTAAATGATAAACGTGATCCATCATTCCATCAGGCATATATCTTCATCTTGCAACCATGTTCCACGCTTGAGATTAACATAAAAGCTTACATAATTAGACCAGTATATATTATTTTAAAACATAATACAGAGACAATTATTCATAGCAAGAGTAAATGATAGTTTATCGTTTTGAACGATAGATACATGCTTGTAATAAGTGTTCAACAACATCTTGAAGTAATTCAAATTATTGAGTAACTGCTCCAATTATATCTCACTGATATACCATATGGCTGATAACCATTGTGTACGGAACAGAAAACAGATACTATCCGTTAAACAGAAGTCAGATTGTTCAAAAGTACATATCAGTAGCCGATTTGATCAACATTGCAAAGTATACTTATCTAGCAAAGTATACTTTGAGGGAGTAATCATTTATTTGTCCAGAAATGCATTATTTCATATAAAACTAACGACTGCATATATTTGATGATTAAAAGTATGCCGAATTATTATACTGAATTTATTACATTATCACAGCCAAAATGGCAGTGATAATGAAATAAATTCATTTTGGCTGTGATAATGTAATACATTCAGTATAATACAAATTATATATTTATCATTAAATTGAAAATTTCACTCTGAAAGTAAACTTGGCTAGATAAGTATACTTTGCAATGTTGGTGAAATAGGCTACAGCTGCTAAACGATTCAAGCCCGACCTTATATGTTCTCTGATATCTGCTCATCAGGTTCAAACATACTTATAACCCATTAAAATTCCAAGACATAATCAGATTGTTTTGTAATGAAAAAACATAGTGTGTGTAATAGTATGTTAGTTAATAATTGTGTTAGCCTTGGACAATAATTTAATATATGTGCAATAGTATGTTAGTTAATAATTATGTTAGCCTTGGACAATAATTCTTAACATAGGGTAGAATGTTAACGACATAGATTGTTACGACGAATGCATCGGGTATGATAATACATTGATGTCTTTAGAGGTTAGATGTTCAGTCGGTCAAATTTATCGAGTATTGCACTATCATCATATTTGAAGAACTTAAATGCATGAAATGTTACCTGGTAAATGTATTAGTCAAACAATGTTTATAGTACTATAATTCCAGCACACAAATAAATACACAATTCCCTAACATTTGATTAGCCCGTAGCAAGTCTCTGTCCAAAATTTATATCCCAGTAAACTCCCATGCCGAACTACTTTCCGTAACTGTCAGGCGCAGTTAAAATAATTCTTATGAAAACGGAAAATAAACACATTTTCTTGATGAATGTATTTCAAATGCTGGAATTATAAGGAATGAATGGCCTTTTTTTTTTAATTTATCGGGGATATAAACTTGGAAAAGTCGCGGGAATACTGAACGAGGCCTTCCGGCCTTCCGGCCTTCGTCCAGTATTCCCGCGACTTTTCCAAGTTTATATCTCCGATAAATTCCACAAAAAGGCCATTCATTCCTTATAATTCCAGCATTTGAAATAAATTCATCAAGAAAATGTGTTTATTTTCCGTTTTCTTAAGAATTATTTTAACTGCGCCTCACGGTTACGGAAAGTAGTTCGGCATTGGAGTTTACTGGGATATAAATTTTGGACAGAGATTGCTACTGACCAATCAAATGTTAGGGAATTGTGTAAATATTTTTGTGCTGGAATTATTTCATAAAAGTATGATAGCTGGCATACTGCTTCCGAAAACATTGTTCTTTCTAATGATGGTCGTTTTATTACGTGGTGCTATGAAATTGTAAGCTTGAACTATGAGATGAAATGTTTACGTAGATAAATGTATGGCGCTTTTAGGTCACGCCATGTATATTAATAGTGCCGTATAGTTTCGTCCAGCAAAGAAGGCGGTTTTAAGGTATACACTATTCTTATTTTTACTATCACATTTCATTATTTGGCACTGGTAGTTCGATGGACATATCTTTTTCAACTCTACTAATCATATTATAGATTATTACGAGACGTGCTCCAAAACCGCTCGCTTTGTGCTCCAAAAACGCTCGCTGTGAGGGGTTCGTATGTCATACAGTGTGGGACCATGAACATTATATACTCATCAAACGGGCTATGTAGATTGTTAGTTTGCACATAATGAAATAGTGAGGCATACGTTATTGCTATGACCATATTTGTCTCTATACTGGAGGGAATGAAATAATGCTTCCTTGTGTCTATGTTTCTGGTTTTTTATTATTTACTTTGTATTGTCCGGTTGTCCGGTTAGCGCAGTCGGTAATGAGCGCGCTTCTCACCGTTGCGGCCCGTGTTCGATCCTCGACCGGGGCAGTATGTGCGATGGTATGGTGGTCGCCAGACCGGACAAGTGTGATACCCCCGGGCACTCCGGTTTCCCCCACATTAATGACCACCCTTACACATCCATCTGTGCCAACGAAAGCATTTGCATAAGTGCTTCTCGGGTTTGTTTGTAATCGTTGGAAAATAAATACAGTTTAAACTTTACTTTCTATTGATGCAAAGTAGAGCGACCATTTGGATTTCCTTTTCACATGTAATAGAGCTTCTTCTCACATTCATCAACCGAAACTGTAGTTCAGGTATTTCAGTTTTATCAGGTATTTACGAGCTGAACATTTATACCTCATGTGTCGATGGTTATGTAGTCGGACAGTTTTCGGTGGGATGTAAAGTATTTTGATACTACATTATATGTGTGTACGTGTGTGCTTTGTTAAGATTGTTCGATTACAGTTCATATCGGCCTGAGTATGTACGGTATTCACTGGCTCTTGCTACGTGTGGGTCTTCAATCTCTTTGGGTATATTGCCTTCTATTTGTGTCCAAATAATCAGAAAATTACCCCAGCGATGATGATGAAAATGAGCTATAATATTCAACATTATTCTATAGAAAATTGTCACATGAACAACTGTCGAATACTCATTTAATGTTTTTATCTGACGCAGATATGACTAGAATTATTTTAGATATATATGCATTGCATAGATAAATATGCATGGAAATCCATTTCAAGGCAGACTGTGTTATATGTACAATCTCCATGCAGTGTAGAATCGAAGTCGCGGATAATCTATTTGGTATGAATGTGAAACATGATGTAGTTATAATCAAGCATTTATTTGTATGCATTTGTATTCGAAAGCGGAAGAATCCTGCTGCTAGATATATATAGTTAATATCTAACCTGTTGACTGTCATAGAAATTACACTACCGAAAATATACATTTTATTCAATGAGAACACAGCATTCGTACAGTGGGGTCAGCGTGTAAGTGCACACACGAACGAACACGACAGGTTGGAACCAACCTGTCGTGTTCGTTCGTGTGTGCACTTACACGCTGACCCCACTGTATGTGCAACGAACTAAAATGTTATTCATATGAGCCCCCAAGACCTGGAAAAAATGGATCTTACAACGTTTGCGACAAGGGTAGCCCTATATGAGCCGTTGCTTCCACATAGTCTGATTAGGGTCTACACGGTTGGCCATTCAGTCATTGAAGTAGCATTACTGATGAAAGCAAAACGATTAGAGTTTAGCTTGTTGATATTAGAAATGGTTGCAAATAAGGTAATGCCATTTGTCTCAACCGTTGGCCCGGCCCATTTCCATAGCATCTATTGTGTGCTGATAGTTCACACTACTACTCTTGTATTACGAATTCCATGGTTGAACAAAAAACAAAATAAGATACTACATAACATATAAGACACGCCATGCGATTTTGTACCTTCGGACATCTGCGCAATTTCATTAAATAAGTTTACACAATTTACAATATTTTTCATAAATATAATGTACTTTGAAAATTGTGCCAACCTTTGACGCCATTTGCGGAAAATATTGTAATTTTTGCAAACGTATTTCATAAAATTACGCAGATGTCCGAAGTACAAAATCACATGGCGTGTCTCATTAGTATGTGGTTATTAACATACTGAAGGAAAGTGTTTTGAATAAAGATGTCTAAAGTTAAATGTTTGCAAGCCCCTTTACCTCATCGATGTCTGTGTCGATTTCGATATCCTGTTTAGAATAACAATATGTATACATATATATATGTATATACGTAATGAACTAGCATGCAAATATAATAACCGAAACAGACAATGTGTAATTAACATAATATGTTGGTTACATGGTTACATTTGTCCATACAAGTTGAGTCCATCCATGCGATTAATTGTCATTACATTTGCTACATGAGTAGAACATGATTTTTGAAATGTCAAGCATATGAATTTATTATATACCTACCCATGAAATACATAGTTATACGATGTAAATAAAAGTCATATGTTCTCATCGATGAAATAAACATCTTCCGGTGAAAATACGACTACTTCAGCTATCTATATTCATAATGCGCACCTGCAGTGCCGGACTGCAAATAGGCTGCAAACACACATTTATTACCGTATACAGTCTAAAAAACTGCTACTTTCCATGGAGCGGTATATAATAAATAGAATATTCATATTTTTGCAACGAATATGACATATATGTTCATCGAGTGGTGTGAAATGTCCATATTTCACGAGTGCCTAACGGCACTCGTGAAATATGGACATTCCACACCACTCGATGAACATATATGTCACATTCGTTGCAAAAATATGAATATCCTCTATATATGCGCCGGTTACTGAGAAAATGTACCTTAGGACATGTTTGGCAAATCTAGGATCTGGGGCCCGTTTCACTAAACTTCGTACGACTAACGTGTTCGTAAGTGAAAATTTAGGATCATCTGGCAATTTCAATTCATGGATATACATTTATTGTTCAGGCTACCTATCCTCAATAAATGCAAATCCAATAATTGTTTACAAGAAAACAATGTTAATGTGAAATTTACAGACTATCATAAGTTTGCACTTACGAACATTTTAGTCGTACGAAGTTTAGTGAAACGGCCCCCTGGTCATTCTACACATCTCTAGTACGAATGACTGCGAGAATATATGCTCTGCTCATACTACGGAAATGCGTATATTTCGTAAGGTACATTTTCTCAAACATGGAGTGTGTGTGCGTGTGGATATTTGAAATTAATTTATAATAATGTTTTAGAAGTAATGACGAACATGGTAGAGTGATCCAGGTAACTAACTTTTAGAATTCATATAAGGTTTTTAGAAAGCTTGTTTTCTAATCATGTTTATGTACAGTGGGGTCAGCGTGTAAGTGCACACACGAACGAACACAACAGGTTGGAACCAACCTGTCGTGTTCGTTCGTGTGTGCACTTACACGCTGACCCCACTGTATCCTACCCTCGTGTTATGTGTGTATGTATGCATGTTCATCTATATGATAAAATTAAATAAAATATTTAAATCAACTATCTTTGCAGACTAATAAGAAAATACTAATGCCAAAACGCCGTCCTATATTTAGTTTGAATTATCCCTTTCACACATAACTAACTGGAATGCATGTTGATATGTTAATGAGTCCATTTATGAAAAGAGGGTGTTTTTGCCCTAAACATATGAAAATTACTTGCAAAAAGTGCAGATTCTGATGAGACGGCTCGTCACGAGCCGGCTCATCTGGATCTACACTGTTTGCCAATACCACTATACAGGTATGTCGTGTTGAAAGAGTTAATGGGTTTACTTGAGCAGCTTTATCCATTACGTTAATGAGCATTTACAAGAGAAAGTGTATTCAGGGATGTACTGAAAACAAGCTTGGATAGCTTATGTAAATTAATTTTGCCACCCTATGCTTTATGCTGTTGGGCTTAACTTTCGTCACTGAACTATGGGAATTTTCTTCTGGCAAGTTTCCATAGGATAACTCATATCTAACATGTATGTGCGGAAAATGTTACTACATGTACCAATGCAGGATTTTTCTACGAAAATATAAATTCGCGATACATTTTGAGTAATTAGCAACACGGATGAACTCATACTTATACATGTATACATAGATTAGCTGCATTCTGATAAAGTATATGGGGCGTCATCAACTTATAAGAAACCCCGTTTGTTTGCACGGTCAGAACTATATACATGTAAACGTAATCGAAGGAGTCAGTGGAATAAGAGAGCTAACTCCCCTGAGAATATATATTGCTGGCAACGTCCGCCAAAGTCATATCACATGGGGACGAAGTTATGCTTAGAAAACTGACAGAGTCCGATACGATACAGAGGCGACGTTTTTAAGTCGCCGCTGTATCTTATCGGACTCGGACAGTTTTTCCCATTACATTTTCGTCCACACCCGTTTATGTCATATTGTCTCCTCTTAGTTTCATTGCATACATTTCATTTTGGCAATCCTGACCGCGCTATCGTTTATGATGCTTGGTAGGTGACCGATGTTTGAGGGTTTCTTATGGTAAGGCAGTGACCGGTGATGATCGGAACGAGGTACCACGTGGAACTTGAGCACACACTTGGGGGAGTCCTATACTACAGGTGTGTATCAATGTGTGAAGAATATCTAGAAAGATGTTACTTGGAATCAATATACCGGTTACCATTATAACTTTGTGTCTTTATGTTGATGAACAATTTCATGTTCGTTTCTGTTTTGTACAAATCTACTAATGCTTTGTCGAAATCGCACATGCACATGATGTATGTTGTCTGCCCATGGTGTTAGCACACTTCGTCTGTATGGAACGCCAAATCTACATTAACTAAAATAATTAATGCTAGCTCTAAATATTTAATGCTAGCTCTAATTATGTAGAGCTAGCAACACTTATGTGAGTTTATGTATATTCGGAGTTCCAGGAGCGCCAAATCTACATAAACTCAAATATGTAATGCTAGCTCTAAACATGTAATGCTACTTCTAAATATTTAGAACTACAGTGAGGTCAGCGTGTAAGTGCACACACGAACGAACGCGACAGGTTGGAACCAACCTGTCGCGTTCGTTCGTGTGTGCACTTACACGCTGACCCCACTGTAGCATTATTTATTTGAGTTTATGTAGATTGGGCGTTCCATACTTCTACTGAGTCCAATACGTGCTACCATGGTCGGTAACCTATGAATAAGACTACTGTCTGTTCCACGTTTTGCTGCCGACGAGCTTTTGGCAATTAAACACGTTAAATATAAAACATGTTTTAGTAAGTACTTTTTTTATCAATAACAAAAAAGTCGCCCTCCCCAAAAAATATTGATTTTATTGCGAAAAAACGATTTTCCTATGGGAATTTAACATGGGGGCTAAAAATAGATTTTTAAAAAAAATATTATTTTTATTTGTGGATCGATTTTTAAAATCTAACTTTCTTAGTTACATCATTTTCAAGCTATATCGCCAGGTTTCGGAGCCAAGTTTCCAAATTTTTTCGTTTTTTGATCCTGAATATGGGAATTTAACATGGGGAAAAAAGTAGGTGGATAAACGGGTACAGTTGAAAAACGAAAAATGATGTAACTAAGGAAACAACAGTTAGATTTTGATAATCGGTCCGCAAATTCCAAAACTATTTTTTTAAATCTATTCTTAGCCCCCATGTTAAATTCCCATAGGAACTTGAATAGTAAAAATTGGGGAGGGTGAATATTTGGTTATTGATGAAAAATTACTTACATTTAAATATATTTTCGATTTAATATATGTAATAGCCAAATGTTCGTCGGAAGCAAAACGTGGAACAGACAAAATTATGCAAATTATGATAGTCTGTGTAAATTTCACTTTAACACTGTTTTCTTGCAAACAATTATTCAGACTATGTTCAATAAATGCAAATCCATTTTGTCGTACGACGTTTAGTGAAACGCACCCCCCCCCACCCCGGTGACCAACTTGTCATGGCCACAATATAGGGGTCAGTGAAAGAAGTTGGCTAATTCTCTATGCCACCTTCAATTGTACGAACATTTTTAAGAAGTTTAGTGAAACGGCCGTCAGATCTCAGGATCCGCTGACCAGTCATATACAGAATTGTTACCTGCGTTTTGGCGGCTTTGTCCTTTGGTAGATGCTGGAAGGTAACGAAGGGGACGGTGTTGCTGACTGTCAGCCAGTGGTGGGTCTGTATGTCACACATCGAGATGCGCATGTCGAGCTCGGGCTCCACTAACTGGATCAGCAGTTCGGTCAGCTCTAGAAACAGTACAGTAAGAAGGGATGATTATGTTAAGACCATCAAAAATATATACTTTGGTTCTCAGACACGGGGTGTTACCATTCATTTGAATCACCTTTGTGATGTTTAGATGGTGAAAATGAATGACAACATATAGTCTACTGTTAGAAACATGACATGTTTTATTGATGGAATGGCGAACATTGCAGATCCTGATCAGACTGTGCGGATGCACAGGCTGATCTGGATCTACACTGGTCGCAAAATCCATGAAGCGGGATTGTGTTAGTGTATTTTACTTTGTTTGTTTGAGAAGTTCGTCTCCGATTTTTTTTTCACTTTGCCAGATGCATAGATGCATCTGGCAACTTGAAAATAAATCAGAGACAAACATCTGAAACAAATAAATATGTTCCATAAAGTTACTATAACCTCTTAAAACGTGAACATTTTTTACATGGTAGTTTTTTATTGGTCATGTTGCGAATTTATAGCATACTTTTATTTTTCCATGACGATAAAAAGCTCGACGCCCAGGGATTATTCAGACGCGGCGATATCTGAGAACTAAAGTATTTTTTTATGGCCTAACATACTAACATTGGTGGCAGTGTCGTCGTTGATGGTGTGTTAAACACCCACACTGATGTATCACTACTGTCTGCTTCACGAAACATGCCCAAGTTTTACGGCAATATAAACAATGCAAAACAGTTATTTGTCGATGTTGCCTATAAAGCGGAAAACGTGCAGTGAAACACATCTTGTTATTTCATTAGAATTGTCTCTAAGGAGACAATTCTAATGAAATACCAAGATGTGTTTATGCTCACTGTTCACAATGCAGTCGCAATAGTAACAGTTTCTTGTTTCTGGTTGACGCCTTTTGGCATAGCTGCACGTTTGTCCTCTTTATAGCCAATAGCTTGCACTATGTCGATACACCACAGTTTGTCAACGGTATATATTTACGGAAGAACGTTTCCATTCCGCGCACTAAACTATATCGATAATCTACAGGGCGTTGACGTTCATACTTCGCTATTTTGTTATTTAGAGAACATTATCCAATATGATATAACAATATTATCATACACTCAACTAATAAAGTGTGTATTAGCAAAATGCTTACGTCACTCGCCACGACGTATAAAGAAATAAACAAAGAATGGTTCAAACGCAAATTTGGAAATAATTGAACGTCATAACGCTTATGTAATGTAATTTAATGTAATGTAATGTAATGTAATGTAATTACAGTTATGTACTCAGATCTAGTTCACTGTTCTTACTGCTGCTACTTTATTAGGGTCAGGTGATTGGTAAAGTGTTACGTACCAGTCAGGGCTCCAGATAAGGTGCGTATTGGCGTATTTTACGCACTTATTTTAACAGAATACGCAAATTGAGTAGTTGAAAATACACTTAGTTGAGCTGCAAAAAGCAAACAGTGTTTGCTTTTTGCAGCTCAAATAAATGAATTTTTCAATTGCTTTACTTTGTATCATTTGTTCCCTATTTAATAAGGAAGAAAATCAATAATACATTTGTAAAAGTAAACTACACTGACTTTGAAATATGGGGGTATAATACGCTTTAGATACAACACTTATCTGGAGCTCTGCGTACCTGGTGAAAGCCCAAGGACGGCCATATCTTTCTGATGTGATTCTGCCAGCCCCTTCTCTATCTGTGCCTGCAGTTTGATCCGCCTATACTGGTCCGTATAGTGTGTCGTGAACGGCAGCTTTCCCACAACCATTGCATATAGAATAATTCCCCTGAAAATAACCGGTTGGGATATGGTGATAAAATGTACCTTATAACGTATGCGACCAGTGTATGCCCTGATCAGACTCAGGGCCTACACAGGTTATTCCATTAATTGAGCTTTTTGCATGATTTACAGTGAAACCTCTCTAAACCGGACACCCTGGGGACCTCCCAGGGTGTCCGGTTTATAGAGAGTTCACTGCACATGTAGTATATATGGACTCAGAGAGAGTTCGCCTTGTATACGGGACGTCCCGGGTTCGACTCTCAAAGAGGACTACACATTGTTTTCACCATGTGACATACACTGGAACAACCTCTCTAAACCGAACACACGAAAACATCTGTGATCATATTTTTGATGAGTTTCTTGGTCATTTATCTCGGGGGATACTGTCTGTTCATGATCGTATAGCAGACATATATGGCCCAGAATGTTCAAATGCATGATTTACAGCGAAACCTCTCTAAACCGGACACCCTGGGGACCTCCCAGGGTGTCCGGTTTAGAGAGAGTTCACTGAACATGTACCATATATCGACTCATAAAATAATTAATTGTCCAAATGGGTGTTAATATCATCTCACAAAGAACCAAGCACATATTTTAGCTCCTCTGCAAAAAGTGGGACCTCCCTGAACAGATTACGATGGGAGATTTACAGGGTGTCCGGTTTATAGAGCTTCCACCGTAGGTCAGCTATATGAACACTCCAATGCATGTGTGTGAGCTTGGTAATTGTGAACACATGTGTCATAAAATGTGGTTGTGACTAGAGAAATGGGGCTTATGTGTTTTGCGACCAGTGTAGATCCAGATCAGCCTGTGCATCCGCACAGTCTGATCAGTATCTGCACTGTTCGCCATTCCATCCATGAAACACAGGTCATGATTCTAACGAGCAAGATGTATCGTTAGCAGGCTACAAGAGTGTACACTTTGATCAGGAGCTACATTGGTCACAGATCCCACAAGGCCAATTACTCCAGTCACAACCACATACTTATATAGATTACAGTGGAAATCGGCAAAATATACACACACACATTTGTATGTCCGACTCAGAGGTTATATGCTATATATGTTGCCCCACATGTGTAACAATCAAACCTAGGACCTCTGCCCCCACCCCACCAAATGATGGACATTAAAAAGCACAATACTTCACCCACATGATTTCGTACAGGACACTACGTGTATATACACGCATTGTACTGTACGAAAAGCGCTGGGTGGGGAAACATTATTTTTTTAAATGTTTTATACTGTACGAAAGCGGATGGGTTGGGTAATATGTATATTTTTATATGCATTATACTGAACCACAGACCATCATTCTGGGTTACGTTCCGCCAAAATGTTCCGCGAAGAACAAACCAAAGTAAAATAAAATAGCGTCGAATAACATGGCGTACACTATTTTCGATTTACGGAATGGTCCGTGGGTTATACTGTTTTGAATTGTATTAGATGTATTGTATTGTACGTCACCACCGGCCCTAATTTACATGTCATAGGTTCGAGTCCTACACCCGTGGTTCACCCTCACCCCCGGCCCCAACTTACATGCTCCATATGTCGACTTCCGGGCCGTACTTGTCGTTGGACGAGATGAGCTCGGGGGCGGCGTACTCCAAGGATCCACAGTGTGTCTTCATCAGCTCCCGCTTACTGTACGTGTTACTAAGGCCAAAATCTGAAACATAATACGTGGTATGGTGGGATCTTGCTAAGGCAAACAATCTGAAAAATAATACGTGGTATGGTGGGATCTTGCTAAGGCCAAAATTTGAAACATAATATTTGGTGTGGATGGGACTTAGGGGAGCCCAAACTCGAAACATAGTACATGTATGGTTGGATCTTGCTACGGCGACCATCTGAAACATAATACGTGGTATGGTGGGATCTTGCTAAGGCCAAAATTTGAAACATAATATTTGGTGTGGTGGGATCTTACTAAGGCCAAACTCTGAAACATAGTACATGGTATGGTTGGATCTTGCTACGGCGACCATCTGAAACATAATACGTGGTATGGTGGGATCTTGCTACGTCGACCATCTGAAACATAGTACATGGTATGGTGGATCTTGCAAGGTCACGATCACCATCTGAAACATAGTACATGGTATGGTTGGATCTTGCTACGTCGACCATCTGAAACATAGTACGTGGTATGGTGGGATCTTGCTACGTCGACCATCTGAAACATAGTACGTGGTATGGTGGGATCTTGCTACGTGACCATCTGAAACATAGTACGTGGTATGGTGGGATCTTGCTACGTCGACCATCTGAAACATAGTACGTGGTATGGTGGGATCTTGCTACGTGACCATCTGAAACATAATACGTGGTATGGTGGGATCTTGCTACGGGGATCGTCATGAACATAGAAAGTACTGGTATGGTGGGATCTGGTCGTGACCATGAAAACTTTGTACCGTGGTATGGTGGGATTTCTTCTACGGTGACCATCTGTTAAATAGTACGTGGTTGATGGTGGGATCTTGCTACGGTGACCATCTGAAAAACTATAGTACGTGTGATGGTGGGATCTTGCTACGTGACCATCTGAAAACATATTACGTGGTATGGTGGGATCTTGCTACGTCGACATCTGAAACATATACGTGGTACCGTGGTGATGCTATCGTCGTATTCTTGAAACATAAAAAGTAGTGGTTTGGTGGGATCTTGTACGGTGACCATCTGAAAACATGATAGTGGGTAGGTGGGATCTTGCTACGGTCCGAAACCTATTCTGGGAAACCATCTTGAAATACGGAGGACCATCCCTGAAAATAATACGTTGGATGGTGGGATCTTGACTACGTGACCACTGAAACATGATAACGTGGTATGGTGGGATCTTGCTACGGTCCGACATCTGAAAAACATAAAATAATACGTGGTTTGGTGGGAATCTTGCTACGGTGACCATCTGAAACATTTGAATACGTGGTATGGTGGGATTCTTGCTAGTCGACATCTGAAACATAATTACGTGGTATGGTGGGATCTTGCTACGGTTGACCATAACATGCCAAACGTGACATCTGTATACGTAGACCCATATGGTGGGTGATCTTGCTAAGACCAAAATCTGAAACATAGTACGTGGAATGGTGGGACCTTGCTAAGGCCAACGTTGGAAACATAGTACGTGATATGGTGTGATCTTGCTAAGGCCAAAATTTGAAACATATGTCTCTCTGAGACATAGTAAGTGGTATGGTGGGGTCTTGCTAAGATCAATTGAACAACTTTTTCATTTTTGTAAATAATACGTTTTGATAATATGAAATAAATGATCAAAACCGCATGTAAAATTAATAAATATTAAAAAAGTTACAAAGGTTTGAACATTTTAATTAGCTGAAGTATGCGAGTTCCACTATGATGTCATCAATGAACAATTATTTTTTTTATATTTACATGTATTTATAATAAGTCTAAGTGATTTTTCATCATTATGTTATTACATGAACTTGATATGTTATGAAAAAAAATAAAGTGAAAAATGTAAACAAATATTTTGTATTAAAAAAATTTTTATTAGGATTTTCAAAATATTGTTGGAAAAAAATTGCATAAATTTGCACAAAATTTATGAAAACTTGCTTAACTTTTGATCGGATTATACATGTCGTTTGTATTGTCATTATCAACTATTTAACAAAATATATTTTAAAATTTAATGTTTCTTTTCATATGACCTTTCCATGTCCCCGAAGCGGAGAAGACAAGTTGTTCTGGGACATAAGAATATTAAATATTAAATATTAAAATACATATTAAATATTAAAATACATACATTTTCCTACATTGTACAAAAAGTATGCTTTTGACACAATCTGGGAGCACACCTAGCCCCACATGAGACGAGTCATGCCACTTTGTATCAATAACAAACGTTTTATTACACTCAGTCCATTGTACACTGATTTGAACATGTACGATTTTTCATGAAAATTTTAAAATACATATATTTACAGAAACGATTATATTTTCTGTAAATACGAATATTCTTATGTCCCAGAAGGCAAGGAACCAACTTTAAGGTTCTTAATCTTAGTTTATACGGTGCATGATCACGTGGTTACAACAACAACAACAACAACAACAACAACGTCACCCACTCCAAAGTAAGTATTATTTGATTTTTTCCCTTCATATGAAACGGATGTTGATGAAATATGGCGCAGTAAACGCGTCTTCATGAGCTTCATGAGCTTCATTTGGTAGTCCAGGGACTTTGGCTTATGTCGTTTTTGTGAAGAATCCATTTCCGTGTCGGAGACACGGACATCGATTATTCGCAAAAACGACAGAAGTTTGGGCGAAAATACAGAGACCACCAAATGCAGCTTAACAAGACGCGTTTGATGAGCCATATTTCATCAAAATCCGTTACGTAATAAGGACAATATAAAAGAATACGTACTTTGAATCATATGGATTCTGGAAGTTTCAGTACTTGTTGTTGTTATTAGTACCACGTGATCATACACCTTGGTTTACCTTGCGTATAAATGAAGGAAACACATTGTTCAGTTTTTGAATCGTTTCGCTTCTACACTTCTACGTAGCGGAGAAACTAATGCACGAAATGGAAGGTTACTAATCTTAATTTCTCCACGGCGTAGAAAGTAAGAGATATATGTCCGTATCTAGCCACCATAGTACCTGCAAATTCGTCCAATATGGAGTAGAACTAGTCAAACAAATGTGTCTACCAGTATCCTCTACGATGTTACTTGGCTAGGTGAAGGGAGCGACACAGTAAGCGGACTGAAACCTTCATCTGGGAATAGAACTCGTGTTTACCTGTGCTGTGATCGAGTTCATAGTTACTTCCCTTGCACTGTGAACCGATTAAAATGAACACCTGACCAGGCAAGAAGCTGACCTGGGATGGATTAGTCCAGGCTCCGTATACACGATTTTACACCTGATTTCTACGGAGCTCCGCAGGGGACGTAGACTTCCCTCAATATAACAATTCGTTCCCACAAATTCACAATTCGTTCCCACGAATTAACACTTTGTTCCCTAAATTTAACAATTCGTTCCCACGAAATAACAATTAGTTCCAACGGGAACGAATCGTTAATTCGTGGGAACGAATTGTTATATCGTGGGAACGATTTTTTATATCGTGGGAGCGAATTGTTAATTCGAGAGAACGAATTGTTAATTCGAGGGAATGAATTGTTAAATTGAGGGAATGAATTGTTATTTCGTGGGAACGAATTAATAAAAAAAAATCCATGTCCCCTGCGGGGCTCCGTAGATTTCAGTAATTTGACACATAACGAGAACATGTGTACAAACTGCACACAAATGCCCCTGTTGACATTTGGAAAACCGCCGGCAAACTTCGTAACCGGGCACACGGACCAACACACGGACGAACAGTCCAAACATTATTTACGACAAGGCTCTACTGAGACCGGAGACATAACATGGGTAGACACTTTCGATATCGGCGACACTTATAGATACACGCGGGTCCTCGTCATGCCATCACATACATTTATGCTCTCTGGCTCTGACATAATATAGTCCCTGCATCAACCCAGGTATCTACTATCGTATCCAGTATGATGCAGGTACCCTAAGTAATATATATCCCCCACTAGCCCCGGGGGGGGGGGGGGGGTCCCTGCATCAACCCAGATACTTACTGTCCAGTATGATGCAGGCACCCTAAGTAATATATCCCCCAACTAGCCCGGGGAGGGGGGGGGGGGGGGGGGGGCGGGGGGGGGGCGGGGTCCGGGACTGGTGCTGGGAACTCGATTGCTATTACCGAAAATCTTGTGATAATAATCACAACGAGGTGTGATGTTCGGGAGCCAGAGGGCATACATACATTTTCCTACGTTGTACAAAAAGTATGCTTTTGACACAATCTGGGAGCACACCTAGCCCCACATGCGACGAGTCATGCCACTTTGTATCAATAACAAACGTTTTATTACACTCAGTCCATTGTACACTGATTTTGAACATGTACGATTTTTCATGAAAATTTTAAAATACATGTATTTACAGAAACGATTATATTTTCTGTAAATGACGTCGAAAGTTGATGACATTTTCATAGCAACAATTTTATAAAGAGTTTTCAAGAGATATCGCCCATCTCATTAGGTACAAAATCACATGGTTCGTCTCATGTGCTTGTCAAAACCTTTTAACCCATTTCATGTTGGGGATTCCCCATTTTGCTGATAGAAACATCTGATTAGTTTCTCGTATTTTCTTAAAGGTAAATGTCCACTCAGTAGGCACAAAATGTTCTTTATAGGAATTAAATAAGTGTATAACTGTGTCACTATTCCACCAGTTCTAAAAATTACGAATGCCCTCTATACAGATATAATCATTTAGTAATATTTATTTTACTGATAGTGACTCACCTGAAAAAAATAATATTTTTGACAGATTATAAAGTATGATCATTGCACATAAAAACGAAATACAGAGAATAAATTGTAATGTCCGTTCACATTTTAAGGAAACGCGGTTATCGCCCCTGATATCAGTGTGGACATTTTTAAAAGTCTGATATAAAATGTATAATAATGCCAATCAATACGTGTGGTAATGCTGAATTAATGTTTATTTTGCCCGAAAATGTCCCATATGATGTCTCTGATATAAAGAACAGTTTGTACTTACTGAGTGGGCATGCACCTTTAAAAGTATATGATGTGGCCACCATTTGAACCGTCTCATCGAGACGTTTCAAGAGAGTGGTCACAACATATACTTTCGATGAGAAATGAGAAAAAAATGCAGATTTTTTTTTATAATTTTCTATACCCATATATGGGTATTCCGCATGGAATGTGTTAATGCAAGAAGGTCACCTTGCCAGAATAGTCTGGGCCCGGTTGCTCAAAGCTTCTGTTAGCTTAACAGACTGTTAAATCCTTAGCATTGCTAAGGATTTAACAGTCTGTTAAGCTAACAGAGGTTTTGAGCAACCGGACCCTGGTTACGTTTTGGCATGGCGCATCATGGATCACATAGAACGTACCTATAACTTTGATGCATTTACATTTTTCGTCAAGCAGTATGTTTTCCATCTTTAAATCTCTGAAAATAGAAAACAGAAATAGTGTTAATACAGTAATAAATACAATAACTCCACGGAAATCGTCTAATCTAATTGAAAATCGATGTTGGTTCTTCAGAAAGCCCGCCACATTATCTGATATCGGCTCAAAAGATGTTCGACTGATAATATGGCCAATTGCACGTGTAAAACACCCCGTGTTGACCGACATCCCGTTTCTCACACGTGAAGCATGTCGATTTCAGGTCACAACCCCGATACAGCGCCGCCGCCATGGGAAACGGGCTGTCAGTTTCATGTGAACAGCGGAAATATACAACACACCTGTGGTGTTATAGTCATTCCCAGACAAGTCTACTTGAGTCGAGCCAGAAAAGGGACATTGTGCCAGTGTATACCACGGCAGAATATAACAAGCAATTAGTAGCTGGTATTACCAGCTACTAATTGCTTGTTATATTCTGCCGCGGTTTACCCAATTCAAACACGCAGATTCGGCGATTCGGTTTCTACGATGGATACATTAGACGTAATATTTCCATAAAGTTCTACTCTGGGTAGAGGTAGGTTGTCATTTTCAACTTCAACGGTATATATGTAATCATGTCGATCGTTGTTGAAATTACGAGTGCGAATCCCCAATAGAACTCTATATTTCTTCTGTAATTTGCACTAATGTGTCGTTAAAATATTGAAGTTTGTTTCACATACATGTATTTCTAATCATTTATTCATTTTGAACCCAGGTTTCTGGCTAATATGTTGTAAAGGTTTTTTTTTTAACCCCGGTTTCTGGGCATATTAGCCAGAAACCGGGGTTCAAAAAACCCACAGGAGACACCTGTGGTACGTTGGTCATTCCCAGACGTAAAACTAGCCACTCGTTACTGATTTATAGACGTTGACCGCTAGTACATGCCAGTAACATTGTTTTACTAATAAACTAAATACCTACGGTGGTTTAAATAAGGTCAAACTCGAGTTTACCTCGGGTCAAGATCGTTAAATTTGACAAATTATGACAGTTTACCGACATGCCATATGTATATCTGTATCTATATGATTACTCACTTTCGGCGAAACAAGGTTCTTGTACATATTTCAACCAGCCTTTCACATGGTTAGCTAGTTAAACATTGAAATGAGATGCTTTTAAAGTATATATCCGCCAAAGACATGCGATCATTTCATACCATCAAATGAAATATGAAAGTAATTTTAAAAACGTATAAATCAGTATTCCATATTCATTTCCAATCCACAAATGTATATAGTCTGTTTCACGAAAGCTGCCCAAATTTTACGGCTATATAGACAATTCAAAAACAATATTATTTTCGATAATATTAAATTAAAGGAAAATTTAAGAATGAGCCTTCTTTTTATTTCGTGAAATTCGGTCAAATATTGATTTTATTACGAAAAATTGATTTGTCTATGGGAATTTAACATGGGGGAAAAAGAGGTAAGGAAGTATGGGAGGAGTCAAAAAACGAAAATTTGGAAATTGACTCCGAAACCTGACTAGATAGCTTGGATATGATCTAACTAAGAAAACAAAAAATTAAATTTTAAAAATCGGTCCAGTATTTCTAAAATTCAAAAGAATTTCCCCATGTTAAATCCCCATAGACATCTTCTCTATGGGGATTTAACATGGGGAAATTGTTTTTTCGCAAGAAAATCAATATTTGACAAAATTTCACGAAATAAAAAGAATGCTCATTCTTAATGTTTCCTTTAATTTAATATTATCAAAAGAAATCTTGTTTTTGAATTGTTTATATAGCCGTAAAATTTGGGCAGCTTTCGTGAAACAGACAGTAGTATATTTGCTAGGCGAATGTAAAGGTGAGTTTCTGAAGGGAATACCACTCTATGGATATGTATCTCTTTCTGCATGTTTTGCTAATTTGCAATTATGTTTTCGAGTGGTCAGTGGAAATAGACACTCCGCCAGATAACACAGATCACCAGAAAGAAGCTTTGTTGCTATTCTATGTTGGTATTTGGTGAAACGAGACAATAAAGTTATTATGTTATTGCATATGTAATTCGGTGATGCGTTATATATTTTACACGGAAGATATGTATGCATTTACATCTGATACCATTACAATACTTGATGCTGCAGTATTACAATACGTGAATAAGTGGGAAACATACATAGACACTGACGCTAAAACACAAATATATATCGTTTATTTTCATTATACCGATACCTTTCATGTCATTTTAGTTGGCGGCTGAAAGAGTTTCTCTCGTTAAAGGGGTAACTAACACACAAACGCCACCAGAATGCGCTGGGGGAAATGGGAATATTTAGCCGTATCAGGTTATAATGTTTGGGTGATTTACAATCGACTTGGTGTCCATTAATTCCAACAACATCAAAGAATGCTGGTATGCCATAAGTACCAGAACAGAGAACATGTACTAAATACAAGCCAGTCACCCACTGTGAGCCAACGGGTCACTGCTTTGGTCAGTTTGGGTCAGAATTCAACGCAAATGAAAGAGTATCCGCTAGCAGTGCACATTTCTTTGAAATTTAATAATATACAATTGAAAAGGTCAGTGAAAGAAGGGGGCTAACTCCATGAGGAGTTAACCCCCTTCTTTCGCTGACCCGTTCAATTATATATTATAGTTCACCATGTACAACTGTACTAGATATTAGGTATTGCAACTGACCTACTTTGCTGGAATGAGAGCCGAGTGACGGAGCGTGGTTGTGAGGGGTGTGGGAGGGGTGAGGGTGGAGGTGTTGGGGTGGCACTGTCCAAACGTGGGTTCATCGATAGTTAGAAGTGGCGACCCGCGGCCAATGAAAATACTCACAATCGTGTAAGCCCTTTGGCGATCAGATTATATTTAACAAGTATGTGTATCACTTAGTGAAATAGTTAGTTGTCTCCCTTTGACCATAACCGAATAAAATATACGGAATTAAGAGGGTTGTACCTGCTTATTTTCATTTACAGCATACATTATATAGTACACATAGCGTGTCCGTGAATATAATGTTGTTGCAAACATTAAAACATTTACTAAACGGTTTGATTTGTTGATCCTGAGCCGATATCCAGATGTATAACATTATTATCACGTACACGTTCAGAAAGTATTGTAAGTACGGGCATATGGTTATTTATGGTCAGATACGCATCTTATTTAGTACATGCTGACACACGTGTGTGATTTCAGTCCTCATGGTGTGGATACAGCGATTCTTCAGAGTAGAACTGGCATTGATAGCATTACAACTTACTTCACAGGTCACCAACATGCATGTTGTAACCCAGGTATTCGGTATTTTCCGCCAATAAAACAATATATTCGCTAAATGTCTATCAGCTGATGCGTATATACTATGAACAAATAACAGTATGAGCTATAGGAGTCCGATCAGGATCTACGGTTGTAGCAAACAGCCGTACATTGTAATGGGCCGTCGGATTGGAAATATTAACTTGAACCATTCGTTTCGGAATATACATTATGGGTATACAATTTATTAAATATTTAATTTTAATTTTTGTTATTTCTCAATGAAGGTATATGTTGTGACCACTCATTTGAACCGTCTCGACGAGACGGTTCAAATGGTGGTCGCGACATATACTTCTGAGTGCATAGAAGACAAATATTTAGGATTTTCCGCAAACATAATGGCGTATCCTCAGCATGACAAGGGTAAGGCATTCACAACAGGAAATCCTGATCGTCTTGCTTATCTAAATTTCATAAGAATCTAATTGTTTTTCTGAAGACAATAAGGATATGTCATTGACTGAATATCCAACACTGGTCACAATCGCCGCAATGTCCCTTTTCTCAGCAAGTGGTCCAAAATATAATGTCAACATATATCGACTGTATCAACATCGTAAGTTATTAACTATTGAAGTAAATTGGATAAAGTAAAGTTTTCATGAAAGAAATGCTTGGCGATAAAAGTACTAAAAGTCGATCAGTTTCACTTCAGATGAAGTCCCGGTTTCTCAATACATTGACATTGAATCATTGATGAAGGTCAGCGAATGGCCAACTGACCAGTCATAGAGGCTACACGAGGGCCATAAATACTTCAGCAGGTTCGATAGTATCAGTTTCCCATTGGGAATACCGATCTCATACTGATGGGCATCCCGGTGTGAAGGGCCGTTGAGTATTACTCTCCTCACCCTCTCATCCCTAATTACGTCACATTGACTCTTCCATGCTAATTATTGGACTATTCCCATAATCAGAATAAAGGTAACAACATGCTTTGACAGCACTTTAGAAACATTTCCGTTGAAAATCATTCTGAAGTGCTGTCAAACCATGTTTTTTTAAACAAATGTGATCTAAAAAATATAACATTCATTGTTCCATTTATTTACAAATTAATAGTTAGAAATGATGTATTTTGTTAAAAATGTGGAAATGTACTAACAATCAATGCAGATCCTGATGAGACGGCTCTATCACACATGGCACGCGTGCTTGAAGGTGATAATAAAATACATATACATGTACTACAACATTCGTGTTCTAAATCAAAAAGTATAATTGGTTGAGACAAAGTTGTTTGATTTCGAGTCCAAATTCTCGGTTAGTTCGTTGGTAAAATATTACATAATCGCCGGCTGATTCATTTTAGCCGTGGACGCAACATAAGCATGTCACTTCGATACACTTAATCTTAGAATAACAGGAAATAGCATTTCTTGACATCAGAAATTTGTGAGAGGTTTTCAGTTCAGTATCAGGAAACAGCTTCAACAGATATGAAAACCATCATGATTTGGGACTATGCTGTTCGTAAGCTTCATATGGAAACATTTGTCAGCGAATAGGCAGCGTTAGGAACATTTGCAATATGGCATTTGCGCCCCGCAAATGCCATATTGCGAATGTTCCTAACTTTCCTAGCTATGACTGGAACATCGGAAATGGAACTAGATACATGTAATAAATCTGTTTCTCTCATGCGTTCGATATATGGACACCACCTGGTGCAATATGTTCGCGGGCCGTCTAATGTACAGTTAAACAAACAAACTAGATATTACGATAATTCCACAGAACTTCCCGGAAGGCCTGTAAATCACATCATATTCTGTAAATGTGTTATTTCAGGGGAATTCTGGGTCCATTTGTCATGTAAATCTAAATCTGCTGATTATAAATATGCGAGTAAGCCATACTGGGATGGGAAACCTCTCGCCAGCCGCGTGCAATTCCAAGGCATGCTCTACTGTCTGTTTCACGAAACCTGCCCAAATTGTATGGCCATATAAACAATGCTAAAATGAATCTAACATGGTGGAAAATGAGAAGGAGGAGGAGCTGTGGGAGGAGTTAAAAAACTAAAAATGAAGTGGAAATTGACTCCGACACCTTGCTAGATAGCTTGGAAATGATATATCTAAGAAAATAAAAATTACATTTTGAAAATCGGTCCGCTATTTCTGAAATTAGAAAAAAATAATCCTCATCTGTGAAGATGTCTATGGGGATTTAACATGTAATGGAGATATTGTCTCATTCGTAAAAAATAACGTTTTTGCATTGTTTATAATTATAGCCATAGCATTTGGGCAGCTTTCGTGAAACAGACAAGATTTACGGAGTGAAGATGTCTATAGGGATTTAACATGGGGAAATCTTCAGTAGTGCTGGCGATGTGCTCTATACCATTAGTTATTCCACCCCTGCACTAATCTTGCCCAAATTTGTTTTATTTCAAAATACTCGAATATTCTGCTTGAAATGAAGCAATTTGATTGGTTGAGCCTGAGCTGTACAACAGCTCAGGCTCAGCCAATCAAAGTGAATGATCGCTAGTTGAGATTACCAATAGATGTTCAGAAACGTTGACATCTGGACAAGATACACGAGATACACGTAAACGGTTGTGTAGTTAGGTAGCTTATATCAGGGACCCTATATAATAGTGCCATTACTTATATTTAAGGGTGGAACTTGGCCCTACAACCGTCCATACCCGTTACTCTACACCATACACGTCGCCAACTGTCACACAAACTATTTGTCATGAATATTACGCATGTTTAACCCATTCATTTCGGAATACACCTTTACGGGTATGAAATTCATTAAATATTTTATTTTTATTTTTGTTATTTCTCAATGAAAGTATATGCTGTGACCACTCATTTGAACCGTCTCGACGAGACGGTTCAAATGGTGGTCGCGACATATACTTCTGAGCGCATAGAAAATAACTATTTAGGATTTTCCGCAAATGTGATCTCGTATCGTCAGCATGAAAAGGGTTATAGGGCGTTATAGGCGGTCGAAATATATATCCGAAATAGACTACAAATACTATTTAGAATATGTTTAAATGATGCCATTCACGCATGTGCCAGTGATAGAAGTAAATCCCGCTTTGAGTAAATATATCAAACAGTACCACATGTATATCTTATTCTCGGCACAGGATAACCTTTCATATTTTGGCGGGAATCTGCCTGTGCATCTATGGCGCGTGAATTTCCACCTACATCTAACACATTTTTGTGGTTTCTCTGGATCTACGGGTTGACAGTAAAGCCGTGGGATGTACACATTATATGCCTATATAATATATGTGATCATATGATTAAATACCGATAAGTCATATGATATTTAGTCATATGATTATATTTAAAAAAGTCATATAGATACAAGTGTGAAATGTAATACACCCAATTCTCACCGTCGCACGTTTTTAAGTAATAACATTTAATAGAAGTCAAGTACTTTTGGCGGGAAATCAGATCTTCCAGCTACCGGAAACACGGCTCAACAGTTTTATTATTTTCTTTACTGGTGCTCTCACACCTCTTCCCGCCGTTACAATAGGCGCGCCATCTATTAGTGCCACATTAGTCCTTACTCGTGGTTGTATTAAAAACCCGAACTAGTGTAACATTGACTCGGGGGCTCTCGGGCGTTGAAAAAGTTGACACCATTAATGACGTTTTGTAAAGTTTATGTTCTTTAGGGTGAAGGTCGGCGAATGTACCCGTACATTAGGCCAAGCGCATTTCTGACCCGGTCTTGATGATTAGACATAATGCGGTGGCCTGTGAAAGCCATCATGGTGTTCCTCTGACAACATTAATTTTCCATTTCGCCAGGTCTTAACCCTTGCAATGATATCGTTCGCGAGATAATGCGAACATTTGCGTTTCCCAACAACATAGAGCAATGCTTTGTAATCGAATTACCGTCCCCTTCAACAATACATCGGTACAAACATTAATAGGTATTTCATCAAGCAGTGAAGACACTGTTCAGACGTGCAGTCTGAACAGTGTCTTCACTGCTTGACAGAACCAAATGGTATATTTTCAGTTCTTGTTGATTTGAAAAATCGGCATAGTAACGCCAGATACCAGTTAGGCATGCGGTTTGGCAAGTGTTGGTACTGGTGTAAACATACATTCACCATGTCCGTCCCAGTGGGGGCAATCAATTATTCCACAGCACTGTCGATCTCGCCTTCGTATCTACTGTGCGTCTCGCCTACGTATCTACTGTGCGTCTCGCCTACGTATATACTGTGCGTCTCGCCTACGTATCTACTGTGCGTCTCGCCTACGTATATACTGTGCGTCTCGCCTTCGTATCTACTGTGCGTCTCGCCTACGTATATACTGTGCGTCTCGCCTACGTATATACTGTGCGTCTCGCCTACGTATCTACTGTGCGTCTCGCCTACGTATATACTGTGCGTCTCGCCTACGTATATACTGTGCGTCTCGCCTACGTATATACTGTGCGTCTCGCCTACGTATATACTGTGCGTCTCAACTTTGTATATATTGTGCGTCTCACCATTGTATCTACTGTGCATCTCGCCTTCGTATCTACTGAGCGTCTCGCCTTCGTACCTACTGTGCGCCTCACCTTCGTATCCACTGTGCGTCTCGCCTGTGTATGCACGGCGTGTCTCTCCCTTGTATGACGTAGCCATAGTAACAGTGCCATTATTGGTGTCAAATACGTGCAATTTGTGATCATGTGGGACCACAGTGATTAAACCACTTTAGGGGTCACTTGCCATCGGACACATTTATTCAAGTATCGAACTTCACAAATCCAAAGGCGGAAAATTAATGTGTCAGTGCAGTTACTTTGAGGCAGCATGACCGTGTACAGATGAATCACTACTGGTGTCTATTCACACGGAACACGTTTTCGGTATTTTGCCAAAATTCAACGGTATTTCTTTCACACACCGTAGTTTGTTAGACAGACAATAATTAGTGATCGTGAACCCATTTCAGTCAAAGGATCCCATAATGTTTTGTGAAAAAAAAAATCATTATTTTGTTTATTTCTCCATAAAGGTACATGTTGCTACCACTCATTTGAACCGTCTCGTCGAGACGGTTCAAATGAGTGGTAACAACATATGCTTTCGAGGTGAAATAAAGAAAATATTCTTATGACTGATATCTGAGGCTGACCAACATTTTAGTAGCTATGATGCGATGACTAGAATTAGAACAATTTACAAATAGGCAAATGCCTGAAAAATCGAGACTTATTTCCTTGGCCTCGACAGGGTATGCGACGAATCAATCAATTCTGATACATTTTGTATCATTCGCCATTTTCATACTGAAGATACACACTTTCTTTTTGGCTGAAAATCTTAAATAATTATATTTTTTTCTGGACAAAAGTATGTATTGCTACCACTCATTTGAACCGTCTCGCCGAGACGGTTCAAATGAGTGGTAACAACACATACTTTCATTGAGGAATGAAGAAAATAGAATTTTCTGTTATTAACAATTTAGATACCTGTGAATGGGAATCCCCCCAATAAATGGTCTAAACGACTTCAGTCGTATCATACCTGACCAGGAGCTCGTTTTCATGGTTGGTCACGTGGCAATCTACCTTCATATACACCAGTTGTATACCACATATAGGTGCATATACGGGCCGTGAGGCGGGAAATGGAAGAAAAAATGCCTTGATATATCTTTAAATACAGTGTCAGTTTGATGGGATTCATACCTATAAATTAGAGCATCTGTAAAGATAGTTTGATTTCTTATTTCACAGTTCATTTATACAGAGAAATGCACTTCAAGCAGCACAGTCAGGAAATACTGTTCAATTAGATATTCTATATAGCTGCAACATCGAATACCCTTCAATAAATTCTGGCCCTTGTCCTTAATGTAACCCCGAAAACTGGTAGCGGAGACACGAAAATTATACAGCAACGACTACACGACAATAGGTATACGTCGGAAATCATGTATTCACCGCATTAATTTGTGTGAATTTAATTTGGTCAAGCAAAAGTCGCTTGGTCAGCGAACCGAACATTATAAAGTTAAGACTTATCAAACAACCAAGCTACCACCCAGGGTTTATAACAAGAAAATTTGTTAATTTTCACAAATATAAAGAAATAAATAGCGGTTGTAATGAAATCTGACCGCCAGATACATGGCTACCGGATCCTCTAATTGGTATGCAAAGATAAACCAATCAGTGCACGAGAAATCACACAACTAGGTGGCGCGACAGAAAGTAATCCCCGGATATGTATATGCGTGTTTTGGTGTCAATCCCGTTCGTATCCGTTTTACATTGTAGACTATCTCACAAACAGTGTATATCCTGATCAGCCTGGACGTACATGCAGTCTGATCAGGATCTACACTGTTTATATGGAAACGCAACGCCCTGTGCTGCATTATAACTACACTTGATCGAAAAAGCCGTTCCCTGTTATTTTATGTCAATCTTTGACCCGAACTAACGTGATAGTTATCTGCGCAATAAAAAGAAATTGGCCAAATGCATTTTATGGAAAGTCGTGGATAAGCAATGCTGGGTTATCTCCCATTGACCATAAAACCAATATATATTTCTGTCGATATCAGGACCAATTGAATGATGGATCATTATTATCGTAGGAATTAGCGGAATGTCGTTGCAAATCTGTTAACCCATTTCATACCAGATACCGATTTACAAGTATAAACAAATCTAATTTTTTATATCCATTTTCTTTGTTTCTCAACAAAAGTATATGCTGTTACCACTCGTTTGAACCGTCTCGCCGAGACGGTTCAAATGAGTGGTAACATCATACATTTTCATTGAGAAATGAAGAAAATAGAAACAATGGATCAACATAAATTAAACAATATCAGGATCAATTCGGATACTACGTTTGTTAGTTGAACGACGGCATATTATGACATTACCGAGAGATGCCCGTAAAGTCAGGCGAATTTGTATTCCGTTTAATGCACATGATGCAAGCATCGTATCATAAGCCGTTGTGATACCTGATAAATAGAATACTATATAATCTAGAAAAAATAAACATATTTTTTTGCTATGACGTTTATCAGGCAATGCTCTGAATTTGTAGAAATTCCTCGGCAAGCCTCGTAATATTTATTCGGTTCCTCGCCTCGCCTCATGTGTGAGTGTGACAATAAAAATGGGGCTTACGGGCTCTCTCTGCGACCAGTGTAGCCCCAGATCAGCCTGCGCGTCCGTGCAGTATGATCAGGGTCCATTCAGTCAATGAAACACTCATAATGCCTCAAACATCCAGTATAATTAGTATTATCAAGCTACAGGAGCATGATAGCGGATTAAGACCTAGACCGGACACAAAACCCATAAGCCCCATTTATCCAGTCACAGCCGCATATGAGACACGCCATGTGATTTTATACCTAAGAAATATATCTCCCGAAAATGTGATATGTTCTGTAAATGACGGTGAAAGATGACGAAATCTTCACGACGACGTCGAAAGATGACGAAATTTTCATAGCAAATGCGGAATATTCCGCATTTGCTATGAACATTTTGTCACCTTTCGACGTCATTTACGGAAAATATCGCATGGCGTGTCTCGTATGAAAACACTGGTATCTCTATGTATGAACATGCACCAACAGCTCCTCCCCTGCCTGACGATACGTCGGAGCTCGTTGGTGAGAGCTTACATGGATAATCCCGTTGTTGAGAGGCGACTTGAATGATGTAAATATCATTGGATAAGTAAATAACACGAATAAAAGAGATGATAATACGATAATATGAGACACGCCATGTGATTTTGTACCTTCGGACATTTGCGTAATTTCATTAAATATGTCTACAAAATTTCCTTTTTTTTTCATATATGAAGTCAAAAGTTGACACAATTTTCAGAGTACATGCAGAATATAAATCCGCATGTACTCTGAAAATTTCTGTCAAATTTTGACGCCATTTACGGAAAATATTGTAAATTTTGTAAACGTATTTCATGAAATTACGCAGATGTTCGAAGGTACAAAATCACATGGCGTGTCTCATGTAGGGACGTCGGCTGTATGTGACCAGAAAAATCGCGACTTCAAACCAAACAGAAAGTCTGATCAGGAGTTACATCGTTTGGCAGGTTAAGCAATACTAATGCCGGCGTGCTGATTTGGATATGCACTTCTTACACTTCTGTTCTGTTCTGCGTGTTCTATAGCAAAACTGCTGCGTGCTTAGAAGCAAAACACGCGACTATTTAAAAGTGTAATAGAACGTGTTTTTCTACGCGTACAATTTCGAAACACCATTTTTTACAGTGTATATACTGCCTGTTTGTTCATTTGGAGACAAGTGCAGTATGTAACAAACGAAAAGTGATCATGTTTTCCTATCCCATATATGTGTCTGTGACTGAAGAAATGGGGCTTATGGGATGTGTTACCAGTGTAGCTCCTGATCAAATAGTACACTAATGTAGGCGGGTGTCACATTGATGGAATGGCGAACAGTGCAGATCCTGATCAGACTGTGCGGATGCACAGGCTGATCTGGATCTACACTGGTCGCAAAACCCATAAACCCCATTTATCCAGTCACAGCCACAGCTGTAAGCATATAATATACAGAACGGCAGATTTATCTTGAATCCGTAACAAATTGCCTATCTATATCATTGTGCACAATACCCAATGTCCGATCCTTTATAAGTTAATTTCCCAGTTTCTGGGCATATTCCGTTCGACTGTTCCTTCGTTGTGAGTTATTATTTCTGTAACAATAACTGCTTATCAATGTAAATAGTGTCTAAAAGCAAGCACCCGAATGACTCCATTAAAGTTAAAACGGGTTGTCCTAACCCGATGGCTCGCTGATAAGCGATCAACGTATGTATTGATAGGCGCTCACGGAAAATGGACCACATATTAAAGAAATGGTCAATGGAACTTAAGCTTGACAACAGGGTAGGCCTAATATGTGTACCGTCAGAGAAAATGGTGCTTATTATCATCCTCTTGCCGATTTCCCCTCGCCGATAGGCAAGAGGGGATATAGCGTTAGTCCATGTACGTGAATACGTACGCTAGTAACACATTGCATTTTCAACTTATAAACCCCTTCACCGATTTTGATAATATTTAGCCACAATGTGTGTCTCGGGATGGTGCTTTGGTTGTATACGACACACGCCCGGCCGCCCAAGGTCAAGGTCACTGAGGACTTACGTTCACCTTGTTTGTAAGGCAAAAATGTTATTTTTTTATATTATCAAGGCTGTCAGCGAGGGGATTAGCTACGTTTAGCGATGCCATTTCTTGTTCCGTTTGCAACCAGTGTAGCACCAGCTCAGACTGCGCTGTCAGCACAGTCTGATCAGGGTATACACTGTTCGAGTTTGCGTTTAGAAAACCTGTTTTACCCATGATTTCCGTCTCAGGCTGCATGAGTGTGTAATCAGGTTATTCCTAATCTTAATAAGTTTATTTTTTATGTCGCATGTCACGTGGTATTTTGCGACATAGGATGAGCTAGGATTGATGGAGTTCCTCAATTGAATGTATATGTGTAGTGCATGGAAATGATTCTAAAGTGCTGTCAAACCATGTTTTTACTTAGAAATAATATAAAATATGAAACAACCGCAGACGACATTTTTGGTTCCCGCCTTTTAGAATTAATATACTATAAGGGGCAATAACTGTCAACATTTAAACGTCAAAATGTACTTAACAACCCCGTGATCAAATGACTATTCTTTGGTCGACAATGAATGATGTACTTTCGTTGACAAGAATATATTTGAAGAGGAGCTACACGTTTGGTGGCCTGGGAATTACGACCCACTTGTGTTGTTTACAGTGTCAAGCATGTTTGCCAAGTTATAAGTCCATATTAGCCCTTATAATACTAAACACGACAATTGTCGTCTGCTGTTGTTTTTATAGTTTGCCTTCTTTCTAAGTAAAACACATGGTCTGACAGCACTTTAGAATCATTTCCTTTGGAAATGATTCTAAAGTTATGTCAAACCATGTTTTTGATGAGAAAAGGGGAAAATAAACAATACGGAGCATACGAGAAAATGTAAGGGTTATAGGGGTTGAACTCTGTACGGAGAGGCATGAGATAAAATACTAGAAACATTTGAAAAAAGGCAGACGGTTCACAAAGTGCGTATTACGGTACACGATCAGTGTAGTCTGATCATGGCCTGTCAATCAAGTCACCGTAATCAACACAAACATATATCTAAAAGTGCAGATTTGAATGACTATGGCAACGATCCATTGGTCGGACGATCCTTGTTTTGGGGGGATCGTATTCAGTTATTTCCCTTCGGAAATCTATTTATAGAGATCCGGTCCTATGTTGTATTTTAACGTTACTGAAAATTGAGATTGCGAACAGAGTAGACCCATATCAGACTGCACAAGTGCAGTCTGATATGAGTCTACACTGTTTGCAATAAATTAATAAAGAGTGTGAACATGTGAATGTGACAAATAAAACGGTACCGGATCACATTGCGCGTATAAATTATGTAGGATGATCTGGATCAACGCTAGTGGAACGGAACACACTATATAGTGGCTCATTTTCACAACAAAACAAGCTACAATCGCCCTGTTTACAAAAGTAATGCCATACAATATATCATTTGGACAGGATTTCTATAAATAAATTCAAAGGGAGATCCCTCATTGATGAAGTAAATGAACGGCGGCAACATTGGACTGGCGAACAAACACTTACCATGTCTAAACATGCCTACTGTCTGTGTCACGAAACCTGGCTAAATTTTACGGTTAAATAAACAATGCAAAAACAATATTATCTAAAATTGAAGAATGAGCCGTCTTTTTATTTCGTGAAATTTGGTGCAATATTTATTTCATTACGAAAAAAAAAATTCCCCATGTTAAATCCCTATATACATCTTCACAGAGTAATTGATGTCTATGGGGATTTAACATGGGGATATTGTTTTTGATTTCAAAAATAGTGGACCGATTTTCAAAATGTAACTTTTGTTTTCTTAATTAGATCATTTCCAAGCTATATAGCTAGGTTTCAGAATCAATTTCCAAAACTTTTCGTTTCTCGGCTCCTCCTCCAGGTTCTCCACCTCGTTTTCCCCCATGTTAAATTCCCATATCAATATTTGACCAAAATTCACGAAATAAAAAGAAGGCTCATTCTTAAATTTGATAAGATTTAATATTATGGAAAACAAATGTTTGTGCATTGTTTATATGGCCGTAAAATTTGGGCAGGTTTCGTGAAACAGACAGTAGGGAAACATGCGGAATGAATCAGGAGAGATTTTGTCTGAAATGCTGGATTATCTCTGTAATGCTGTCAGTAATCTGTTACATCACAGACATGCAGTCGCAATAAGACTTCAGATACGAGAGCGTAGGGTTAAAAATAAATTAACAAAATAACCTCTCCGACACACAGCAACAGCTTAGAAACCGGCAACTACCAGTAGTCGTCAGACCGATCTGCGCATAACGGAGACACATATGTGATTTTACACCTAAGAAGACGATTTTTGATGATAATTATTTACAGAAAGTGTGATCCTTTACGTAAATGACGTCGAAAGTTGACGAAATGTTCAGAGAAAATGCGGAATTCCGCATTTGCTCTGAACATTTCGTTAACTTTCGACGCGATTAGCTGAAAATATCGTACATTTTGTAAATGTTAGTTATTAGATATCGCTCATCTTATTCGGTATATAATTACATGGTGTGTATCAATTATACAAATGCACATTTAAATGCAAAACATGCACTAAGGTCAAAATCTACATGTAAAGCAAATATTCTATGATTCTTTGAACATCAACGGCGATCCTAATCAGGCTATGTATTTAGACTGATATAAGGTCAGCTCTGCGTGCGAATGACAAGGTGTAAGTTAGAGATTCATACATGCGAGTTCCGCTTTCAGTATCAGATAATCTTGTGAAACATAAACTTCCGTAAACTGAACTGTTAATCGCTGAAACGTCCTAAATATTGCTCCGCCCGTACACTGTTCTGTGTCCTATATCGCGTCCATATGTGCCACCAACTGACAAAATGTATCTTATTACGTATACGACCAGCATAGCCCCATATCAGACTGCACATATACGTCCAGCATAGCCACAGATCAGACTGCGCATATACGTCCAGCATAGCCCCATATCAGACTGCGCATATACGTCCAGCATAGCCACAGATCAGACTGCGCATATACGTCCAGCATAGCCCCATATCAGACTGCGCATATACGTCCAGCATAGCCACAGATCAGACTGCGCATATACGTCCAGCATAGCTCCATATCAGACTGCGCATATACGTCCAGCATAGCCACAGATCAGACTGCGCATATACGTCCAGCATAGCCCCATATCAGACTGCGCATATACGTCCAGCATAGCCACAGATCAGACTGCGCTGATCTGGGGCTATGATGGTTGCCATTTAGAGTCACAGGTTGAGTTTCACACACCGACTGTAAGACGATTTGTGGTTGTGCAGGGTCTACACTTTTAGTACCGTTTTCTCACCCTGCATCACGTACTTATATTAACCTCTCCAAAACGGACACCGGATCCAAGAGATCCAAACTGGAAGCGGTTCACTGATTTGATTTCTGCAGCTGTTCGTCTTGGCAAACAAACAACATGTCGTGACTAGCTGTTATACCGATATATGGGAGATTCTCTCATAATCTAAATTCATGCACGGGTACGCGGTATTTCGGCTTCATATGAATCTTCATACACTTAATACATAGCACGGAATGGTAAATTTGGCTTTGTGACAAATTGTGACCGGCCGAATACCTACACTGTTTGTCAGTAGTACAATGGATAATTTACAGGAACAATGGCGAACATTGCAGATCGCGAACACTGCAGATCCTGATTAGACCGCGCGAATGCCCAGGTTAAACTAGATGTATTAGTCGCAAAATGCAAAACATACCCATAGTATGCCTGGTAGGGGTATAACACTAATATTATTTTCAGTGCTGCCGTGGAATATGCGGGACACGGCGGCGCGTCTGCTGCCAGTGGATTGCCACCACGGGAGTTTCGGTATGGTGGGCTATTAGTGACCATAATGAGAACATATTATCTGGTTAATTACGGGTCTTGGCAAGCTAGTGGCAGGTTTATTGGTGCTGCCGTGATCTCACGATAACCTACACATACGTTATCTCCGTGAACATAGCCACCAGCGGGGGTCAAATCTTGGCATTAAACGAAAATGACAGCGAAAACCCGTGCTACAAATAGAACAGATGATATTTAATCGAGTGGTTTAATTGGATAATGCATTTCTGACACGTAATGCACACCATAATTATTTTAGTCGGGAAGATTTACCGATTTCCGCAAGCTATATTCGTACTTCACGTAATTATTGTATGGGTTAATTATTTATTTATTAATTTGACAATTTAACAATGAAATTAGCCGAAACCTCAATGAAACTGTTTTTTTAAGGTGTGGTCCTTCACAGGCGAGTGTTTACATAAGGCATGCCATTGTTTGCGACATCTCGACGCCAGTTGTCGGGAATAGTTGAATTTGCACTGTGGGTGTAAAAAACAAAAATATTGAGATTCAAATTGTTGAATGCAGAGGGTCCGGTATTAGGAGTATTTTCGTATATTAAATCAAGAAAATCGTCCGGTGATGACCTATCACAATCCCGTGCTCTGAAAACAAAATTACAATATATTTGTGAGTACCGCAGACATCCATGTTAATATGTGGACGGTATCTGTGACAAGCAAATGACCACAATTGAAGTCGTCAATGGAAGAAGGGGGTAAAACACAGTAATTTGTTTATCGAATATCTGCCCTTTGGCAGAAACGAGACGTGATATTTTTGTAATCAATTCTATTTAAATCCCGTATGTTACTTACAAGTACTGGTTTTAATACGCTATAGCTTGCTTATACATGTATATAGCAATACAATTTAGATCTACATAACTTTGTACCTATATGTAGAAAGTTATATGTATGTACATGTTATTATACTGGGGGGTGGGGGGGGGAGGCGTTTCACTAAACTTCGTACGACCAAAATGTTCGTATGTCCAAATCTAGGATCGTCTGCAAATTTCAATTGATTTATGTACATTTATTGAACATAGGCTGCATATGCAGCCTATATTCAATAAATGTAAATCCAATAATAAACAAGAAAACAGTGTTAGTGTGAAATTTACAGACTATCATAATTTTGCAATTACTAACATTTTAGTCGTACGAAGTTTAGTGAAACGGCCCCCTGATACGCAGGGAATAGTTTATATAGGACATAATTTCATGTCGGACAAATAACGAATACGTGATGTTTCATTTCATTTTTTGGTCAATATGGTCATGATTTGAGCGGATGTTAGAGGCGATATAAAATGGCGGATATGTGTGTCAGATCTTCGGCCAAGCAACTGAATAGTGAATGCATTAGCCGCCGAATGACGGATTGAATAAACACGATTTAGCGTGAAACATGGACGGATAAACAGCCATTAATAAACCGGACACATGGACATACAGACCGCATGGGAATATATCTAGTATATACAAGCATGTGACTGTGACTGGAGAAATGGGGCGGCTGGAATTTGTGGCCAGTCTAGCTTCTGATTTTCTCGTGCAAAATTGTAGCCTGATAATGATATTATTGTTTGATGTTTCGGTGGGTGACGAATCGCTGGGTGAATTGCGACCAGTGTAGACCCTGATCATACTGCGCGGCTGATCTGGGTCTACACTGGTTGCAAAAACCATAAACCCCATTTCTCCGGTCTGAGATGTTCATATCCATGTGAGAATGAGGTGAAGTGTAGAACGAACGCGCAGTCATCTACCTTTGCACACATTCGTCAAAGTTCATCCGCGAAATACGAACCACCAACGCATTATAACGGATTTCATATTCCTACGCCGGATCGAAAATGGAGGCCATGACTCCTGCATCCAACATATTTACGAGTCGGTACTACCATGAAGGCTGATCGGGATATACACTAAGTGTAATGATAGTGTCGTTTACATACATATTTACCCTGCAAACAGTGTAGACACATTTCAAACTGAACATACCCATGCTGATCTGTGTCTAAGCTGGCTGATAATGTCAAATTAAGCTATCTCGCCATGTGCATTTCATTTACACGTAGATGGCAAATGTTAAAGCCGTTTTATGTCTTTTCAAGCATGTGTATAATTCGTATTTCCCGTATTCCTCTCGTCTTGTAAATTAAATAGGCAATTTTAGCAATAAACCCGGTTTGAGTACCAGTGCTCAAAGTAACAAAATCATAAATAATAAGACGTACTTCAAACTGTATAAAAAGCTTATTCGTGTTTGTGTTTTATCTTCAGTAAATGTTTAGGTGTATGAGGAATTAAATAATACATTAACGGAAGCATGGGTGTATTAGTATTAAAGACTGGTGAGAATGTGGGTTTGTGGTTTATTTGACTGATGGATGAATGGATGATGCGATTTGGAAGGATGGATGGATGACTTGCTGGACGGACAGACGGACGGACAGATGAATATATGGATGAATTAATGGATGTATGGGTGAACGAATGCTTGAATAACTTAACGTAAATATTAACACACTAGTGTAACAAATATATGCAGGTAAATGAGATAACACTATAATCATTTTAGGTGATACAACAGATTCACTGTATGATGTTATGCTTATTAATGAATATAATATAACATTTGTGATGACTTAGCATACTAGATATACATGTAACTCGTTGACTGGTTTCATAAGAAACTCGGCACAGCCGAGTTTCTTATGAAATCAGTAAACTCGATTATTGAACTCAGTTAATAAACTCAAATTCTGTCATGGTATGACACATATACCCAGACACTACCAAATGCTGTACGAACGGGGTCAAAACTGAACTTACATGTGCACCTGCATATTTTACAGCTGCACCTGTAAATGTATAGCTGCACCTGTAAAATGTACAGCTGCACCTGTCAAAAATACAGCTGCATCTCTATTTGTTATATCTGCAGCTGTACATGTATAGGCGCACCTTGTGTATTTTTTACAGGTGCAGTTTGCCAGTTTAGTTTTGACCCCGTTCGTACACCATACTACCAGTTAGGATGTTTTTTCCGAAGCTCGTCTGGCTTACACGTAATTAGTAGTTTTCGCTGTTAAGTCATACGTTTACACACCAAATCCCCTTTCTCGGGTTATAGCTGTTAGACCATGTTATCCCGAAAGTGGCAATAAAGAGAATTGTCTTTATTAATAATGGGGGGTATTTGATATCACTTGAAAGATATACAAGCAAATAAAACGCAAATACACACTGGTTATTAAGTGTCTTCGTGTCTCCAAGGAAATGGAGTTCACAACAGGGCCATGCAATCAAGTAAGTTCGTGAACAGCAATCGGTAGGATGTTACATTGTACCTCAATACGACATCGATATATATATATATATATATCAATTAATGGCAGCCACAACCTGTCTTGACAAACATGGTAAACCCTGATTACACTGCACGGGGGCTACGTTGGTTGTTCATGGCGCACTTATTGCGTGGTGTTGAGACGGCGGCGGTTTAAGTGGCAGTGACAAATTCTCGAGTATCCAAGTAAAATATGACACTATAGATGACTTCCTATCCCGACATCACGTGATTGCCGATCGTATATCCCTGTTTGTACAAACTTGACATACATGCGGCATGATCTAGCACACGTATACCCTACATACAATTGCGCAGTTACAAAGGGTCCCTAGCGGGAAATTATGGGCCGTGTGATATGTACCAATGTCTTCCTCGAGGATTCCCCATGTCTGATTAGATGCCACCGCACACCCACCCACAGGGCTGGCGGGGAAGAGACCGATAGGCGTATCATTGCAGTGCATATCCAACAGTGTATGTAGTGGTTTAGTTTCGAATCAATATGTCCTACTTACATATCTGTAGGGTCGGTATATAGTTCAACATATAGTTACAAGGGTAAATAATATTGTTTATTTTTTGGAAATTGTAAAAAATAATAAAACAAGAACTGCGTCTGTCGAACGCGGATGCCACCTGCAGCATATTTGAGAAACTGTGACAATGTGGTTAAGTCATTTAAGTAACCTGCTGAAGGTCAAAAGACGAAGGTCATATAAATTATGAAAAGGCAGGTGTGGCACACATACCAATGAATGAAGTGTTGAAGTATTGAAGCGATTAAGCAACTTATGTAGATGATATGGCCAGTTTGAGAAACTGTGACGAACTGGTCAACCAAAATTGTTAAGTCATTTAAGTAACCTGGTGAAGGTGAAAAGGCGAAGGTCATATAAATTATGAAAAGGCAGGTGTGGCACACATACCAATGAATGAAGTGTTGAAGTATTGAAGCGATTAAGCAACTTATGTAGATGATATGGGCATTTTGAGAAACTGTGACGAACTGGTTAACCAAAATTGTTAAGTCATTTAAGTAACCCGGTGAAGGTCAAAAGTCGAAGGTCATATCAATTATGAAAAGGCAGGTGTGGCACACATACCAATGAATGAAGTGTTGAAGTATTGAAGCGATTAAGCAACTTATGTAGATGATATGGCCATTTTGAGAAACTGTGACGAACTGGTTAACCAAAATTGTTAAGTCATTTAAGTAACCTGGTGAAGGTCAAAAGGCGTAGGTCATATACATTATGAAAAGGCAGGTGTGGCACACATACCAATGAATGAAGTGTTGAAGTATTGAAGAGATTAAGCAACTTATGTAGATGATATGGCCATTTTGAAAAGCTGTGACGAACTGGTTAACCAAAATTGTTAAGTCATTTAAGTAACCTGGTGAAGGTCAAAAGGCGAAGGACATATAAATTATGAAAAGGCAGGTGGTGTGGCACACATACCAATGAATGAAGTGTTGAAGTATTGAAGCGATTCAGCAACTTATGTAGATGCTATGGCCAGTTTGAGAAACTGTGACAAAGTGGTTAACCGAAAAGTGTGACGGACGGACAGACAGACAGACAGGCAGACGGACAGACGGACGGACGGTCCAAAAACAATATGCCACCCGGCTCTTCGAGACCGGTGGCATAAACATATTGAACACACTTTAAAATAAAATCAGTGAATACAGTATAACTGGTATATATTATATTCATAAGGGAACTTTAAGGTTGTCTCCCTTTGACCACAACAAACATCAGATTCATTCGTGAATTCACACTGCAACACGAGTTTACATGGAGCTCTATGAATTGTGCATGTATTGTATACTTGTTAATTGTATTGGTACACGTATATCTCGATATATTGAAAGGTATACAGCCACCCACGGGACTATTTTATCCTCACAACGTTGCTCACCAGTGTCCGAAATGAACATCATGCTCACCTGGGGCCCATTTCACTAATGTTCGTACGACTAAAATGTTCGTAAGTGAAAATTTAGGATCGTCTGAAAATTGACGGATTTACATGTATTGAGCATAGGCTGCATATGCAGCCTATGATCAATAAATGTAAATCCAATATTTTTTGCAAGAAAACGTTAATGTGAAATGTACAGACTATCATTAGTTTGCACTTACGAACATTTTAGTCGTACGAACTTTAGTGAAACGGGCCCCAGTTCACTAATGCCGTGGATCATATGCGCACATACATTTATGCTCTTTGCATGCTTGGAAACATGTGGGTGATACATGGTTTAAAATAGAAGATGACAATTCATTACCTTTTCTTTTAGTTCTCCTTGTAAATATCATGTATATGTCTTGGCATTTCATTAGAATTTGGTCCAGAGGACGCGATTCTAATGACATTTCAAGACAATATTATCAGATAGAAATAAGAAATATATGTTATTTTCACCGATAGCGTATAAAGAGTTAAGCCCAGTTCATGTTGAAGATAACTATTTTCTCATGGCAAAACTGATTATTATTTCTCCCCAAAAGGGTATGTTTTCATCACTCAGATGTTCATCAGTGGGTGACAGCAAGTGCATTTGGTGAGAAATTAAAAATAGTACATACAAACGAAATCTGATAAATATTGATATACATGTAAGTGTCCTTGAATCAAGATACTGTCATTGTAATGGCATCGACTACTAACATAGGAATTAATGGCCTTTTTTGTGGAATTTCTCGGCGGTATAAACTTGGAAAAATCGCGGGAATACTGGACGAAGCGATAAAAAATCAACAAAAAAAAATAATATTATTTTTAATTTTTTTTTTTCGACAATTGTAATTTTTTAAGGCCTCGTCCAGTATTCCCGCGACTTTTCCAAGTTTATATCCCCGATAAATTCCACAAAAAGGCCATTCATTCCTTATAATTCCAGCATTTGAAATAAATTCATCAATAAAATGTGTTTATCTTCCGTTTTCTTAAGAATTATTTTAACTGCGCCTCACGGTTACGGAAAGTAGTTCGGCGTGGGAGTTTACTGGGATATAAATTTTGGACATAGACTTGCTACGGGCCAATGTAATGTTAGGGAATTGTGTAAATATTTTTGTGCTGGAAATATAGCGCCATATGTCATAATTATGTACAGCTACATGTCAAAAACAACAAGATTTATCTACACCTTAATATACACCCATCCATATTTGGTTTACGAGACGCTATGGAGCATGCACACAAACTACAATGTAACCTCTCTAAACCTGACACCCTGTACACGACTGTGTGGGTATTTCTGATGGGTTTCATTGTCATTTAGTTCCGATGGTACTGTCTGTTCGTGATTGCACATCATGAACACAAACAATTCGTGGAGTGGTCATATGACTGATTTACAGTGGAACATCTCTATACTGAACACCCTGGGGACGTCCCAATGTGCCCGGTTGAGAGAGGTTCCTCTGTAGCTAGTTTTATTATTCGTTTATTTACTCAGGTCATATAGTTATGACAACATGAGGTAAATACAATACAACACTATGAAGTAACACATATATAAAACGTGCATGGTCTTTATTGATCATTATTCATTTCAAATGCGTTAAAAATATACCATTTTCGATCGAAAGGCGGTGTCAATATATTGTGGAAAAATGTCAAAAATAAGAGAAATGTCCAAAAGCATAGATGTTTTGTCGTCCTTCAATCTCGTATTGCGGGTCAGTAATGGCATATTAGAAGGTTAGTGGCCAGATTAGAATGGATCAAAGACGTAGTGAACCCTCGCCCATTAATACTATCTGCCTCCGAATTCATGAAACTTATCCGATTAAGAAATGTGTTTGTTTGCCCATGACCACCCGGGGTATTGGTGGTCAACCGGTCAAGATATCCTAACTCGGTGCTTTTAGGCCAAAAGCCACTGCCCGGTCAGACTCGATGTGAGGAGATAATTTATAAACGGACGGCGAATACGAAAATGAACAGTTTGGGTTTTGTAACCAGTATTTTGCCTTATCTTTTCCGGTTATACACACCGTCTGTTGATTTTGGTGTTTTATGGTCAATAAGACACAAACAGTCGAACCTCTCTAAACCGGACAACCAGAAACATATGTGATCATAATTTTGATGTTTTTTCTGGTCATTTATCTCAGGTGATAAGCACACAAGTATGGCTCGGAATAATCGTATGCCTGAGTCACAATGAAAACTCGTTAAACCGGACACCCTGGGGGAGCTCCCAGGGTGTCCGGTTTAGCGAGGTTCCACTGTACTTGCATTGGTAAATGATGACCAGTCAGATTTGGCGGCAGATCTATACGTATGATGGATGCAAATGTGGCTGTGACTGGAGAAACGGGGCATAGAGAATAGTAGGTTAGTGCCGTGAATGGGAAAAAATATCCGGCAAGGCTCAAGAATTTCTTTATTTCTCATCAGAAGTATATGTTGTGACCACTCATTTGAACCGTCTCGCCGAGACGGTTCAAATGAGTGGTCACAACATATACTTTGGTTCAGAAATAAGGAAAATAGATAGAGAATAGTAGGTTAGTGCCGTGAATGGGAAAAAATATCTAGCAAGGCTCAGGAAACGGGATGGGCGAGGCTCTGCCGAGCACATCCCGTTTCCGTGCCGCGCCAGATATTTTTTCCCATTCACGGCACTAACCTACTATTCTATTTATCCCGTCAATACCTACAAATGGCTGTAAAATGCAAAAATAGTATTGACTGGATATCAAAAATGTTTCACGGCACCGTGTTTCACGGCACATACGCACTGTGTTGACGGGATAAATGTGGATTTGCGACCAGTGTAGCTCCTGATAAAATAGCTCATTCCTGTAGCATGATAACGATCTGTAGCCTGATAAATATATATACTGCTTGTTAGAAGCATGCCGGGTGTTTTATTTATTGAATGGCGAACAGTGCAGATCCTGATCAGACTGTGCGGATGCACAGGCTGATCTGGATATACACTGGTCGAAATCACATAAGCCCCATTTCCCCAGTTACAGCCACACATGCCCATTTATGAACTTGTAGTATCTTGTACCGATAAGTAGAGTATAAATATGAACATCAGTCCGCCCAAGTGCTTTAATGGTTAAGTGAGCCAAGAAAGATTAAAGATTCGCCGGAAATTGCCGAGCAATAACTCTATGTTTACACGATTAATGTTCGTGCCGCCTTACTACATTGTGTTTACTTAAAATAACAGCATCATAGTATGTTGGGCGAACTTTATATTTAACTAGTTAGAACATCACCCACAAAAAATAAGTATGAAAAATAAGTCGATACAATTTCACCTGCGTATATATAATAAAAATATTCACTATGCGAAGGATAACGAAATTCAGTCTGAGAACGATCTATATTGCTTATTAGAAGCATGACGGGTGTTTCCTTGCTGAAATGGTGAACAGTGCAGATCCTGATTAGACTGTGCGGATGCACAGGCTGATCTGGATCTATACTTGTCCAATTTCTTCAGTCACATGCAGCCACAACTATAGATACGCGTATTACATGATTGTTAGTTAGTTTTATTATACTTAAGGGTGAGAATTGGCTCATATAAGTTTACATGGGTGTCATCGGATATCTCAAATATATTCACTGTTGCCAACGTAATCATAGCCATGACGTGTACAATCAAAGCCAATACTAATTTATCGGATTTACAACCACGGGCAGCACAGGAAATCTTGTCACACTTAATGTCTGAACATCATCGCTAACAGCCAGCACATCAAAGAGAAATACACATTTATTAGCCGGTTAAGCGTTTGATTACTTCACTATGCGAATACAGAGATTATTTATTACCATACACACCTGTCCGGGTATCATATTCATTAATGAGACGAGCCATGCGATTTTGTACCTCAGAAGATGTGCGATATCTCATGAAAACTATTTTTTAGAATTTACTATATTTTCCGTAAATGACGTCGAAAGTTGACGAAATGTTCAGAGCAAATGCGGAATACAATTCCACATTTTCTATGAAAATTTAGTTAACTTTCGACATCATTTACAGAAAATATCACAGTTTCTATAAATAAGTTTCATGAAAAATCGCGCACAACTTCTTAGGTGCAAATTCACATGAATTGTCTCATTTCGCCCTATCACCAACAATCCGACCCAATTCGTTCGCATATCCGGTCAAACTTGGTAATCATGATTAAAATTGCTGCAAAATGGGTTGAAACTACATATCTGCAACACAGTCACAGATGTTAATCGAATATTAAATACAAGCCAGAAACGAATAAAAACTGTTGTTCAGATGATTCGTGTAAATTGATAAAACGCGTGATAAAAAAATGAAGCAAAAAATCAGTAGATGGAAAAGTTTATTTAAATAAAGGTTAAGAATTGGTTGATTTCAATAGTGTAAATGCGGGTTTGTTGGGGGATGGTGTTATTGATATTAACGAGTAGTTGGTCACGGCGGGAAGCATTAGCGCCGAGTGACAGATTGAGAAGGACGCGATTTCGTCCCGGATAGCTTCGGCCCAATCTGATAACGATGATAATGTTAATTGGCTATTTAATACGTTTGAAGGGGTCAGTGAAAGAAGCGGGCTAACTCAATAAGGAAGTTAGCCCGCTCCTTTCATTGATACCATTTTATTTTGTTGTTGTCGAAAATCATGTTGTCAATTCAAGAACATAACAACAATTATAGACATAAAACAATATGGACTTCCGGAGTCGTAAATCATTGGTTTCATAAATGCAATTATAGCATATATATTTCACAGTTCGAATGCTTAAAAACATTAGAACCGACATAGTCACAGTCCATTCCAGTTATTTAGGGGTGAAAGGTTTAAGGTAGTTGTATGCGGATTTTGCAGTAGCCGTATCGTGGGTCATAGATAGGAACATGCCAGTATCAGGCCAATATTAGTAGCGCGTGGTGATCACCGAACACAATTCTGGTGGCCGTTTCACTAAACTTCTTACGACTAAAATGTTCGTAAGTGCAAACTTATGATAGTCTGTAAATTTCACATTAACAATGTTTTCTTGCAAACAATTATTGGATTTACATTTATTGAGCATAGGCTGCATATGCAGCCTATGCTCAATACATGTAAATCCATCAATTGAAATTTCCAGACGATTCCAAATTTGCACTTATGAACATTTTAGTCGTAAGAAGTTTAGTGAAACGGGCCCCTGGTGAACACCTACAAATCATTACACGTGGGTTTTCTCGTTCAATTGTGTCACACTTCTGTTAGTACACAACCACCTGCGCTAATACTGCCAATAGCTAATACTGCCAATATCGTACTTGAAATCAAGCCGCTTGATTGTCTGTGCCTGAGCTGTGCTACAGCTCAGGTTCAGCCAATCAAGTTGCCTGATTGCGAGTTGGCAATATATGGTCACAAACGTTTCACTAAACTTCGTACGTCTAAGAAGTCCATAAGTGCAAACTATCATGGAGAGCGAATTTGGCATTAGAAGCCAATTTTGAGATATCTTTGGCGGATTTATACACATTTAAAGCTCACTGTAAATATATGGAAAATGGTCGTATCAGTGGATCACATTAATGTGTGAAGTAAATTGATATAAATCATCGTAAGAACATTTTTTATTGTACGAAGTTTAGTGAAACGGACCACAGGGCAAGATTAACGCAGGCGGGACTGTGTACTACCGCAATCTGAGGTATCAGACTGAGCAGATACCAGTTTTATCCCGTCAACACAATGCGTATGTGTCGTGAAACACGGTGCCGTGAAACATTGTTGATATCCTGTAAATACGACCTAATCACTGCGTATGAATATGTGCTGTGGCTGGGGTTATATTTTTGCAATTTACAGCCATTTGTAGGTGTTGACGGGATAAATATAATAGTAGGTTAGTGCTGTGAATGGGAAACAATATCTGTCGCGGCACGGAAACGGGATGTGTTCGACAGAGCCTCGCCCATCCCGTTTCCTGAGCCTTGCCATATATTTTTACCCATTCACGGCACTAACCTACTATTCTCTATGACCATGAAAGAAAATAGCTGCCTTCCTGTGTAAAGTATTACATTGTTTCTTTCATTCTGGCAGGTAACACATGCTATACTGAAACGATTTAAAGGTACATGTCCACTCAGTAAGCACAACATGTTCTTTATAGGAATTAAATCAGTGTATAATTGTGTCACTATTCCGCCTTTTCTAAAAATTACAAGTGCCCGCAAAACAGATATAATCATTTAGTAATATTTATTTTACTGATAGTGACGCGCGGTGGTATCAGGCTATTTTCATATGCAAATGAGGCATGATATTTTTAACTTATTTATAACAATGAAATGCGTCACCTAAAAAATAATATTTTCAACAGATTATAATGTATGATCATTGCACATACACAAATAAGTACAGAGAATAAATAGTAAAGTCCGTTAACAGTTTAAGGAAACACGGTTATCGCCCCTGATATCAGTGTGAAAATTTTCGTCTGATATAAAATGTATAATAATGCCAATCAATGCGTGTTGTATTGGTGAATGAATGTTTATTTTGCCAGAAAATGTCATACGTACAGAATATACAAAGCTGTCTGTCTCACTACATGTATATTATAACCTACTGCGTGGGCATGTAACTTTAACAACGCAACAAGGTGGTAAACATCTTATGTATTCAACCATTGTATACTTTTAAGAATTTTTGTTTTTATTATGAGGATAAATAGCAATTCATAATATTCCAAATAACCTGGAATGGATACATCAAAGCCACGTGGTACACTGCAGTCACATGGATAACCACATAGGGGTGTCCAATAACATGTCTACCTCATTGTTGCGTTTTTAAATCGTGTTTCAGTATATAGTATCCGCCTTGTCGCGTTGTTAAATCGTTTCATTTCAGTATATAGTATCCTTCTTGTCGCGTTGTTAAATCATTTCAGTATATAGTATCCTCCTTGTCGCGTTGTTAAATCATTTCAGTATATAGTATCCTCCTTGTCGCGTGTTAAATCATTTCAGTATATAGTATCCTCCTTGTCGCGTTGTTAAATCGTTTCAGTATATAGTATCCTCCTTGTCGCGTTGTTAAATCATTTCAGTATATAGTATCCTCCTTGTCGCGTTGTTAAATCGTTTCAGTATATATACCTCCTTGTCGCGTTGTTAAATCTTTGTATATAGTATCCTCCTTGTCGCGTTAAATCATTTCAGTATATAGTATCCTCCTTGTCGCGTTGTTAAATCGTTTCAGTATAAGTTCCCCTTGTTCGCGTTTTTGGTTAAATCGTTTCAGTATATAGTATCCTCCTTGTCGCGTTGTTAAATCGATTTCAGTATATAGTATCCTCCTTGTCGCGTTGTTAAATCAATTTAAGATTTATAAATAAATCTTCCTTTGTCCGCCGGTTGTTAAATAGTCCCCAGTATAATAGTATCCACTCCTTGTCGCGTGTTAAATCATTTCAGTATATAGTATCCTCCTTGTCGCGTTGTTAAATCGTTTCAGTATATAGTATCCTCCTTGTCGTGTTGTTAAATCGTTTCAGTATATAGTATCCTCCTTGTCGTGTTGTTAAATCGTTTCAGTATATAATATCCTCCTTGTCGCGTTTTTAAATCGTTTCAGTTTGAATATATAAAACATCAAGGACACTACGTGGGCGATTTCGGGTTTCTCATGCTGACCTACATATTGAAACTCGGGTAATTTGCGGTTTGGCAACCTATCTCAAGTACACACTGCGTCGGTACAGGAGAGGACAACATGTATAATAAACAGTGGATCGTACACGAGTCATGATTTAGTACATAAGCACATCATCATAATTCGAAGCTGCACTGATTTACACATTTACGTAGCAATTATCGTTGAATCATTGGATGATCAGGTATAAAACGGGTCCTTATAAAACCGGAGTAAACTGTTTAAAACTCCGCAGACCATAAAGATACATACGCAAGCACTAAAGGTCCAGATGAGCCGGCTCGTAGCGAGCCGTCTCATCTGGATCTTCAGTGTTTGCCATTATATTATTTTGTTTGGAAATAATACCCGCGTTTTGTATAATGTTGAACCACTTTACACAGGGCTATGATGACAACACATTTTTATTGTTATAGTATTTTTCCCCCAAACAATCCTGGTATACCCCTTCAAGCTACAGCACCGTAATTCCCCTTCATGGTGAAGTACACGTTATGAGTCAAAGCGACCACGACAGTATGGAATTTCACATCACACAACATATTGCATACACTAGCAGTCTAACGGATGATACCAAACTTGAATACCACACTGACCTATGCTCACCATTACTAACAATTAGTAATGACTCTGCGTAATTTCATTAAATACGTTTACAAAATTTACAATACTTTTCATAAATAAAGTCAAAAGTATAATTCCGCATGTACTCTGAAAATGTTGTCAACTTTTGACGCCGTTTACGGAAAATATTGTAAATTTTGTAAACGTATTTAATGAAATTACGCAGATGTCCGAAGGCACATGCCGTGTCTCTTTTGTGGCTGTGGCTTGAGAAATGAGGTTTATCGGATGTGTGTCTAGTGTAGCTCCTTATTAAATAGACACAATTGTAGCACGAAATGATCTATATTGTTTGATTGAAACATGACGAGTTTCATTGATGGAATGGCGAACAGTGCAGATCCTGATCAGAGCCACATTTCATCGTCTCATTACACTAAAAGACATGAGCATTTAGTGTTTGACATAAAACTACCAACAATTAATAGTTACCATTTATTTGAATTGTTGAACTGTTTATAATATTTTTTTCCGTCAATACTCAGTGGATTGGCATGAACTTGAAACAATGGCGGATGGTTTGACATCATTTGTAACATTGGTTTCGACATTTTTATAAACGGGAAAATAGAGAAATTCACGTACGTGAAAGTGTAAATTCGGCTCGCGAACCATACACGAACTGAACAACGCTGGGGGCTAACTCTAAAACAGCGTAATTCTTGCACCGATGCCGTACAATATAGGTCAATGTTAAATTAATGAATACGGCCTCCTTATTTGATTTCCACGGTGCTCTAATATGTGGCTGTGACTGGAGAAATGAAGCTTTTTGGAGTTGTGACTAATGCAGCACCTGATCAAATAACGCTCTCATGCAGCCTGCTAAGGACATGGTGGTTGCAAGAAGGAAGATGGGCGTTCGACTGATTGAATGGTGAACAGTGTAGACCCTGATCAGACTGCGCGGAAGCGCAGGCTGATCTGGGGCTACACTGGTCACATAACCCATAAGCCCCAATTCTCCAGTCATAACCACATATGAAGCAGAGGTTATTGCAAAACAGGGCGATAAGTTGACAGGACAAATCAATTGGTTTGTTTCAATTAACTGACCGATAAAGTCCGTCCGACTTTTATGCCCTGTCGACATACAGCGGGACCTCCCTAAATCGGAAATCATGTAAATGCATGTATTGCTAATTAGGATGGGTATCACTGTCATTTATCTCCAATTCATCGAATTAACAGTTCGTTCCCACGAATTAACAAGAATTGAGGGAACGAATTGTTAATTCGTGGGAACGAATTGTTAAATTGAGGGAACGAATTGTTAATTCGTGGGAACGAATTGTTAAATTGAGGAACGAATTGTATTTCGTGGGAACGAATTGTATTTCGTGGGAACGAATTGTTATTTCGTGGGAACGAATTAATAATAAAAACAAATTCTACGTCCCCTGCGAGGCTCAGTACGGAAGAAGTTTCAGCATTTTCAGCCATGGAACAACTTGAGTGGGCGAATGATTATATTATTGGCAATAACTTGTAAGCGCATTAAACGACAGTTTCCTAAATAAGCCACGAATACCGCCGGCATTATCAAAGGACAGAGACTTACAGGTCCGTTCAATTTGTAAACAAACATATCAGTCTATTAAACTCAGCCATAATTGCAGTCATGAACAGTTCAGAAATGCTTGTATCTCTATGTTTGAAGTGCGTGCTCTGCAGATTCTAATCACATTTATCACAGCACCTTGTCACTACTCGTATCTGCCGACTTAGCAATTTCAATAACGTCTCATCCCGTTTAATCCAAAAGTATGATATGAGACAAGCTATGTGATGTTGTAGGTCTACGAACATGTGCGATATTTCATGATTTTGTTTTTACAAAATTTACGATAGTTTCGGTAAATGAGGCCGAAAGTTGACTAAATTTTCAAAGCAAATGCGGAATCCAATTCTGCATTTGCACTGAAAATTTCGTCAACTTTCGGCCTCATTTACAGAAAATATCACAGTTTCTGTAAATATATATGCTGACATTGCGTGTCTCAATTATGTCTCAATTATGAAAAAGAACATTTTGCAGTTGCTACAAGCGTAGACATATGACAACGCAGATCAGTATAGTTGGTCTGCGCTAATAATATTGACCATCATGGTTAAGATGCCAACAACGGTTATTGGCTTTAACAAGAAAAGCAGGTAAAGTGTTTATGTATTAAAGGGACAACCAATTTTGATTTATGAGACACTCCACTCGTTGACCAGAAGTAATTCCTAGTTCCTATGCTTTATGCCAGACATCAGGCAGGTAGGCAATTGGTATGATTTATTGATCTATCTGGCGGCTCACCAACCTGCCATATCAGTAAGAGCACAGTTTCGAACATTCCACATCACAAATGCGAGGCGGATGCCTTAGCACACCAACACGTTCAACCGTAAACAACTGGAATGGACTGTGGAATGTTAATTTAAGGACCAATCAAATCGTCACAAATGTTCATACTAGTCCATTTATAAGAAGGGTGTGTTTTTCTAAAAAGAAAAGAAAAGGAAAATTATTTGAAAAGTTTCCAGATCCTAATAAGACGGTTCGTTACCAGCTCATCACTTTTTTGAAAAAACTGCTAGAGGTATGTAGTGCTGAATGGGATAATTTAAAATCAGTTTTCTGTATATACGACGATTAAAGACGATTGTTTTAACAATTGTCTTTAATCGTCGTATATACAGACAAACGGAATACGAAACAACTGCTACATATCGCGAATCAACAGACAAATCGCCGTGGAAGTCCATTACCTGGGAATAGTATATTTTAAAATTATTTTGCTTGTCGGAAACTGCTTGTAAAATACGGCATAAATAAAAGACAATACCATTTATCGCATCCTTTACCGGAGTTTTCCGTGTAATTCATTCAACGGGAATCGCTAGATAGCATGCTTATACGACGCAGCGGCTGGAAAAAAGATACTAGTTGGCGTCAAACCGGAAGTCGCCAAAGTGGCGGTAAAACCTGGTTTGGTATTTAAATGACGTGTGGTTAAATTCTGAGAAATAAATCTTCACAACCGGAACGATGTGATTTATCATTGTTTGTCACTGAAATGCACGACTGATTCTTGGAAACTGCAAATGTGTTGCTATGGTATTGGAGAACGTATATATTGGCACCAACATCGGTGCAATGCTACAGAGAGAGAGAGAGAGAGAGAGAGAGAGAGAGAGAGAGAGAGAGAGAGAGAGAGAGAGAGAGAGAGAGAGAGAGAGAGAGAGAGAGCATGGCGGATTAGTCTATATATAACTTCTACATACGTATCTTGTTGATTGATTGATTAATTGATTGATTGATTGATTGGCGTTTACGTCCGTTCAACAGGAGGGTCATACACAGACAGGAATACACCTGTATGGCAGATAATTGTATAACCTCTTTAGAAGTGAAATATCTCCAGATTGGGTTTAACATATGTTGGCATGGTAGTGTTTTCTATTGATCATGTGGCGAATTTACAGTACGATTATATTTCTCCATGACGATAAAATGCTCAACACGCAGGCATTTGTTTTCTGACGCGGCGATATATGAGAACCGAACTACTTTTTTGTATGGCCTAACACACAACCAGTGGCTGTGGGCTCGCGCTATGTATGCAGGAGGTAGTGATTGTGTGATATGTATGGAATTGCCAAAAATGTCTCTATCGCCCGTAATAACGCCGAGAGTTGGCATAACTACCAGATCCATGCACAACTCTACATGTGTACATCGCACAGTTGTCATTTCATTCGAAATTATTATTAGTGATTGCCTGACAAGTCTGCACCAACTTGCCTGTATGTATACGATGTTTACACATAGTTCACATACTTTCTATCATCAGGTAACATGTATGCTATTAATATAGATTACGCAAGGAAAAAGAGGCCACAATTTATCCAGAGATCACATACAAGTTATTATATATATACTAACGTTGCCTCACATATTTTTACTAAGGTTGCCCACATAGTACATACCAACACTGCTTCAATTGACATATTCTGTACGGCGTGGAAGTTCATCGAGTCAGTGCGACGCAAGCGTCAATCAGACATATTCTCCTATAAACGAGATATACCTTATCTCGTTGAAGAATATATATATACAGTTATATATCACCGCAAGTTGAATGGGTCAGTGGAAGAAGAGGGCTTCTGAAGGACTTAATCCCGTTTCTTCCACTGATCTCTTCAATTATACAAGTAGTGTAATGAACTAATAGCAATATACTGGTTTACATCTTTTTGCACGAAGAAGCCCGTAAATAAGTCAAAATGGCGCCAACGTTTGTACAGCTACAACATTTGTCTGCGATACGTTTGTGCAGCTACAACATCTTACTGCGATTTGAGAAATGGAAACTATTGGTCTTGTGACCAGTGTAGATCCCGATCAGCCTGTGCATCCGCACAGTCTGATCAGGATCTGCACTGTTCGCCATTCAATCAATGAAACACTCGTCATGCTTCTAACAAGGAATACATACCATTGCCAGGTTACAGGAGTGAGCTATTTGATCAGAAGCTACATTGGTCACAAAACCCATAAGCCACATTTCTCCAGTTACAGCCAGATATGCGTTTGCAAAATTAGCCAACATCTACACTTGCTGAACTCAACTGTCTTCCATGATGTCTCCCGTGAACTTAAAACTCGTTGACGTGACTTTTAGTGTGAATAAAAATACATGCTCTTTGATAGTGACATACATGCAATGACATAACAACACACACTTCATTAAACACTTAACGGAAAATACATGGCTTTAATGATTAATTAAAGGAGCCTCGGTATAAGAAAACAGGCATATTGTAACTTGAACCGAACATAGTCAAATGATAATACTGCGTTGTATATGCACACCAGCGTCTGCGCTAATCTTGCCAATATTTGCCATTTTTATTTCAAACTACTTGAATATTGTGCTTTAAATCAAGCAGACTGATTGACTGAGCCTGAGCTGTGTTACATCTCAGGCTCAGTCAATCAAACTGCTTGATTGCAAGTTGATTGCGAGTGAGCATTGATTGCATATGCATATCATAACGCTTGAGAATTGATTGCATTATGCCAATATTTCATTTTTTTCATTTCAAAATACTTGAATACTGTGCTTTAAAGCAAGCAGATTGATTGATTGAGCATGAGCTGTGCTACAGCTCAGGCTCAGTCAATTAAACTGCTCGATTTTGCGAGTTGAGATCACCAGAAGATGTTCAGAAACGTTGACATCATTACAAGTTTAACACAGGCGATTGTGTAGGATCTTTCCCGAGTGATGCTTTAATATGATAGTTATTAAAACGTTTGTTGATTTCAACCGCCGCAGGGGACATGGATTTTTTTTTATTAATTCGTTCCCACGAAATGACCAATTCGTTCCGTCAATTTAACAATTCGTTCCCTCGAATTAACAATTCGTTCCCACGATATAACCGTGGGAACGAATTGTTATTTCGTGGGAACGAATTGTTAAAATGAGGGAATGAATTGTTATTTGGTGGAAACGAATTGTTAAATTGAAGGAACGAATTGTTAAATTGAGGGAACGAATTGTTAATTCGTGGGAACGAATTGTTAAATTGAGGGAACGAATTGTTATTTCGTGGGAACGAATTAATAAAAAAAAGAATTATACGTCTCCTGTGGGGCTCTGTAGAAACTAGGCTAGCCATTGTTTACTTTCTTATGAAATGTTATTGATTAGACTAGTATATTATGATTTTAATACACTGTGTTATTACACTGCAAAATGTTATTGTTTGCAATACATAGAGGATCTTACACGAGTGATGATTTAATATTATATTTATTAAACGAGTTTCCTGATTTCGTAAGAAACTCGGCATAGCCTCGTTTCTTACGAAATCGGTCAACGAGTTTAATAAATATCATATTAAATCAACACACATTTAAAAAAAAATGTTATTGCATAAGCAGATCATCATAATTTGAAGCTCACTAATTACCTTACACGTTTTCTGTAGCGGGGTCATTTGCATATTTATTACACTAATGTATTATTATTTATGGCACTAGGTTATTAAATTGTGTGAGAACCCATTTTATGACATAAATATTAATATGGGAATATTGCTCGAAATTATCTAAGTATGTTAATAAGTGAACTTGACGACGGTTAGTGGTAACTTTAGACGAAAGTAAGAATTATATTCCGTGTATGTCATCATAAACTAGTTTTATGGTTTAAATAAATTTAAAACGACTGGTTATATATGTCAAAGGAAAATGAGACAGGACTTTAGTAAACTACTTGAGCCATAAAACATTAAAACTTCAAGTCACGATCGATGTTCATAAATGGGGCCCTGGTGAGAAAAAGTTACATTACGACGTGTGCGACCAGCATAGCCCCAGATCAGACTGCGCACATGCGCAGTCTGATCTGGGTCTATGCTGTTCGCCATTTAGTCGCTCCGACATGGTTACTATCGTCACCAAAAGGAGTTGAGCCTGATGCAACTGGAAGTGTGAATTTTGATTGTTTCAGTAGCCGATTTCACAAAAATTGCAAAGTATATGTATCTTGTTAATTACAGTTTGAGGGACAAATTTTCAATTTAAGGATAAATTTATTAATTTTTATTTAATGAAATAAAATATTTTCGGACCAAATTATTATACATAATTTATTACATTATCACAGCCATTTTGGCTGTGATAATGTAATAAATTATGTATAATAATTCTGCATACTTTTAATCATCAAATGAATTATGCAGTCGTTAGTTCTATATGAAATAATGCATTTCGGGAAAGTAAATGATTACTCCCTCAAATTATACTTAGCTAGATAAGTATGCTTAGCAAATTTGGTGAAATCGGCAACATGACGTATATTTGGCACAAACGTCCTAAGGTATTTTTCTCAGACAGCGGCCCAAAATCGCTCTATATGTAAGGCTATAATTATAGCGGAATTGCTTGTTGATCCTGTATATTTAGTGTGATTAAATTATTTTGACAAATCACTTTAAATTTAATTTACTATTATGCCTGTTACTGAATTCGTTGTTGAAATTCAAAACGTTCAATTTGCCGCCGTTGCATTTTCAATCTTCAATGAGCGCGGTATTTGATATACGCCGCCGATTCTATATAATGTCACCTTCTCAATGAAATATACGATGTTTTATTAATTCCCGCCCATACCAACCCACGTTTATGAAAACGTTATTGCCGGATACGTGATTTCAATGGCTGTATTTAAAGTTTCCAATGTTCTGAATTAACAATTAAATGTTGCTCAGTTCATCAGTAATTGCATATTTTACTTACTGATTACGTACCTGCTATAATTATAGAAACATGACCATATAATACAGACATATTTAGATAATTAATTTCTTAACCCTCACGAAAATTGTCGTCTGCTGTTTTTCATGTTTGCCTTAATTCTTAAGAAAATACCTGTTTTGACAGCACATGAGAATCGTCTCCAGTGGAGGCGATTCTCATGCGCTGCCAAAACAGGTTATTATCGATAAATATTGAAAATATTTTTTTTCTAGCAGATAACAAAATTTAATTCAGCATAGTAAGGGTTAAATATTTCTCACGCAACGAGATGTAATACATTTACATACCATACGCTCAAAAAGTGCAGAAATATACGGATGGTAGTACATGCATATTGCATTTTATTGCATGTAATGGGCATTCATAGTGTAATAAAATAGCAATACTAGTGTACAAATATACACATGAGATCGCTCCAACAAACACATTATGAGACTAATATTGCTTCAATACACGACGACGTGCTTATGACCTTGACCCATGTGTTTGATTGTACATGGTATTTACATAACCCGTTGACTGATTCCATAACAAACTCGACATAGCATCGCGTAGGGCCATGTAGATGTTGCCATATGAAATGATAAGAAGACCCACCTGACCATACACTGACTCATACCATATTTAATTACGAATCCCGCCATCTCTAACATAGTGTATTGTTACAACTGAATATTTACCCAATTAACAACTATTTACCACTTCTTTGACAATAGCGATACGGTAATTCTGTATCAATCGCGGTATACTCATTGAAACACGAGTCAATATTTAACAGTCCATTTTGGAGGATGTCATTCCCAAACGCAATGTGCCTATTGTACGCAAAGAGATCGAGGATTATTCACCTGTAGTTAAATGACAGCATGAGATTATTGAAGACGCTCCAGTCCATGAGAGAACCTATAGTGTTGCATAGGCAATAGTTTTACTTTCGGAAAATGAAGGGGTCATTGGAAGAAGGGGGCTAACTCCATAATGGAGTTAGCCCCCTTCTTCCACTGACCCCTTCAGCCCCATTCTTCCGATGACCCCTTCAGTCGCCTTATTCCACTGACACATTCAGCCCCCTTCTTCCATTGACCCCTTCGATCAAGACATTGACCGCGAAAAGACATTGCGGTAATATACAAAGATCTGCACGTGGGAGATACACAGAACAGAAATACACAGAGATGATAACCACACTACAGTGGGGTCAGCGTGTAAGTGCACACACGAACGAACACGACAGGTTGGAACCAACCTGTCGTGCTCGTTCGTGTGTGCACATACACGCTGACCCCACTGTAAGGAGTTAGCCCCCCTGTTCCGCTGATCTCTTCAATAAAGACATAGCCACGAACAGACATTGAGGTCATTTACACCTGCATGTCGAAGATGCTAAGACCGGCATGTCCATACACAGAGGTGCTAACTCATTGAAGGGGTCAATTCAACCACGTACCACAGGTTCTTGAAGAACAGTCCATATTTCGGTATGTAAGGCGGTTTGGGTGCATTGTTACCAACATACGATTTACGTCACGTCCCGCAAATTACACGTATCACTAGAAGTACATGTTCCATTGTGGGTATTTTAACAGTATAAAAGGGATCCGAAAGTTCCAAACGGTTAATGTGTAGATTATTGACGAGTTCTGTCGTGTGTAATGATTGAGCATTAGTAGTTGTACACAACTATGTAAATACTCCAAAACCAACAAAATCCTCCAAAATCTACCCAAAATCCACCAAAATACCTATATGACACCAACATACTGACAATTTGTTCAAAAACCTGTGCAACGGACCCCTTCAATCACGCATCTCAATGCACGATATATAATACAGTGTATTAACCCGTAGACCACTACTCTCACATAACGCATCCTCAATGCACGATATATAATACAGTGTATTAACCCTTAGACCGCTACTCACAACAATTGTCGTCTGCTGTTGCTTTTGTATCTTGCCTTATTTCTCAATAAAAACATGGTTGGTTTGACAGCACTTCAGAATCATTTCCAATGGAAATGATTCTGAAGTGCTGTCAAAGCATGTTGTAAATTGTTCTAAAGTGCTGTCAAAGCATGTTTTTGATGATACAAATGGAAACTAGGAAATAAACAGCAGACGATAAAAAAATTAAGATCGCGGGCTAAGGGTTAATGAAAAAGTAAATTCCAAAGCTGCGCTGAATGTGTATGAAGTGCTTGGATGGAGTGTTTAGGGACACAATCTCATTTTGGACAACATTCAGCGACGTACATTCGCCTGTACCGTAGTACAGATTAAATCATAGATACATTTATTCAATACATCTTTACAATCCATTGAAAACTTTCACTTCATTTTGGCCAATTACACCTTTTGGTTTGCTGGCGTGCGTCGTAATGTCACCAATAGATGAACCATTTCCTATCTCTTTATAATTTTACGTCCTTAAGTGTTAAAATAAACACAATTTAGATTTAAAACGTGCAAGAATGTTCAATTACTTTAATACAAATAGATCATAAGAAATCAGACTTTCTTGTTATTCGCAACATAATCCGCACAACCATGCCAGGGTAACGTTTGATAAGCAGTCTGCTCGTAATAAGTATGGCAGCAGTGTGCGTCTACACACGGACGTATGGACGGACAGTCACATATACGTGGCTGTGATTGGAGCAATTGGGCTAATGGAATTTGTTGGTTATCTAGCTCATGACCCAGTAACATGTGCCTGCAGCGTGATAAGGAGATATGGTGTTTGTTAGATGCATACCAGGTGTATCATTGACTGAATGGCGAACGGTGCAGATCCTGATCAGACTGCGCGGATGCTAGCTGGGTCTACACTGGTCGCAAAATCCATAATCTCCTTTACACGTGGTAGATTAATGTAGCACCTGTGTGTATGAACATGATGGTCTGGGCATATTATAAATACAGTTGCAAATCTTTTGCCCGTAAGCATCCCAAACTGATGTAGATGAATGAATCATTTGTATCTCTTAAAGTGACTGTGCCTCAGATGATGTATCAGATATCAAATTTGTGGTTTTTCGCTTCATGCACAGTAAATGACACATACGTATAAATCAATCGCACCATTTTATTTCATAACATTCCAAAAAGCATGCGTTATATTCAAGGACGTGTAATCAGAAACTGTGATAAGCAGGGGAGATAATTTGGTTTCGTACCATTTGAAATGTCCTCTATGCATGTACAGTGGAACCTCTCTAAACCGGACACCAAGAAAACACATGTGATCTTATTTTGATGACTTTCTTGGTCATTTATCTCCGGTGATAATGTCTGTTCATGATCGCATAGCACATAACTATGACTCAGACTGATCAAATGCCTGATTTACAGTGAAACACTCTAAGCCGGACTGTCCGGTTTAGAGAGGTTTCACTGTACCACATCTCGTTGAGAGATTGTACAACTGGCTGGAAGCAAAGAACGCTATATACACACTCGCCTGCGCTAACATTTCACAGAAGTCAATGGTTCTGAACATCTACTCCATGGTATACTCGTTCGCAATGAAGCAGTTTAATTGTCCGAACCTGAGCTGTGCTACAGCTCAGGTTCGGACAATTAAACTGCTTCATTGTTGTAGGCTCAGTCAATCAAGCTGCTTGCTTTAAAGCATAATGTTTAAGTATTTTGTAATAAATAAATTGAAAAATATTGCCAAGATTAGCGCAGGTGGTAGTGTATATGTAGTTGCACATTGTACACTACCTCACTTGTGGCTGTGACTGGTTAAATGTACACCCAGTCGAAGCCCGGGCATGCGCAGCGGCGCAGTCTGATTAGAGTCTACACTTGGTTCCAAATAAGCTAACGAAACACGAGTTTTGCTATTAACAAACACAATAGATCATTTCATTGCGGCTATGTATTAGAGTGCGAGAAAATCAGAAGCTAGCCTTGCCACAAATACCACACGCCACATTCCTCTATTGGTAAATATGACAAATAAATGAATTCCATATTAACATAGCAAACCGTGCAGTGTCGGAGACGATTAGCGTAATGAATAATGAAGTTATAATTCCACATATCTAAATGTGAGTCACATGTTTGCCTACATGAATATTCATAAATGAATGACTACCAGTACAAGTGTACGTGTTCCTATATATCCTTTACGGAGCTTTGTAACATATATAAAAGCTGAATCAGTTAAGGTGAAACTACAATTCAATATACTATATTTGCACGTGCATGGTCGTTGAAATATGTAAGGAACATAATTGTATGCCAGTTGTATCATTTAAACTAATACATTTAAATACGCAGGTCTAGAGGATTGGCGGCACATACATGGCTGGCTTTTATGATATGTATAGGGTCGTTGAATCGTTATGATATGTATAGGGTCGTTGAATCGTTATGATATGTATAGGGTCGTTGAATCGTTTTGCAAGTACTCTGTGAACACATACATGAAGTTCGTAACATTTTGAGGCAAACATAGAAATAACAACATGGTTTGACAGCACTTCAGAATCATTTCCAATGGAAATGATTCTGAAGTGCTGTCAAAGCATGTTGAACCGTTGCACTTTTCACATTCATATGCAGTGATAGCATGCGTGCACATTCACTATATATAGGGCCGATGTTGATGGTACAGGGCGCCGTTTCACTAAACTTCTTACGACTAAAATGTTCGTAAGTGCAAAATTATGATAGTCTGTAAATTTCACTAACAACGTTTTCTTGTAAATAATTGGTGGATTCACATTTATTGAGCATAGGCTGCATATGCAGCCTATGCTCAATAAATGTAAATCCATCAATTGAAATTTCCAGACGATCCTAAATTTGCACTTACGAACATTTTAGTCGTACAAAGTTTAGTGAAATTAATCTAATGTGCTGTTAGACCATGTTTTATTAAGAAAGAATACGGAATATAAAACAATAGCAGACGGCAGTTTTCGTTTATCGCATTCTAATTCGCTGTGGCTGTGACTGGAGAAAGTTGGTTTATTAGATTTGCAACCTTTGTAGATCCACATCAGCCCGTGCATCCGCACCGCCTGCACTGTTCGCAATTCCATAACAAGCAATATACGTCTATCGTTATCGAGCTACAGGTATGTGCTATTTGATCAGTATCTACACTGTCACAAATCACATACGCGCCATTTCACCAGTCACAGCCACAAATCAGTTATTCTTTCTATGCACTTCTTCCTACGCTCGGCTCCAACATGTAATCGATGTATTTACCCATTGAAGAACTTGATAAGTCCAAACTAGGACCAGCCCACACGAAAACCGCATTTTCGTGTTCCCACCATGACCTTCGAAATGCTACATATCAGTCTAGATCAGTACAGACCAGGGGCCCTGTTTCACTAAACTTAGTACGACTAAAAGGTTCGTAAGTGCAAATTTAGGATAGGCTGGAAATTTCAATTGATGCATTTACATATGCAGCCTGTGCTCAATAAATATAAATCCAATCATTGTTTACAAGAAAACATTGTTAATGTGAAATTTACAGACTATCATAATTTTACACTTACGAACATTTCAGTCGTATGAAGTTTTGTGAAACTGCCACAGGGCACGCATTGGTAAATAATGGTATAACATAATTGAAATAAACTGCTTGGATCGCAAATAGTTTAGTCACTCCTTAACTTACTCGTTTTGGAAACAGCTAAGCTGTCTCTTTTCTAAGACACTGGAACATTTGTCTATCCTGAAGACGTTATTTAGCTAAGATCTCCTTGAAGTTTAGATAATAAATACGGCAAATATTATTTAATCACTCTATTGTGACCCTTATTGAACAGTATGTAGCGAATCTTATTATATTTCAATCCTCAACGATGTTTGCTTAAGTGTTTGTTTGGTTTTCGAATTTTGAAGACGAGCTGCGAACGACGTCGTTTTCACATGAAGTAGAAAAGACGAGACGGTCTGTCTATGCAGAGGCAGTGAGTATTGGCACGGGTCTTGGTGAAATATTTGCACACACGACGGTCACATTGATTCAGTGTCAATACGATTCTAATGGTGGATAAAACATGCGGACAACAGTTTTATTGAGGGTATCCGTGAATACACAAACCTTGAAATAACATTACATTGTACATAACGAATTTAAGACTGGATTTTACAACATTCACATATCATTCTTTATCGTGTATGTCTATTTCTTCCCTACGGAGCGCCGCAGGGGATTTAGGATTTTTTGTCATTAATTCGTTCCCACGAAATAACAATTCGTTCCCTCAATTTAACAATTCGTTCTCTCGAATTAACAATTCGTTCCCACGCTTTTACAATCCGTTCCCACGAATTAACAATTCGTTCCCGTGGGAACGAATTGTTATTTCGTGGGAACGAATTGTTAAATTGATGGAACGAATTGTTATTTCGTGGGAACGAATTAATAAAAAAAGAATTCTATGTCCCCTGCGGGGCTCCGTAATTCCCCCATACCACTGCATTGTACAATTGTCACGTGGATGATTTACATTGACGAAATGCCACTCAGCTCTACTTAGAGCTAACGCATAAACGCATTTTTCTTCTAGTAACCGGCGCAAATTTCTTGCGCCGGTTACTAGACGAAAATGTGTTTATGCAGTATCTTCTGCATGTAGTGTAATGTGAATTCGTCAGGAATCCGGCGCCTGCTTCATCGTGAAACACTTTACGCCGGCGCCGATGATGCATTAGTGGTAATGGTATGACTAAAATTTTGAGAGCGGATTGGGGTAAAAGACTCCTGTAGATATGAAGCAGGAAGCTGTTCCATGGATGACATTGGTAATTTGTGGCAACAGGGTAAATCACGATTCTCAGTAAAATGCAAAAGTGCTGAACACAATATTGAACCAGCGCAGCTCAGCGGGTCGCACAGTTTCTGAACACGTTCTGGTACTCGAAATGAAGCAGTTTTATTGGCCGAGTCTGAGCACAGCTCAACTGTCAAGGCAATCGGGATAACTTTATATAGATTCATATAAATACATCTAATTCGTTTCGTCGTCCCGACCTACTTTTCTCATATGCCGTTCACGTACGCGCGGAAGGTTTTCGCGGATGAATTACTACGTTGGTATGGGTGTTGCACTTCCATAAAACCGATGAAAACGGCCACCGACATTAAAATCACATAAATTTCAATTGTAACAGTTGGGTACTCAGTTTAGCAAATAAACCCTGAAAGGTGAAGGTAATAAGCAGATGAGTGGAGTCATGTGAACATGGGTTATCACCCCTGAAACCAGTCTGTGTCTAGATCAGTTTGCTCAACGACACAGTCTGATCTTGGTCTACACTGTTCACTATCTCGAGCGTGAAACAATACAAGCGATTCTAAGAATGTATCAAAACGGTTCGATAAAATGATTAAAACGCTTCTAAGAAACTGTCATTCTGTGTCATTATGCCAGGTAGTTAGCAGCTATATAGTGGCCACGTGTTCAAAACGCCCAAGATATAATGGGTGGCTATTACTGCCGAAATGGGGCTTATGGGTTTTGCGACCAATGCATCCGCACAGTCTGATCAGGATCTGCACTGTTCGCCATTCCATCAATGAAACACCCGTCATGCATCTAACAAGTAACGTATTACATCGTTATCATGCTACAATATTGGGCCATTTGATCATGAGCAACACTGGTAGCAAGTCCCATAAGCCCCATTTCTCCAGTCACACCCACACATACCGTGATTCGTGTTGTTGATGATAACACCAGCACATCGTATTCGTGAAGCCCAGTGTTCTTACATTAACCAGAAGCCCTTTCCGTAAAATATGTCCATATCATATCATATATGACAACTATTGAAAATACGAAAATAGGTTTCCTCGTGAACTGATTAATAGGCTTATCAATTTTATTGCCTGGTAACTTGCAGATGTCGCCGTACCATTTGTCACAGGTATGACACTTGAAAAGCCCATTTAATTCAGTTTGAAGATTTTGATGGCTAATTTCGTATATCATCCTAAGTTATATTGCAACATTATATATTGTAGTTGGGTGTTTTCACTCGTTTGATCATGGTCATGTTGAAGCATGGGAACTTATTACGTGTGCGATCAGTGTAGCCCCAGATCAGACTGCGCAGATGCGCAGTCTGATCTTGGGCTACACTGATCGCCTTGCGGATTTGAAGGACGAGAAAGTACTTTGAAACCTGCATATGTGAAACATACATGAATAATATCGTATATGTTAGCATCGCGCAGACTGATCTGGGGCTACACTGTTCGCTTTATAATGTACCTGCTGATTTGAAGTGGGACACAGCATGCGAAATCAGGGTCTGCACTGGTCACAAATGGAACATAGTCATTTCTCCCAAGCTGTTCCAGTTGTATCAGCTACTGAGGTACAAATAGCAAATGTGAAAACACACAGCGTATCGGTCACGTCGACAATTTCACTGGTACAATACAACGCATTTAAAACGGGCATGGAACGTTCGATTCTTTTACATAAAACAGCTTTATCTTGAAAACTGTCCGACTCGCAATGTATTACTTTTAGTTAATCTTTATTTAGGTGTAATCTTTCAACTTTCAAACTATAGATATATGCCACAACCCCTGTCCATGTACATTTTGTGTTTTTGGCACAAATTCCAGCAACCTGGGACCCGTTTCACTAAACTTCGTACGACTAAAATGTTCGTAAGTGCACATTTAGTATCGTCTGGAAATTTTAATTAATGAATTAACATTTACTGATCATATGCTCAATAAATGTAAATCCAATAATTGTTTACAAGAAAACAGTGTTAATGTGAAATTTACGGACTATCATAATGTTGCACTTACGAACATTTTAGTCGTACGAAGTTTAGTGAAACGGCCCCTGAACTATATATGGGTAGGGTTGTATCTAGTAGTATGTAAACTTGTAGTCCTATCCATATTTGTTCACTGAAAACTACCTAATTATTTTATTCTCGCTAAATTGTGATGACATTTCTTTTATGTATTCTCTTACATCTGTTGTAATTGGCATGCATGTGAGAAAGGCAATAACGTATTATTCATCTAAAACGGAAAATATATAGCTTCCAGTATGAAATACTATTAGAATATGTAATTACATTGGCACGAGGCGATGCTATAAAAGCAAGTAACTGTTGTAACCTTAACTCTGCAAACGCACGTGTGCCCAGATACAAAATACGCAACATCGTGCCATTCAAATACAACACCATTGTCGAATTAACGGACATAAAAGAACGAATCTGTATACGTAATAACTAGCTACAAGGGTGGCGGTCATAAGGCCAGTGTTGTATTTGCATAAATATACAGTCGCGAGTTGAACATTATACGTACATCTCGAAACGGGCACCGAGTGTCATTACAGTGAACTTGTACTTCAAAGTAGTTACGCTTTGCAGCCCGCTGTGGCACACGCATAGATCGTAAGAAGAATATTTGAAATGCGACAATAAATTAAAGTCCTTTCATCGAGTACAGCTCGTCCTGGGAGTCTGATTTCGGTACATACTTCAAAGTCCTCGCGAAATTACCTACTTACGGTTTGAAGGAGAACGTATAAAATGGACCATTACATGGTCATTACGATCAGCGTAGACCATGATCAGACTGCGCGTGCACGCGCAGTCTGATCATGGTCTACGCTGATCGAAATTTTCACATTCAATAAGCAAAATAAGTAGTATTATTATTGATAAATTTCTGATTGCTGGAGAGAGCCGAATCGTGTGGCTATAACAACGGTCGTAGGCAACATAAGGTGGCTTTAGTCCGGCAGAGAGCGCAGGGAAAGATAAACTTTACGACAATCGCGACCAATTCCCGCAGCGGGAGGTGGTATACTTGTTTATAGAATCAACATACTCACACAAGTGATTTAAAGTGAAATGATTCATTGACAAGTTGATTTAGAATTAAAACCGCCAGGCATGAGGTCGCTTTAGTATCGCTATATTTGTTTATTCTGCCTTTAAAATACCAAACTGGGCTTTTGCGAGCTTTATTTGCCGAAGTGACATATTGTAATTACACCCGATTGCATGTCGCTATGGGTAAGAATGTCGTTATTATCTGTGGGTGAACAATGCGGAAACTCACTGTTGATATAGCTGGGTTTGAGCCCGTATCGGGCAGAACCATGCTTACCGAAATGAATATGTGTGAACAGCCGCCACGATAAAAAGGGTTTGTTGTGTTTTTGACCAGTGCAGCTCCATATCAGGTAATGTTATCTGCTCATGTTAGAAACTATATTATATTAGTAGCATTGTGAATGCTTAGCGGACTGACAAACTGTGCATTTAACCATTTCACCTCTAAATAACTAGAATGGATTTTGATATGTTAATTTTGCAACCAATCCAATAGTCAGAAAATGCTTTCCAGACTAGCCCATTTATGAAAAGGGGATGTTTTTGCTCTAAAAATTATGGAAATTACTTGCAAAAAGTGCAGATCATGATGAGACGGCTCGTTACGAGCCGTCTCATCTGGATCTGCACTGTTTGCAAACGCCGCTGTAGCGGACTTTCGGGTTCAAAGTGTTAAGTTGATCACATTTTCAGAAGAAGGTATATGCACGGTTACTGTATCAAATCAAAGCATCGTAATATCCGGATCCAACACTACTGTCTGTTTCACGAAACCTGCCCAAATGTTATGGCCATATAAACAAGGCAAAAACAATATTTTTTTGTGATAATATTAAATTAAAGCAAACTTTTATTTCGTAAAATTTGGTCAAATATTGATTTTATTGCGAAAAAACAAGTTCTCCATGTTAAATCCCCAGTGAAGATGTCTACTGGGATTTAACATGAGGACATGGGGAATTTTTTTAGAATTTCAGAAATACTGGACCAATTTTCAAAATTTAACTTTTGTTTTCTTAGTTAGATCATTTCCAAGCGATCTAGCTAGGTTTCGGAGTCAATTTCCAATTGTTTTGTTTTTTTTACTCCTCCCACAGCTCCTCCACATCCTTTTCCCCCATGTTAAATTCCCATAGACAAATCATTTTTTCGTAATAAAATCAATATTTGACCAAATTTCACGAAATAAAAAAAAATGGCTCATTCTTAAATTTTGATAAAATTAAATATTATCGAAAAAAATTATAACTTTTTGCATTGTTTATATGGCCGTAAAATGTGGGCAGATTTCGTGAAACAGACAGTAGTACACTCCCAACTGAACCACTGTGCGTGGTTTGTAATCATTGCGGCCTACGTAGATCCACACAGTCTGATTAGTGTTTGCAGTGTTCGCCAATCGGTTACAGAAACACGCACACCATGATTCAAATAACTATTTTATTATACTGAATGTATTACATTAGCACAGCCATTTTGGCTGTGATAATGTAATACATTTAGTATAATAAATAGTATTTATCATCATCGCACGAGTGCCTTAGCATATCAGTAGCTAGACTGACCACAAAATCCACCAGTCACATTTCTCTAGCCACGGTGATATGAAGTATGTTGTTATGGGCGGGCCCATATTTTCGTGTTATTTTTTCTGAAGATAGTTGTCTCCCTTTGACCAAACAAAACAAGACAATCGATATATGGAGCTATCTCCTGCTGACATCAGTGACACATGCATCCATACATTCTGATTAGAGACTACGCTGTTTGTTATTCAGTCCCTAAAGTTTCCTTAACCCTTTCACCCTTAAGTAATTGGAATGGATTTTGATATGTTAATTTTGCAACCAATCTAACCGTCACAACATTATTTTCAGAGTAGTCCGTCCATTTAAGTTCTCAAAATATATGAAAATTACTTGCACGTTTTGCCAATACCATAAAACAGGAATGTGGTGTGGAAACAGTTAATGACACTACGAAAACGGTTTTATTCTACTCCTAATGCATAAATATGTAACGAGGTCATGTTCTACACTGTTTGTAAATGATGTAAGGTCCGTTTTTTCTCAGCCATATGGTATCGCACCCCGATGTATATTGTGCGCTATGTTCAGTCCTACCACTCCCATTAAATGTATACTCTAAATCAGATAAACAGATCAGTAGCCGATTTCATCAAAATTGCAAAGCATACTTATCTAGCAAAGTATACTTTGATGGAGTAATCATTTATTTTCCCCAAAATGCACTAATTCATATAGAACTAACGACTGCATATATTTGATGATTAAAAGTATGCAGAATTATTATACTGAATTTATTACATTATCACAGCCAAAATGGCTGTGATAATGTAATACATTCAGTATAATGAAAATGAATAAATGTATCTTTAAATTGAAAATGTCTCCCTCAAGGTATACTTTTCTAGATAAGTATACTTTGAAATGTTGGTGAAATAGGCTACAGACCAATGATCATATTCACCACTGCGGCTACTAATTCAGGTATTTCTATCTGCGTGTACACGTGATCAATATTTCACAGCCACAGTTGCAGGTTGTTCTTGTTTGTTGACTTGTTTTCAAATCATTATAATTAAAGTACAGTGGGGCCAGCGTGTGTAAGTGCACACACGAACGAACACGACAGGTTGGAACCAACCTGTCGTGTTCGTTCGTGTGTGCACTTACACGCACGCTGACCCAACTGTATGACATTATTTCTCTCTTGTGGACTTTTGACTTTATTTATGAAACATATTGTAAATTTGGTATAAACATATTTCATTAAATAATAATTTACATCGTTTGTCGGTATGCAAGCAGTGTAAAGAGAATTGGAACGAAATAATGCTATCTTATAGAGTTCGTCTCCTTATATTGTAAATTTGTAAACGTATTTAATGCAGTTACGGAGATGTTCGAAGGTACAAAATCACATGGCGTGCGTCTCAAATGTAATGCACGACAGAGTATTAGCCACCAGCGTAGAACAAGTCAAAACTGAACAAAACCTCAGCCGCTTGAATACGCATATGTCACATATACAGGTATAAGATTTTATTATTTTATTATTAAAACTGTATTATTTCCTACAAACGATAGCTATACATTGGTGTGATGACTTGTCGTACCACAAAAATGTCGCGCCAGTTTCGGGTGATTTTAATGTTGGGCGGTGACACAACGTTACTGCACCGGGATCTGATTAAAACACGCTTATCGCATCTCACTGTTTGTCGTTCGTGAATTTAATTTGTAAAATTAATCTCTTTTTGGACAATGTTATATCATTATTTATGAGGTTGGTTGTACGGAGCCCCGCAGGGGACGTAGAATTCTTATTTTTATTAATTCGTTCCCACGAATATCAATTCGTTTCCTCGATTTATAACAATTCGTTCCCACGAATTAACAATTCGTTCCCACGAATTAACAATTCGTTCCCGCAATTTAACAATTCGTTACCACGAAATAACAATTCGTTCCACGGGAACGAATTGTTAATTCGTGGGAACGAATTGTTATACCGTGGGAACGAATTGTTAATTCGAGGGAACGAATTGTTATATCGTGGGAACGAATTGTTAAATTGAGGCAACGAATTGTCATTTCGTGGGAACGAATTGTTAATTCGAGGGAACGAATTGTTATATCGTGGGAACGAATTGTTAATTCTAGGGAACGAATTGTTATATCGTGGGAGCGAATTAATAAACAAAAATCCATGTCTCCTGCGGGGCTCCGTATAAATGAGAGCGCATAAATGTTGCAAAACTAATATGAACACACCTGGAGCTGTAACTCACAGCAGACAGATAGAAATATATCGATATCATCTTCCACTAGTGCAATTAGTATGTAAATGAGACCGTTACAAAAACACGTTGGGACATCGCTACAGTTTCCAGGTATGGTGTTGTGCTTATGCAACAATTCCAACAATATTGTTGATATAATATGATATTTATTTTATACAGTTTACAGGTATGGTGTTGTGCTTATGCAACAATTCCAACAATATTGTTGATATAATATGATATTTATTAAACGAGTTAACTGATTTCAAAAGAAACGAGGCTCAGTAGCCTCGTTTCTTTTGAAATCAGTGAACTCGATTAATGCATATCATATTAAATCATCACTCTTGTGAGAAACATCCTCTAGATAAATAATATCCTATGCATTCTCGAAAAACTTTTATTTCACTAAGCGACAACGGAACATTTGAAAGGAGTCGTTTTCTCACATTCTGGCTCAAATTCATTTCATTTCACTTGGTCAGTCAAAGATAACAAGTTTAACATTGATCACGAACTTAGGGAAATATTTATCCTCTGACACGGAGCTATTTGTTTACATTTTAATTTACACGCGTTAAATTGACCTTAATTTGAGGACATTTAAAACTGTTCACGAGAAATGGGGCTTTATGAAACATATTAATGTGCTTTCAATGTATTCTATTCAAGTATTTGTAAAGCGAATAATACACTTCTCACAGACAGGGAATTAACACAAGTTCACATATTTCGCATTAGCCATAATAAAAAAGGCGGCATTAGCCATATTTCCAAAAGAAACCAGGAATATGTTGAAAAGAAAGGTTAATGTGTTGTGACTGTGGTCAATTTGAGTAGATGTGGATCATGAATATATATGATCACAAATGACAGGGTCAGTGGAAGAAGGGGGCTAACTCCATGAGGGAGTTAGCCGCCTTCTTCAACTGACCCTGTCATTATATGACCATCAATGAAATAATGACGGGGACAGTGGAAGAATGGGAATGAACACCAGTTTCAATTGACCCTTCCAAATGTGGTTTGATGATACAGTCTGATAATCTATATAGATAATGAGAGATTGAATATCACTATGACGTCACCGCGGTCAATGTCACTATTGGGAACACGAACGCTTGTGATGTGGTTTTGCTGCCTTTAGTCGGGCTATCAATGGATAATTGGATTGAGTATGTAAACTATCCTCATTCAATAGACCCGCGATCATCTTCCACAGATAAAAGAGTGTCGGTCTCATATCTCTGGTTCGCATTGCCATCATTATGATCGTGTATGCATTTTATGTACTTATATGGCGTGAATAGTGATTTTATTAATTTGGCACTGCAGTGGAACGTCTTCAAACCGGGCAAAAATAGAACAGATGTGCACTTATTTTTATGGGTTTCTTCGTCATTTATCTCAGGTGATAATGTCTGTTCGTGATCGCATAGCACACAACTATGACACAACTATGACACAAAATGACACAAAATGATCAAATGCCTGATTTACAGTGAAACCTCTCTAAGCCGGACACCCAGAGGGTCCGGTTTAGAAAGGTTTTACTGTAAATGTATATTCTACTGAAGTTGTATTATCGACAAAGAATTCAATTTTTTATTTTTGTATGTATTATTTTATTTTATAAATGTAGATTCGTCCATCAATGACGAGCGTAGTAAAATAGAAGCTATCATTACGATTTATAAAATGACATACATGTACCTCCAAACCTGACCACAAATGTATACTTTGTATGTGTGTGCTATCATTTTATTTTGTCTCATATTAAATATTCGTTATTTGCCAACATCATACATGTCTCGTTGCCACAACGTTTTATGAAATTTCCCGGTACGTTTCTACTGCAGTTTAACATGTCAAAACCAAACACACTGAGAATCTCCCAGGATGTCCAGTTTGTATAGGTTCCAGGTTATCACCCTTCGATAGTACGTATGTCTGAAACTGACATTGAATGTCGGGCTCGCAAATGCAACATTGGCCATATTTATTTCATATTAAAATCTTCGTTATTTGTCAGAATGATGTACATGTTTAGCTGAAACAGCATTTTATTCACTTCTGTTGTGCGTGTTTATAATTTGCAAATAATGTTCGGTTGTAATACAATTGCGAATATTATACACCATCATGCTAGTACATTCCTACGGATTGGACCATACTGAGCAACGCCCATTTCTACATATGTACCATGATTCATTCGATCCTCATGGACATTGCTACGTTGCTCTCCAAACTGGTATGCAGATTGTTGATTACTAAATTGGCAATCATTTCAACATTCCAAATATACAGGTGTATCGGGGCCCCGGCTGAGGAAACGTACCTTATGACGTGTGCGACCAGCCTAGCCCCAGATCAGACTGCGCAGATGCGCAGTCTGATCTGGGTCTACGCTGTTCGCCAGTCACAGTAATACTGCAATTAACGACACAATTACGTTCTCGTCCCATTGACTGAATGTGCAAGAAAGTCGTTATCTACAATAATTAATTGCAAATGCTGTATATCCCCTTAAGTCTGTCGGGGGACCATATACCATTGTAAGTTCATGTTCTGCATTTGAATGCACGGAATTTGCCCGATTAGATACGGAGATCTTTCGACGAGGCAGTTGGTACATAATTGTATACCCAACACCCTGTGTGACCTCTTTGATCTACAATTAGGTCACGATTTCCTGACTTGTGGTTTTGTTTGATATATACAATATCCTGTTGTTAGTTTATTCAGGTGTTAAGCGGCTATAATGTAATGACTGTAGCGGCAGACTCGTATATCACAAATATGTTCGAAATGCCATGTGTCCTGGGGGTTTATTGTCCCATCGCCGATAAGGCAAGATGGGGACATAGCGTTAGTCCATGTACGTACGTGCGTGCGTGTGTCCTTTAGTACGTTAGTAACACATTCATTTTTTAATAACTTATGAACCGCTTCACGGATTTTGATAATATATGGCCACAAAGTGGGTCTATGGATGGTGCTTTTTATTATATACCTACTCATGAAATACATAGTTATACGATGTAAATAAAAGTCATATGTTCTCATCGATGAAATAAACATCCTCCGTGAAATCGATGAAATAAACATCTTCAGTGAAAATACGACTACTTCCGCTATCTATATTCATAACGCGCACCTGCAGTGCCGGACTGCAAATAGGCTGCAAATACACATTCATTACCGTATACAGTCTAAAAAACTGCTACTTTCCATGGAGCGGTATATAATAAATAGAATATTCATATTTTTGCAACGAATATGACATATATGTTCATCTCGTGGTGTGAAATGTCCATATTTCACGATTCATCTCGTGGTGTTAAATGTCCATATTTCACGAGTGCCTGACGGCACTCGTGAAATATGGACATTCCACACCACTCGATGAACATATACATGTATGTCATATTCGTTGTAAAAATATGAATATCCTCTATGTATTGCATACGACATAAGTCCGCGGTCAAGGCCACTGAGGACTTATGTTCACCTTCGTTGTAAAGCTTTGCAAGGCAAATGTGTTAACGTTAGTTTAGTGTTTTGTTTATTATCAAGGCTGCCAGCGAGGGTATTAGCTTTGTAATAACGGTGTCCTTGTTGTGTTTGCATCCAGCGTAGCCTCAGCTGAGCATGCGCATTAACTGTTCAATAATAGAGTGTTTAACATGTGTGTATTGTATATAGTGGGCGTTCACAGTGTGATAATGCACGAGAGTAATGAACGTGTGATTGAGAGCACTACGGAAAACACATTATGTGTTCAACGTCCATCTATGACGTTGTGCTTATGAACTAAATAAAATATAATATTTATGTTTAATTTGATGTTTAATTTAATACATGTATAAGATTTATTCCATTTTTGACTGATTGCGTAAGAAACTCGACATAGCCTTATGAATTCGGTTTAATAAATGTGATATTAAAACCATCGCTCATGTCCGTCCCTCCGTCTGTCTGTGAGTCCTCCAGACACGTCGAAATGCAGATTTTCCGTCAGCAACCATACACTACGTACATTTATCAGGGTAACTTGCTTTGCATTGACGGAATACAGGCTGACTGATAGCAAAATATCCTGTATAGTATGGCTGTGAACGTATATACATTTTGATGGGTATTGTCCGTGTATACACATATCAGAAGTTACAACAGTGTTGACATTTGTCAACAGTGTTACCCAAATCAGTCTGTAGCTGTATGGATATGACTGGAGAATAGGGCTTATGACATTTGTGACCAGTGTAGACCCAGACCAGACTGCACTATTCGCCCGTGAATGGAACACTCATCATACATGCGACAAACCAATATACATTGTAGGTACAGTGAAACCTTTCTAAACCGGACGTGTTTCACTGCAAACCAGGCATTTGATCATCCTGAGCCATATGTGTGTGCTATGCGATCACGAACAGACATTATAACCTGAGATAAATGACCAAGAAACTCATCAAAAATAAGATCACATGTGTTTTCATGATGTCGGGTTTATAGAGGTTCCACTGTACTTACTTTTCAGGGCCCGGTTGCTCAAAACCTCTGTTAGCTTCACAGACTGTTAAATCCTTAGCAATGCTAAGGATTTAACAGTCTGTTAAGCTAACAGAACCGGGCCCTGGCCACAAGGTTACGCAGGAAAATCATTATCTAGCTTTACCACAACTGCCATAATCCTCATTTCTCCAGTCACAACCACGATTTAGCCACAAAACTGCCATATCAGCATTTGATCCGTGACTGCGCGATGAGTCACATTTGTAAGTAAACCATCTACATTCTTACGGTTGTTTTGAAGAGCGGATTGTGCTGAATAGGGGACCCGTTGTCATTGCAATGGAATGGGGTTAAAGATTCCAATCTGAGGTTTGATAATGCCGAACTAAAAACGTTTATGTCAACGATAATGTAGTGAAACTTGACACCATTTTAAAGAGACCCAAGTTCGATAACACCGTATATTGGGTGTAGCCTGCCGAGATAGTATCGCATCTGAGATACATTGTGAGCCAAGGTGAGATAATGAGTGCATCTGACAGAGTTGTTGCCAATAACAGCTGTGTGTATATTGTTGTTGGTAGCTACGACATTTGACATGTTTGGATTATAGTAGACAGGGTGCGTCCCAACCCCTAACATGATGGCGAGTAAGGCTTTATTTTTGTTCTAAAATGCGACAGAACAGAGGAAATGGGATGTAGATATAAACATATTTCCGGGGGTGGACATGCCACCGGACCCCCTAGCAGTCTCCAGAGCTCCGCTCGTTCGAAAATATAGTAAACTATATTAAGAATTTCCGCACCCCTAACCCGAAATGCTGGATCTGTGCCTGGTGGTGGTACTGATGGTGGTGGTGATGGTGTGGGTGAAAATGTTGTTGTTGATGATAGGGATGTAAGGTGGTGGTGATCGTGGTGACGATGATGATGCTGCTGCTGCTGCTGCTGCTGCTGCTGCTGATGATGATGATGATGATGATGGTGGTGGTAGTGGTGGTGGTTTTGTTGTTGTTGATGGTGATTGCGGCGCCGGTCGTGGTGGAGATGGTGTTGGTTGTGATGATGGTGATGGTGGTGGTGGTGGTGGTGGTGGTGGTGGTGTGAGGTGATGGTGTGGTGATGGATGGTGGTGGTGGTGGTGGTGGTGGTGGTGGTGGTGATGTTGTTGGTGGTGATGATGATGATAGTGATGATCTCAGTGTTTAATTATGATGTATTAATTATGATGTATCACATTCGTGAATTTCTCCCAGGGTGTCCGGTTGAATGAGCTTCCAATGTATTAATAGATCAGAAACTGCAGGCATTAATATTGCAGTAACGAGCAGAGTAGCAACAATGCAATCGACACAGGTGTCACGAGAGTGACTGGATCAATAAGCGGTATGTTAATGCCGTGTCATGATGAAACGATATACGACAGTAATGAGATTTTAAACAACTATAATCATTGTTATATTCGTCTACATTGTAGATGTGCCTTACAATCTCTACACGTCATCCTACTAATTGAAATTCTGTGACTATTCAAATACCCGGTGACTAACGGGATAGAAATCAAAATTAAACTGATGTTATCAAAGGAAACATTGACAAAGATAGCGATAAAGTTCCTGTCACGGTGCGAGAAAACGTGAAATGTATACCTGTGTCTGTGAATTATATCGCCTTCTTGACCACAGTTGACCAATATTCGGTTTGCAGTCACCTCAGGTCAGTTTCCTAATTTGGATGTTAAAGTAATTTTAGTGTCTGGTAGTACAAGATTGGTTGTTTATGTATTCGTGTTAGTATTGGTATTAGCAATTGAAAAGGCAGGGGATAAAAGCGACGCCCCTATCCGTGTTTTGTCAACGACTCGGGTATTCCAATGACTTTTTGACACTTGGGAAACACAATAGGGAGCCCGGTTATCACCAGGTATGTTCACCTTGTATGTGACCGTCCAACGATAAAACGGACCTCATGGTATTAATGTGGCTGTGACTGGAGAAATGGGGCTTATGGGATTTGTGAACAAAGTAGCTCCTGATAAAATAGCACACTCTTGCAGCCTAGTAACGATCTATAGTGCGTGTTAGAAGCCTGACGGGTGTTCCATTGACGAAATTGCGAACAGTGCAGATCCTGATCAGACTGTGCGGATGCACAGTCTGATCTGGATCTGCACTGGTCGCAAAACCCATAAGCCCTATTTCTCCAGCCACAGCCACATTTACGATCTGTAGAAATCCGGATAAGACTTCATATACCATGGCGAACAATGTACATATTGCAGTCAGATGCGGAACTAGAATAGAATCAGGCATCAATAAATTATACCTGCACAATTCTGTGTATGTATATGTGTGTTTATATTTGTATATATCAGGAATTGCTTCATCTTGAGACAGAAACCTGCACGTTGTAAATATTACAGATCCGTACAAGACAAAATGCTCAAGCTTAAGCTTTCACAATGCAGTGGCACCTCTCTAAACCGAACACCAAGAAAACACCTCTGATCTTATTTTTGATGAGTTGTGTTGTGTCATTTATCGCAAGTGATAATACCTGTTCGTGATCGCATAGCACACAACTATGGCTCATAATGCTCAGATGCCTGATTTACAGTGAAATCTCTCTAAGCCGGACACCCTGTGGACCTCCCAGGGTTTCCGGTTTAGAGAGGTCTCACTGTACATTATATAGTCTTTGTGACCTCCCGGGTAAAGCGTCCGACTCGCAACCGGGAGGTCTAAGGTTCGAGCATTCTCCGGGACTGATATGACTGGTCGGTGAGCTGCCAGATAGTTATACAGAATAGTAGGTTAGTGCCGTGAATGGGAACAAATATCTGGCAAGGCTCAGGAAACTGGATGGGCGAGGCTCTGTCGAGCACATCCCGTTTCAGTGCCGCGCCAGATATGTTTTCACATTCACGGTACTAACCTATTATTCTATTTATCCTGTCAACACCTACAAATGGCTTTAAAATGCAAAAATATAACCCCAGCAACCGCACATATTCATACGCAGTGATTAGGTCGTATTGACAGGATATAAAAAATGTTTCACGGCACATACGCACTGTGATGACGGGATAAAAATGTATTACAGGAATTGGGAAGTGCTGCTAGTTTGACAGGGTGGCTCAAAAGACAAATATGACTGACCATTTAAATAGAGCCGACACTATTATAATACACACGATATACTGTGCTGAATTATGCGATCCGAGGTATGCGATATTAATACTGTTCTTGAATGCAGCTTGCATTGTAATTTGCTTTGTAAAAAAAATAATTATCATTTCTGGCATATGCCCGCTGTGATAACAGGCTATAACATATTACGGGTATATCACAACCAGATAATGTGTTCGTACTTCATGTACTAAACATGCCGGGTATGTTAATGTTGGGTGTACGTGCGTATTTACTGTTCAGCCACTATGAATAAGCGACTTTAGTGTGTTGTTTTTATGCCAAGTGTCTGTCCCAGATCCTTTAGTGCATTATGTAAATTGCGCAGGATGTAATACATTGGTTAGAAGTGGTGTTCTTTAGTCTATGAATGTTACTGAATAAATGACGAACAGTGAAATACACTGATAAGATTTCACAGGTTCAAAAGATAAAACATCAACACCAAAAACAAACACCATCTCTGGGGCCCGTGTCACTAAACTTCTTACGACTAAAATGTTCGTAAGTGCAAATTTATAATCGCCTGGAAATTTAAATTTATGGATTTACATTTATTGAGCATAGGCTGCATATGCAGCCTATGCTCAATAAATGTAAATCCAATAATTATTTACAAGAAAACAATGTTAATGTGAAATTTACAGACTATCATAATTTTGCACTTACGAACACTTTAATCGTAAGAAGTTTAGTGAAACGGCCCCCTGATCATTACCGCCTGCGTTAAACGTACACGCCCGCTCAGTAGGCACAAACTGTTTTTTATAGGAATTAAATAAGTTTAGATACAATACAATTGTGTCACTATTCCACCAGTTCTAAAAATTACGAGTGCCCGCTATACATATATAATCATTCATTAATATTTATTTTGATGAAAGTGACGCGCGGTGGTATCAGACTATTTTCATATGCAAATGAGGCAATATATTTTTTAATTATTTATATTAATTAAATGCGTCACCTGAACAAATAATATTTTCGACAGATTATAAAGTATGATCATTGTGCATCAAAAAATAAATACAGTGGATAAATAGTAATGGCCGTTAACATTTTAAGGAAACACGGTTATCGCCCCTGATATCAGTGTGAAAATGTCTGTCCGATATAAAATTTATAATAATGCCAATCAATACGTGGGGTAATGGTGAATGAATGTTTATTTTGCAAAGAAATTTCTCAGATGATGTCTCTGATATACAGAACATTTTATGCCTACTGGGTGGGCATGCATCTTTAAGCTCTGTTGGCAAAGGCAACTCGCAATCAAGCAATTTGATTGTCTGAGCCTGAGCTGTAGCACAGCTCAGGCTCAGACAATCAAGCTGCTTGGTTTTTGAAACGAAGAATTGACAAATATTTGCAAGGTCAGCACAGGCGGAAGCGCACCAAGAATTCCCATTAGTATAATACTAATTGTATTGTGTAATCGAGTAGTTGGCTTCTTGAGTGTCAATATGTTTTTATCTAATTAATTATACTAGTTTGTGTATTCCGTTACCGCACCTGCGTTCATGCACCGACGGATGATTTAGATGTAACCCGGTCAGGTTAAATGTTACTGTGATTAGAAAAAGGGGCGTACGGCATTTGTGGCCGGCCTGGTTGGCAATTTATTGGAGAAGAATTCATATAAGGTTTTTATGAAGCTTGTTTTCTAATCCTACTTACCCTGTATTGCACTAATGTTATGCATGTATGTATGTACATGTTAAATGAATCAAACAACACAATGTTTAAATTTACTAGAACACTTCTACAGCTTAACCCATTTCAGTCTAAGGATACAATAATTTTTATTGGAAAAATATAATTCTTTTGTTTATTTCTCCATAAAGGTATATGTTGTTACCACTCATTTGAACCGTCTCGTCGAGACGGTTCAAATGAGTGGTAATAACATATACTTTCGAGATGAAATGAAGAAAATAGGATTTTCCCCCCTAAAAACTTTCATACTACTATAAGTGTATCTCGTCTGTAATGGGTTAATACGTTTTAATCATAACACTAGGTGTTAAGTGTATTTTCTGTCAAATACTTCACTCACCGAATGGCAAACAGTGAAGAACCGGACTAGTCTGCTCGGATGTGCAAACGGATATGGGTCTACATAGATGAACAAGGTCATACAATATGTTCTCAAGTTACATATGCACACAGTGATTCATCTTATCAGACAGGCTATGTGATTTTGTACCTAAGAACATGTGCGATATTTCATGAAAATATTTACAAAATTACGATATTTTCCGTAAATGTCATCGACAGTTGATGAAATTTTCATAGCAAATGCGGCATGAACATTTCGTTATATTTTAATGTCAGAAAACATCACAGTTTCTGTAAATTTATTTCATGAAAAATCGCACATGTTCTTAGGTACACAATCACATGGTGTGCCTCATATGAGCCTGGCTCTGATATCACCTCTCTTATAGCATCACGGTTTTCTGCCGATAGTGATCTCGAAAATAAGGCAACTTTTCCGTATAAAGTACGTAAAAAATTCACAAAACTCCTGCGGAAATTTCGAAGTTTGAATATTGTATTTCCTCGAAATCAATATCGGCGAAAAACGTCGATGCGATAAGGGAGGTAATTCCAGAGCACAGCTCAAACATGAGAAATCTAAGAACACTATGTTTGCAAAAAAGCCCCAGATATTTTCATTAATTCAGAATCCGGCATATACATACTGAAAGGACTCAGATTTGTGGTTCGATGTCCGTTCAGCCACTCTGCATTGTCTTTATTAACCGACAATTACCGGTAATTAAAGTAAACATGATATATACCGCGGAGATAAATCAATGCATACACGCCCCTGGCAGTGTGGGACTGACTTACAACGAAACACAAATTATCCTGGGACTGGAGAAACGGGGCTTATGGCATATGTCGCCAGTCTAATGCATGGAGTGCTCGCCTCTCATGTCGCTTCATAAGCAGATGTATTGTTTGTTATAATTACGACGGGTGTTCAGCTGACGGAATAACGAACAGTGTAGACCCTGATCAGACTGTGCGGATGTGCAGGCTGGTCTGGGTCTACGCTGGTTGTAAGCATCATACGCCCCCATTTCTCCAGTCACAGTCACAGAAAATTATCACAGTAAAGTAATACTCTTGAAGTTCTGTTCACTCAAATAATACTGCCCTCTCCTTGTATGTGGCTGTGACTGGATAAATGGGGATTATCGATTTTGCGAACAGTGTAGATCCAGATCCGCACATGCTGATCAAGATCTGCACTATTCGCCATTCTATCAATGAAACAACCGTCATGTTTCTAGCAAGCATATCGATCGTTATCATGCTACAGGAGTGTGCTACTTGATCAGGAGCTACTCTGGTTACAAATCCCACCAGCCCCATTTCTCCAGTGACAACCACATAATGTAGACCGCCATGACAAAACGTGGCTTATTGTGTTTTGTATCAGTGTAGCTCCTGATCCGCTTGCTCATTCCCGTAGGAGGAAAAGTGGTCCGTCCGCTGACAAAAATCACCTTACGACATTTGAAACCTGATACTGATCCTGTTGTACTGTCACTTTCAGATTAAGATGTAATCAGGTTGCTGACTGATGTAAGACAGCTAGTACAGTTAAGGAATGGCGAACAGTGTAGACCCTGATCAGACTGTGCGAATGTCAAAGATCGCAATGTACCTTATATCAGCTGACAGTCCAAGCATGTGTATTGTTCATCAAAGTTTTTAGGGATGTTTCATTGAATAACTTAACAGTGTAAATAGTGATCAGACTGCGTAGATGTGCATCTATCTGATCTAGGCTACATTGGTAGTAAAGTCAATTACGATACAACAATTTCTCCATGGCCGAATGTCAACTATTTTTGCTGACTTAGTACATTACACATTTCAGAACATAGGAAATATACAATTTGGCGAAACAACCCTTAAGTCAATCAGCCTAGTAAAATGCCAGTATAGACACATGAATATATGCTGAAATAACAGCTTGTTCATTATGCATTCAAGTACATCATTTGTGTCTGAGATACAAATTCACCAGACTGCACGGATCTACGCAGTCCGATCTGTGTCCACGCTGATTGTACACGGTATGACGTACTAACTTGCACGATCTTAGTAATTTAATAGTGCGATGACTCACGGAAATATACAAAACCACAACAATTAATCTATATAAATAACGCATTATTAAACCGTCACGGGCATTTCCGTTTCATAGATACGATGTTAGGCACGCCTAAATGAACCTGGCTCTGGTATTAACTTCCTTATCGCATTGCCGATATTGATTTCGAAACGAAATGTAAACTTTTCCGTAAATAACGTTCCGAGTTGACATACATTTCAAAGCGTTTGTGCAATGAATGTAAATCCGCACCGCATGGACTGTGAAAGTTATTTTACCATGCATACGTCAACGTTATTTAATCTTGCCAAGATATCAATGTTTCTGAACATATATTGGCAATACCATCTCGCAATCAGTTTGATTGGCTGTGCCTGAGCTGTAGCACAGCTCAGGCACAACCAATCAAGCTGGTTGCTTTCAAGCACACTATTCAAGTATTTTGCGATTCAACAGTAAACAACATGTTGGCGAAATTAGCACAGGCGGTGGTATATGGCGGTGATAAGGGAGTTAATGCCAGATCTAGCCCAAATATTGCCAGATTATCTAATGCAGGCAAAATTATCAACACTGTGAAACTCCAATGTTTGTCTCCCGCGTTTTGATCAATAGTGAAAATGGAAATCTCGCAAAGTCTATATGTGCATTTTAGCAACAGTCACAATCACGTATAAGAATGCTTGGTTTTGCGATCAGTGCAGATCTAGATCAGCCTGTGCATCCGCACAGTCTGATCAGGATCTGCACTGTTCGCCATTCCATCAATGAAACACCAGCCATGCTTCTAACATATAGATCGCTATCATGCTACGTAAGTGTAGTATTTGATCAGTAGCTACATTGTCCCCAAACCACATAAGCCCAATTTCTTCAGTCACATACACGTATAAGAATGATAAACCGTCTGCATTGAGACCGTCAGGAACCGGGACACATGTGTGACATTCCATGTGATTTTGTACCTTAGAACATGTGCGATTTTTCATGAAATATATTTACCAAAAAATATGATATTTTCAGTAAAGGACGTCGAAAGATAACGCAATTTTGTCATCTTTCGACGTCATTTACGGAAAATATCGTAAATTTTGTAAATAGTATTCCTGAAATATCGCACACAGGTATAAAATCGCATGTCTTGTCTCGTTTGTTTTCAAGTAGATCTTTTTGCAAATTGGGAAAATAGGCGCGGCGTGTTTGGTACTTTTAGAGTGGCCGAAAAGCACTAAGAAATGAACCATAGATGTCACATCTCACTTCACTCAATTAGCCATTAAAGGCATTGAGTCGCAGATATGCCCAGAAATTGAAGAAAAATATTAAGAAAAAAAGGAATTTAAATTTGTATCACATTTCTGAACACAACTGTACAAGTTGTCGGAAAAAAAAGTCTCTAATAAATGACTATGGACAGCATGGTGTCCTGACCACAGGTGGATACAGCATTGCAGGGATGGTACATACTTTAATCACATGTGATCCTGGGGGCCGTTTCACTAAACTTCGTACGACTGAAATGTTCGTAAGCTCAAATTTAAGATCGTCTGTAAATGTCAATTTATGGATTTACATTATTGAGCATAGGCTGCATATGCAGCCTATGCTCAATACATGTAAATCCAATAATTATTTACAAGAAAACATTGCTAATGTGAAATTTACAGACTATCATAATTTTGCACTTACGAACATTTTAGTCGTACGAAGTTTAGTGAAACGGGCCCCAGATGCTGATGCTCTCCCACTAGGACCTTCACTGTTTTCTGAAGGCCGTTTCACTAAACTTCGTACGACTAAAATGTTCGTAAGTGCAAACTTATGATAGTCTGTAAATTTCACATTAACATTTCACATTAACAAGGTTTTCTTGTAAACAATTATTGGATTGACATTTATTGAGCATGCAGCGCAGCTCATGCTCAATAAATGTAAATCCATCAAATTAAATGTCCATACGATAATAAATTTCCACGTACGAACATTTTAGTCGTACGAAGTTTAGTGAAACGGCCACCTGATGCGACCGTACGAACACACATAGCATGGCGTCTTTATGTGACTGTGTGAGCACTGTTCTATCTTGTTTTTTTGACAGCAATATAGCACACAGATTTTCAGCCGTATACTAGTTACAAATTATGATCGTGCATGAAGACATTAGGTGGAAGAAAAAATCTGTTTACGGCATGACTTTTCATAATTAGAACCCCGTAAATGACGTAAACTTCGTTTGTTTAAGATAACGGGGTCACATGACGAACCGTCGTAGACAATTATGTAACACTTATACCGTCAACACATAGAGAATTTGTGTAATCTGATACCGACTAATATTTGCATTTATTTCAACAAGATAGCATAATAATGTTTGAGTCATTTTAATAACAGAACGGCATGCGAAATACAGGATATGGCATTCCAGTAATGTTGCTTAATATTTGTATTAACCCAGGTACAAATATATTAACATGTAGCATGAAACTTTTGAGACAACATAATTTCTATTTTCTTTATGGCATCTCGAAAGTATATGCTGTAACCACTCATTTGAACCGTCTCGTTGAGACGGTTCAAATGAGTGGTAACAACATATACCTTTATGGAGATATAAACAATATAATGATATTTATTTTCAACAGAAAATAGTGTACCCTTGGTATGAAACGGGATAAACAACGGTTGACTGGGTTACCGTTGTCGTATGTAACTTAACAACTCAACTCGGATCCCGTGCCGTACACATGGAGCGACAAAGCTACATACACTCAAATAAGTATTGCTGGCTCTAAATAATTGGAGCTAGCATTAACTATTTATCTAGAGCTATATATACAGTTAGCATTAACTATTTGAGTTTATGTACATTGGCGTTCCTGGAACGCCAAATCTTCATACATTCAAATAAGTATCGCTAGCTCTAAATATTTAATGCTAGCTCTAGGTATTTAGAGTATGTACAATCCTTGTTCCAGTTGACTGATTAAGCTGATGATTGGCGTGGAAGGTCGAAAAACGAAAAACAAAAGGAAACTAACTGTCTCCGAAATTCGATTAGACACTTGGAAATAATGTAGGTCTGACGAAGAAAACGAGTACGATTTTGAAAATCAGTCGACAAGTTCTACAATTATTTTTAAAAATCTATGCCTACAGTCTACTGTAAAGAAAACATTTCTTTTCTTTTTTAAAATCAAAATTGGAAAAAAAAAGATATAAGACGTATTATATGATAATAAGAAATAATTGTAGTCTAACAATGGAAACGAACTTTTATGGGAATATAAATAAAAAAAAAAAAAATTACGCCCAACGAGGGACTCGAACCCTCGACCCTCAGATGTCTGAGTTAATATCAAACCTAAAAGTCTGATGCTCTACCGACTGAGCTAGCCGGGCGCTGTAAATACGATTGTATTGGAATAGCGTTAAGTACCTAACACTGTTGTGTCGTAATCGATTAATTGTGGATTTCTCCAATACTATGTTGTATTTGTAATTTAAATTGAGCAATTTGCCAATATTGTTATACATTTGATATTTTTATGCTAAATTATTTACTTTCATATTGTGTATTGCAACGATTTAATCCAAAAACAGCGGCGTTCCTGCCTAATTGCACGGCTCGAAATGTCGAAAGGTACGGCGAATGGTTAATACTTGTCACTTTGGACTTTATGTTATTTAAAGGGCCTTGCAGTTATGTTTCGTATGCACATTATAGTCATTCGCAATCTAAGAAGTCTAGTGAAAATTGCATGCACATATTCCATGATCAAGCCAAGTTTGAATCTGCCAGTCGGTGCTACATAGCTGGTAGTTTTCTAGCTACGGGCGGCTCGGGAGTAGATTGCAAGAGTTACCGTTCGCAACTACATAACTGGTACACATCCAGTTAAACATAGAGTCCCACATGACGGGTTATAATTCAGGGAGACATATCTTTTATCGATGTGATATTTTTTTGGGAAAATGAACAGTCATTCGTCATTACAAGACGTTTTAAACTGGCATTATTATACGTTTTATATAAAAATGTGTATGTTTACACTACTGAGTACTGTCTGTTTCACGAAACCTGCCCAAATTTTTCGGCCATATAAACAATCCAAAAACAATACTTTTTTCGATAGTATTAAATTAAAGGAAAATTTAAGAATGAGCCTTCTTTTTATTTCGTGAAATTTGGTCAAATATTGATTTTATTGCGAAAAAACAATTTCCCCATGTTAAATCCCCATACTATGATACTGGCCATACACTGTAGACATCTTCACAGAGTGACAGAGTGAAGATGTCTCTATGGGGATTTAACATGGGGAAATTGTTTAGATTTTCAGAAATACTGGACCGATTTTTTAAATTTAACTTTTTTTTTCTTACTAAGATCATTTCCAAGCTATCTAGCTAGGTTTCTGAGTCAATTTCCAAAATGTTTCGTTTTTTGACTCCTCCCACAACTCCTCTACCTCTTTTTCCCCCATCAGGCCCATGTTAAATTCCCAGAGAAATCAATTTTTCGTAATAAAACCAATATTTGACCGAATTTCACGAAATAAAAAGAAGGCTCATTCTTAAATTTTCATTTAATTTAATATTATCGAAAAAAATATTGTTTTTGAATTGTTTATATGGCCGTAAAATTTGGGCAGCTTTCGTGGAACAGACTATAGATCTAATAACAGGGGCAAACGGTGTTTCCAGACACTGTTCACGGACATTACTATTTATTCTCTTTATTTATGTTTTATGTGCAATGATCATACATGTACATGTACTTTATAATGTGTTCATAAAATTATTTTTTCAAGTGACACATTTAATTGGTATAAATAATTTAAAAATATCCTGCCTTATTTGCATATCAAAATAGCCTGATACTACCGCGTGTCTCTATGACTAAATTATTATATTTGTATAGCGGGTATACTGTTTAAAACTGGTGGAGTAACTACACAATTACACACTTATTTAATTCCTATAAATATCATTTTGTGCTTACTAGATGGAACCCCAACTCGCCGCAGTAAGAACATGTCAGATTTGTGAACTTGCTGCACCACTACCAGTAAAGTCCACTCGCATATTGACTGAGACAATTTAAAGTGTCTGTGTCTCTGACTTAGATTGTAGGCTACATAAAAAAACAACAACAAACAATTAAGATATGTAGATCTAAAGAATGTCGTATCAATACAATCACAAATTGTCAATGGTCATAGACATGAGTTGGTCGGCTAATTATCGCATTTGAATGTCAACTGAGAGAGGTGAATGATATCGGTGACGTAGTCGATGACGTAGTCGATGACGTAGTGTCCAGTCAACATTTTTGTCATGCGACTTCATCCGCGGGAAATATGACTGCTATATTTAGCAAAACTCTGCAGCGATAGGTATATTTGCAATACTATATTTCTTTTTAATGTTTACTTTCTTTCGGGTAATATATCAGGGGCGTCGGAACAGGTCCGGCGACCGCCGAATCAATACTTTTGACATATTTGGAATTCATATATATAGATCTATATAAAAACGGAATGTAAATATTTTTTTCAGCAATTTGTCTCATTTCTCATCAGAAGTGCACGTTGTTACCACTCAGTTGAACCGTCTCGGCGAGACGGTTCAACTGAGTGGTAACAACATACACTTTGGGTGGGTAGCGGGTGCACCCACTAGATTCGCCAGACCAATCTTATGATGATTCCTGTGACCTTGTATATGTTCAGAAAATCGACACAAATTTACCGTTAAGTGTTCATTTACCAACTGTTTTACCAATATTTCATCCAGTGTCTGAGACACACACACTTTAGGGAGGAGTATAAAATGGCATAGCTACGGACGATGCGGGACTGTTTGAAGAGTTACGTGTCCGCCACTAGGCACACAGTAGAGTATATCTACTGTCTGTTTCACGAAACCTGCCCAAATTTTACGGCTATATAAACAATGCAAAAACAATATGTTTTTCGATAATATTAAATTTTATAAAAAATTAAGAATGAGCCTTCTTTTTATTTCGTGAAATTTTGTCAAATATTGAATTTGAGGAGATGTGGTAGGTGTCAACAAACGAAAAATCTGTGAAGATGTGAACCAAATTTCACAAAATAAAAAGAAGGCTCATTCTTAAATTTTGCCATAATTTATTGTTTTTGTATAGCCGTACACTTTGGAAAGGTTTCGTGAAACAGAGTGCTGTCAAAGCATGTCTTTGGTGAAAAAAATGGCAAATAGAAAATAAACTACAACATTTAATTTAGAATAATAAGGGTTAATTAAGTTACTAGTATACTAGTTTATAGTCAAACTATTTAGTGCGTGCTAAACGTCAGTCTATGAGACAACAAGGAAATGGAGTTACAAAACATGGTACAAGCTGATTTACGGACGGTTTGGACACGAACACGGGGCTTTGAAGTGTTTTTCTTATTGTCATGTCGATGTAATGTCGTAAATAATATAGGTACTATGTAGGCTTGTGTATACATACGAATATATAGGTGGCTGTGATTGGAGAAATGGAGATTACGAGATTTGTGTAGCTTCTGCTGAAATAACACACATCCTGATAACGATCTATATATTGCTGGTTACAAGCAGGACGGGTGATTCATTGATGGAATGAATGCGAACAGTGCAGATCCTGATCAGACTGTGCGGATGCACAGTCTGATCTGGATCTACACTGGTCGCAAAACCCGTAAGCCCCATTTGTCCAAACACATATTTATGATAGATCGCGTGTAATAGGTGAAATCAAGTTGTATGACTGTGTCTAAAAACTTCGCATCCGGCGTGCACATTGGAATATTTATTGGAGTGCATGTGTACGCACATACGATTATAGATGCGACTCAACTGAAGGGTCAGAGGAAAAACGAGGCTAAATTATTAGCTAGCCCCTTGTTCGATTGAGCCGTTCATTTTAGGAATAGGTGCAGTCCGAGACGAACAGACATACAGCCCCACCCCCTACCCCACTACCACTGCGAAGATCGAGCAGGCAGCCACCCATCCAACACGGACTGGCAGTCTGATGTATGCAAGTGTTACCTGCCACTGTCTAATTCTTGCATGTATATATCTTATGCCGTCTATTTCTTCCAACCCATCACTACCGGTTGATGAATATATTGATTGATACATTCACGCTACTGTGATATTATTGCATTTCAGCATTTTTACTTATCAGCCAGCAGGCGTGAATATCCACCGAACAAATGACGAACAATATATACTTGGTGTGGAGTATATCCTGATCGCTTGGTCAATTTATTGCGCAAAACATGCTTACACGTTGTAATAACATGATCTATTACAACATACTAGTGTAATAAATTTGCAAACAAGACGGCTGTAGAAAACACATAGGCGACCAACACAGCTTCAACGTATGACGACGTGCTTATACAATAGAGGATATTCCATCGTATATTTTGAATAGCGGGAAATAATACACGAGTGTGCCTCGGCTTCGGCGTAAGCAACGAGTGAGCGTAGCGAACGAGTTGCTTGCACGGACGCCAACGGACACGAGTGTATTATTTTCGCTATTCAAACTTGTACGATGGAATATTCTATTTATTACACTTCTACCGCGGATATATATGCACATTTAGTCTATTTTTGAGATTATAATCAATGAATTGTGATGTGCGCATGAATAGTTATACAATGCCGTGTTTTCCCGCGTTTTGACGTTACGTTGACTTGTGTGACGTCAAATGTGACGTCATGTACACGTTTTGAAATCCAAATTACACAGCTGTTTCTATTAACCAGATTTATTTGAGTGCAAGTTTGGAATGTGTTCAATCACATTAACATTCTATATTAGTCGAGACCCTTTCCAAATTTTCCAATAACTTTATTTTGACTGTAATAAAAAATAAACATTTTGCATGGTAGCTCGTGGTTTCCAAGAAAACAAGCGCGCAATTACGGGTGTTCTCACTGTGTATTTAATATTTGTACAGAGTTGATTACGGGTTTTCTCTCACAAACCGTGTATGTAATTTGCATGAGTGTAATAAATAAATATAATCTAGAATAATATAACATTTACGTTAATGTATTAGCCGCATGATCACGTGCTTGTGTAATAAATAAAATCTAACATTTGTGTTGATTACATATCATATTTATTAAACTCGTTCATAGCATAGCCTCGTTTCTTATGAAATCTGTAAACTCGTTTAATAAATGTATTATTAAATCATCACTCATGTGAGATCCTCTATGAGTTCAGTTTCACGAGGACCGACATATTTTGATATGTTAATTTTGCAACCAATCCAATGGTCACAAAATGATTTTCAGACTAGTACATTTACGAAAAGGGGGTGTTTTTATTCTCAAAAATATGGAAATCACTTGCAAAAAGTGCAGATCCTGATGAGACGGCTCGTCACGAGCCGTCTCATCTGGATCTACACTTTTTGTCAATACCACTACAATGCAGTCATAAACATACTCCAATATTCCAAGTTCGTGCGATCCGCTGTTTATTAATTGAATATATCCATCATTTTCCATCAATTAACGTCTATCCAGTGACAGATACGGATTAATGGCACGTATTTTACAAAAAAATACACGCGTTTCATTGATGTTGATAACACATATACATGCTAATAAATTACACGTTGCGGTATGATAACTGAATACAATGCTTTGATATATACGGTATCGGTATGTCTCGGGACATCATGGACGGTCAACGCTATGAGGTAACATTCCTTATTACATGTGCGTTAAATTTAAAAAAAAAAGAAGATACTTCGAAAATGACGTTGAAAGGGATCAGATAGTCAGATTACTACAGTTTCGTAATTGCTCAAAGTTGGTACCATTGTCGACGCTATATCGACAGAGAAATTAATATACGTTTTACTTCTAGAAATCATTTTCGATAAAACGTAAGACGTCGTGTGCTCCCATGGACGGATGTTTTATAGAAATGGGATGAGCTCGTGATTATGGGCGTGTTTTTTGCAATGAAATTAATGTTCAACCTTTACAAGGATTAAATTTGCCGTCTGCTGTCTACTTTTCCTTTTTCTTGAAAAAACATGCTTTGGCAGCACATTTGGCAGCCACAACATGTTGTTTTTTTTACTTTTATCATGAAATAAGACAATTATGAAAAATCTACAGACGACACTATTCCTGTTCCCGCCTTTTAATGTTTACTAAGAGTTAACGTCCCCATGTACGGTCTGCTAATACGACTAAACTGTTCGTAAGTGCAAAATTATGACAGTGCGTAAATTTCACATTTTGCCATCTCATAGTCGAATATCGATCTCTGAGCTGGCTCGATATTGAAAACACACCAGCTTGAAATTGGCATTGCATTTGCCATCTTATCATGCTTATAGTCGAATATCGATCTCAGAGCTGGCTCGATATTCAAAACACACCAGCTTGAAATTCGCATTGCATTTGCCATCTTATCATGCTTATAGTCGAATATCGATCTCAGAGCCTCGCAGCTTTGGATTCAACTCGAAATTCAACTCGATATTCAACTCGAAATTCAAGCCGGTGAATGTCGAACTTCGATGTTCGATGTCCGAGCCAACTTCACACACCCGTTTGCGATCACATGTGAATAGTGTGTTTCTTTGATGGCAAAATGGCTGAATGTTCAATTCCCGATTGCTTAGAACGTTGTGCACTGTTGAAAAGCACATGACGAAGTGAAGACACCCATTACTACCAGACAAAACTACACATTACAAGTGTGGCTAAATATGCACCTCATCAATTCTGTCACTGACTACGATATGAAGTCTAGTATCGTTCTAAACTGATGGATAACCCTTTCAACACCACATGTCTGTATAGTTGTATTGGTAAACAGTGTAGCTCCGGATGAGCCGGCTCGTGACGAGCCGTCTCATCAGGATATGCACTTTTGCAAAACATTTTCATATTTTTTAACAAAAACACCCCCTTTTCATAAATGTACTAGTCTGAAAATCATTTTATGACCATTGGATTGGTTACAAAATTAACATATCAAAATCCATTCCAGTTACTTAGGGGTGAAAGGGTTAAGAAAAAACTATCGATCGGGATTGTGATTGGAGGCCAAGCCCTGGTTTGTGAAAACTAAATACCAACGTGATCTCGATTGGTAGTTACTCGCCGATTGCACAATAATTACCCAAACCCGGGTTTAAGGCTGAAACCTGTGTTTGAGACGTCAAACCCGGGTTTCAGGAATTATGTGCATTTGGCATGCATGCGTTGAGTCAGGCCATTATGGGAAACAAATCCAGCTCTATATTATAACAAAGATAGTTGATAAGAGAACGTTGGCGTGCAGGTTTATCCGACCGTTCAATATTAACATTTAATTTTAATTTCAATTGCAATTAAATGCAACATCAATTATTGAACACGAAACCAATTAACAGAAGCAAATGAAATGAATAGATATGATAGAGCTAAACATGCAACTGTAAATATTAATTACGGTGATGCATTATTTTGAAAAAACATGGCGTTTTGTTCACAATACTAGTGAACGTGAAAACATGGGTCTACAATTCAGGGTGTCCAGTGTAGAGATGGTCCATCATACTATGTGGTTGTAACTGGAGAACTGGGGACCGTTTCACTAAACTTCGTACGACTAAAATGTTCGTAAGTGCAAATTTAGGATCGTCTGGAAATTTCAATTGATGGATTTACTTTTATTGAGCATAGGCTGCATATGGCTATGCTCAATAAATGTAAATCCAATAATTGTTCGCAAGACAAGATTGCTAATGTGAAATTTACAGACTATCATAATTTTGCACTTACGAACATTTTAGTCGTACGAAGTTTCGTGAAACGGCCCCCTGGGGCTTATGGGTTTCTGACCAGTGTAGCTCCAGATTAAATAGCACACTCATGTAGTCTGACAACGATTTATGATGCTTGTCAGAAGCATGACGGATGATTCCGTGATGGGCTAGCGAGTGGTGCAGATCCTGATCAGACTGTGCGGATGCACAGGCTGATCTGGATCTACACTGCTCGCAAAACACATAAACCCCATTTATCCAGTGACAACCACATACAGACAGACGCATATGAGCATTATAAGACAATGTCCATGCGTTTTGCATCGTGAACATACATGTGATACAATGGTATTGAAACCAATCTGTATGTCTGGTTTAGATTTCCTTAAAAGTGAAATATTCATGTAGATTATCACAACGAAAATGAAGGGGTCAGTGGTAGAAGGGGGCTAAGTTCATAAGGGACTAAGCCCCCTTCTTCCACTTACCCTTTCAAATGTTACTATACGCCTTGTAAAGATACCAACACTGATAAATTACAGTTTTATAGACAACTACATGTGTGTACACTTTCAGAAAGCAGCATTATGTAACCTGTCAAATCACCTTATTGAGTTGCTGTGCAGCTTAACTCCCGACCAGCTAACAACATAATTTGATACACAGAGAGTACGAGGCTATTGTCTTTTGACAAGTTTATCAGGCAAGGCTAGGAAATGCGTGGAATTCCGTGGTTAGCAGCGGAATTTCGAGCTTACTACTACACTCAGGCGCGTAGCTGCATTAAGGCACTGCAGGCCCGGGCCTGCAGAATTTTCGAGAAAATGGAAAAAATAAATGTGCCAGAGTGCATCATTTACCTTCTAGTTTCGATTTTTTTTCTGGGGGGGGTGTGGGGGGGGGGGTGGGCCTGCCCCCCCCCCAGACCCCCCTAGCATACTCGCACCAACGGTGCTCGAAATCGTCAACCGGGCCTGCAGATTCAAGTTGGCTAGCTACGCCCCTGATACTTGATATCAAAAGACACTAGCCACTGGTATTGTATTTATCAGGCAACGTTTTATGCTAAAGAATGAGCAAATATGGCTTGGTTTTCGTTGAAAAGAACGCAGGCGTCTATGTATACGTTGAGTCATTACAACGTCACACAACGTAACGCCAAAACGCGGGAAACACGTCATTGTATAACTATTCATGCGCACATCTCAATTCATTGATTATACTCTCAACAATATACTAAATGTGCATACATATCCGCCGTGGAAGTGTAATAAATAGGATATTCCATCGTACATGTTTGAATAGCGGAAATAATACACTCGTGTGCGTCGGCGTCCGTGCAAGCAACTCGTTCGCTACGCTCACTCGTTGCTTACGCGGAAGCCGACGCACACTCGTGTATTATTTCCCGCTATTCAAAATGTACGATGGAATATCCTCTATGTGTTAACCCTTTCACCGCTAAATAGCTTAAAAGGATATTTCTATGTTAATTTCCCGACCAATTCTACGATGGAATATCCTGTTTATCTTACTGGCAGAACAGAATAAGATTACAACCTGTTTCAATCCCATTAGCAAAGCTACAAAATGTACCGACTGCTTCTCGGTGATTAAACGATTCCATATTGCTGAATCACGTCATACATACGGGCAATTAAAGTTCTTAGCAACGAGACTATATCAGCAAATGATATTAAGACGTCAGTTGGTGCTTATTGTCATCTTCCTTTGAACCCAGCAATTTGCAGTACAAGTTCAGGAAAGACAGTGGACCTATGTAAACCGGACATACTGGAAGGTCTCCAAACATGTCTTGTGTATATGGAACATAAACTCAAATACTTACTGATAGCTCCAACTAATTAATTAATGCTAGCTCTAATTATGTACAGCTAGCAATAATTATTTCAGTTTATATGTAGATTTGGCGTTCCAGAAACGCCAAATCTGCATACAATCAAATATTTAACCCTTTGAACCCGACAGCCCGCTATAGCGGTTTATGCAAACAGTACAGATCCAGATGAGCCGGCTCGTAACGAGCCGTGTCATCAGGATCTGCACTGTTTGAAAGTAATTTTCATATTTTTGAGAATAACAAATACCCCCTTTTTATAAATGGAATAGTCTGAACATCATTTTGCGATGATTGGATTGGTTGCAAAATTAACATATCGCAGCCCATTCAGTTACTTAGAGGTGAAAGGGTTAAAGGTACATGCCCACTCACTAGGCACAAAATGTGTGCCTACTGAGGGCATGCACCTTTCCAAACGTGTCTTGGGTAAATGTAGGAGTGACAGTGAACTATCTCTAAACCGGACGCCTTGGGGACCTCCCAGTGTGTCATGTTTAGAGGTATTCCATTGTAATATAAACCTTATACTTCACTTTTGAGAGCGCTTTGCCAGACAAAATATGTACCTGCTGGGCTTTCTGTATTCTGGTATTCCAATTGTTATAGCATATATAATTGTTATCCGCCACGGAAGCGGTATCGCGCCTGCCGAGGCATTTGACCGTGAACATTACAAGTAAATAAATAACCTTGACCTTGATAATTTGGATGTAGGGGTGTGCGTAATGAAGCATCATCCCTAGACAAACATTGATGTGAAATATTATCAAAGTCTGGCAAGGGGTTAAAGAGATATTGTGAAAAAACAATAACTTTAACGCTGACGACGCCGACGACGGAAAAAGCGCCGACTATAGTCGCGCCTCTGCTAAAGCAGGCGCGACAAAAACTAGACCGTGATATGTTAATTTAAGGATCAATCCAATTGTCACAGAATGATTTTCAAACGAGTCCATTTATAAGAAGTGGATGTTTTTTTTATCTAAACATATGAACATTAGGCCATCAAAGTACTTCTCAGATATCGCCGCGTCAGAATTATCACTGCGCGTTAAGCATTTTATTGTCACCTGATCATTAAACAACACTACCATGCAAAAATATGTTAAATCCAATCATGTCTGACAAAAGAAAAATCAGCATTAATTTCACATTATCACTGTTTTCTTGTAAACAATTATTGGATTTACATTTATTGAGCATAGGCTGCATATGCAGCCTATGTTCAATAAATGTAAACCCATACAATTTCCAGACGATCCTAAATTTGCACTTACGAACATTTTAGTCGTACGAAGTTTAGTGAAACGGGCTCCTGATCTCTGAAGTGGCAGGACAGTTTTGACGCACTTTCCAGATTCTTGGTACATGTAGTTAATATTCTAAATAGTTTCTCAGGAACGTCTTAGGCACAATAAGAGAAATAGCATTGTGCATTGGCTTATTTGTTTAGTGGACACGCGATGTCACTGCATACGACAGATAATAAGCCGCGGGGAAATGTCACCCAGTGCTTCAAATATTGAGCGATGTTAAATCATTAGCAGTGACGGTTCCTTAAATATAAATTGGTTGATTGATTGACGCCCAACAACAATGTCATATACAGGTCCTTTAAAATAAAACAAGAAGACTATGAATTATTAAATGTGGTTGTGACTGGAGAAATGGGGCTTATGGGATTTATGACCACTGTAACCTCTGATCAAATATCATACGCCTGTCACCCTATAAGATCTGTATTGCTTGTTCGGAGCATGACGGGTGTTTCATTGATGGAATGGCGACCAGTGCCGATCTTGATCAGTCTTTTCAAATCGTACATGTCACATAATTATATGGAACGCCAAATCTACATAAACTCACATGAATAATGCTAGCTCTAAATATAATTAGATCTAACATTAAACATTTAGACATAGCTCCAAATGATTTAGCGAGCTCTTCAAATGATTTGGAGCTAGCTGTAAATACTTATTGCTAAATACTTACTCTAAATATTTATTAATTATTTGAGTTTATGTCGATTTGGCGTTCCTGGAACGCCAAATCGACATAAACTGAAATAATTATTGCTAGCTCTAAATAATTAGAGCTAGCTCCAAATGACTTAGAGCTCTCTTCAAATGATTTGGAGCTAGCTCTAAACATTTAATGCTAGCTCTAATTACATGTATTTAGAGCTAGTATTAATTGTTTGAGTTTATGTAGATTTGGCGTTCCATACAAATAGTGTGTTCTTATAAGTGCCTTCTGCCATGCAAACCGTTGCCGTTCTGAAATAATTGATCCAGAAAGTATTATTTGTCTCTAATTGTCTCCATTGTTCCATCTTATCGTAATTGGATTTTCCGGGCTCGGTATTACGCTAACTCGTCATCCATTATTCTAATTATGGAGTGTATTGTTGCCATGCTACGCTTTGTAAGAAAGTACACACACGACCGCAACCAGATGTTTTCATTATATTATATGTAAGGGTAGGAATCGCCTCGCAGGCCTTCCAAACCTGGTTGTCCATGTTATGAACATGTATTGGCAATTTCAACTCACAATCAAGCAGTTTGATTGGGTGAGCCTGAGCTCAGGCTCAGCCAATCAAGCTGCCTGATGTCAAGCAAAACATTCAATAATTTTTAAATACAAACAAATACTGATATTGGCCAGAATAGCGGAGGCTGTGATGTGGTCCTCCATTATTCAGAGCGTCATGCTACGCTTTTTAGGAACGTATATTCATATACATGGGACAACAGGGGGCCGTTTCACTAAACTTCGTACGACTAAAATGTTCGTAAGTGCACATTTACGATCGTCTGAAAAGTTCAATTGATGGGTTTACATTTATTGAGCATAGGCTGCATATGCAGCCTATGCTCAATAAATGTAAATCCAGTAATTGTTTGCAAGAAAACATTCTTAATGTGAAATTTACAGACTATCATAATCTTGCACTTACGAACATTTTAGTCGTACGAATTTTAGTGAAACGGCCCCCTGAAGGTAGGTTTCACACTTTACAGTAGACTCAAGGGCGGATTCACGTAGGGGAAAACCCGGCGCGCCCCCCCCCCCCATACAAGTTGGCGAATAAAGATATTTTTGCTCTAAAATGCGCCATAGCGCAGCAAAATGGGGTGTATATTTCAAAAATATTCCGGGTGGCATACCACCGGACCCACCTATATAGTAGTCTCCCCAGCTGCACTTGGTCGACGAACAAACGGTGCTAGTTCGAAAATACAGTAAACTATTTCAATTAAGAAGTCCCGCCCCAACCTGAAGAAATCCTGGATCCGCCCCTGAAGTCTGACTATCTCTCAACCGGACACCGACAAATGCCCACTTTGTTTAATTGTGATATATTTGTTTGTAATTTATCTGTAATGGCAATGTATGTTCGTGATTGCAAAATCGGCAAGCGTGTCTCGGAGCGCTCGGAGCGCCCTTATACTTGAATATACTGGGATATATCAGAATATCCTATGATAATAAACTTTGAAGATTGCAAAGCACACACTCATGTTTTGGTATTATCATATGCGAGAATTATGACTGACGATATGTGTACTGCTATCGAAAAAACAGACAACCAGTCTTACAAGTAATATTGGATAATGAATGAAACCAAAATACCGGAACGGTCTTAAACACTCTTAATAGATATGGTTAAACATTATTTATTTTACAACGATTACAAACTAGCGCGAGAGCACTTATACAAATGCCTTCGTTGGCACAGACGAAGACGCAAGGGTGGTCATTAATGTGGGAGGAAACCGAAGTACTCGGAGTACTCGGAGGAAACCCACTTGTCCGATCTGGCGATCACTAGCCCATGTCACATACTGCCCCTACCGAGGATCGAACCCGGGTCGCGTTGTATGGTGCTTCCATTGTGATGAAAAATTATGCGCCGAAACGTAGCACAAACATTACAAAGTCAAAGAAGTAAACTAGATCTGGTGGTCAATAACAGCCTCCGCGGCAATAAATAATCCGTCGCGATGGATACGAAAACCTCCGCTGACAGAAATCGTACACCATTGATCGTAACCTTTGGTCCACAATCTGAGAAAACCGGCCTTATTTCCCGTCTGGCCAGTGATATCATGATACGAGGTCGCTGCACGTATTCCGTTTTATAGGCAATAGGTTGCATGATATCGCTACACCACAGTCATCGATATAATTTGCGGAATAAGGTTTTCGTTTCGCGCACTAAAATATAACAATAATCTGCAGGGCGTTGGCATTCACATGTTTCGCTATATTGTTATTGAGTGAATATTATCATAAACTCACTTAATAGAGTGTGTATTGGCAAAATTCTAAGGTCGCTCTCCACGAAGTTGACAGTCAACAAAGAATGCATTAAACGCAAATTTGGAAATGCAACTCCATTTTAACGTTTATGTAATGCAATGTAATGTAATGTAATTAGAGTTATGTACTCAGCACTAGATACGAGGTTAAATGTATGCAGCCGGTGAGCAATCCGAATTGTGTGTTGGGTGCCTAATGTATGTTTCGGTATGTGAATTTGGTACAATGAAGAGCTACGCGAGACTCCACCGTCGAACAGTCGAACATCTATAAACCGAACACAGAGACACATTAGTTGTGCTTAATTTTGATATATTTCGTTTCCATTTATCCTATGATAATGTCTGTTCATGATCGTAAAGCATACACGTGTGTCTTGCAGTAGTTACATGCATGTATCACAGTGGAGCCTCTCTAAACCGGACACCCTGGGATGTCCCCAGGGTGTCCGGTTTAGAGATGTTCCACTGCATACTAAATAAATAATTATGGCTATCTCAAGACGTTCTGGAAATACCAGGATGTGTGATGATAAAAAAGTATGTACTGTCGGCTTTACGAAAGCTGCCCATTTTCGATAGTAGTGAAATTTGGTCCAATATTGATGATATTATTGCGAAAAAACAATTTCCACATGTTAAATCCCCATAGACATCTTCACAGAGTGAAGATGTCTATGGGGATTTAACATGGGGAATTTGTTCTAATTTCAAAAATAGTGGACCGATTTTCAAATGTAAGTTTTGTTTTCTTTCATTTCCAAGCTATCTAGCTATGTTTCGGAGTCAATTTCCAAAATGTTTCGTTTTTTGACTACTCCCACAACTCCTCTACCTCTTTTTCCCCCATGTTAAATTCCCGTAGAGAAATCATTTTTTCGTAATAAAACCAATTTTTGACCGAATTTCACGAAATAAAAAAACGGATCATTCTTAAATTTTCCTTTAATTTAATATTATTGACAAAAATATTATTTTTGAATTGTTTATATGGCCGTAAAATTTGGGCAGCTTTTGTGAAACAGACTATAGATCTAATGTCAGGGACAGTGTTTCCAGACACTGTTCACGGACATTACTATTTATTCTCTCTATAAATACCATCTTTTTTTTCCCCATCTTAAAGTCCCATAGAAAATTCATTTATCGTAATAAAATCACAAAATAAAAGAACGCTCATTCTTAAATTTTGATAAAATTTAATATTATCGAAAAACATATTGTTTTTGCATGGTTTATATGGCCGTACAATTTGGGCAGGTTTCGTGAAACAGACAGTAGTATATTCTTAGACGATACATTTTTGATATATTTTATTTTCCTTCACTGAATTCAAAATGTACAACAAATTTTGTTGATGCTGTTTGCATCCCCGCAGTCTAATCTGTGTTTGCACAGTCACTGAAATACCCAACATGCGTCTATCAACTAGAATTGATCCTCATCTGACTCTCTGGTGCGCTAACAGATCAGCAACTACTCCAACCCGAATGTTCTGTATGTAACACAGGTTGACTTACGTCGCCCTCCGTTAGTACAGACAGAAAACTCGGGTTATAACTACCATTGGCACAGTTTCGATAACTCCATATCAATTCAGGCTGATTGGTTCACATAAGCTTTACAAGCTATGTTACAGTCACACTTTACCAATCACAGCCATATGTCTGCAGTCACAGTCACGTTTCTCCAAAGAGAGCCCAATTTTGCCACCAAACATTCGTCCCGTCAAAGCCACATTTCTGCAAATAACATTCACGGCCACATTTCTCCAGTCGTAGCCACATTTCTCTAACCATAGCAATAGTTGCAGACATTTCCACATTCACAACCACATGTCTCTAGTCAGAGCCACATATTGCCACCAATTCGGTCTGATTGGCTCATGTAAGCATCCCAATCTATGTCACATTCTGAGATCTTTCGCCCGATAAAGTGGAGACTTTTTGATGTTTGACTGCAACTCGCAGACTGCACGAGGCCAGCTGCTTAATATAGAATAAACGTACGTCATTGCATGTCTAAATACGACACAATTATTCTTCGTGTCGCTGTATCGAACATAGCTATTGCTTTGCAGAATAAAATCACGCAGACTTCTAAGGAAACAAGCTGGAGATAACGCTACTGCGGCAAGTGCGCATCATGAACTCAACTCGTCTCCGAGTAATGAATGGAAATACAATAATGAATAGGTTCCACTTTGAGTGAATTGTCTAAATACACCACCGCATGCGCTAAGCGTGCCAATATTTGTCAATTCTTTTATTCACAATACTTTAATATTGTGCTTCAAATCAACCAGCTTGTGTCCAGACTGGTTCCTGGTTTTATACTATAAATGCAATCTTCCTAACTGATAATGACATCTGTTAGAAGCATGTCATGTGTGTCATTGACTGCATACCACCGAACAGTGCAGACCCTGACCAGCCTGCGCATATGCGCAGGCTGGTCTGGGTCTACACTGTTCGCAAATGTCATAAGCCCCATTTTTCTAGTCACGACCACATATGTAACGTTTTTGTGATCACCACGCGAGTCCCACATGGTCCCTGGAACCTCTCTAAGACGAACATCGTTGCTTTCCAATCATACTTTATTGGCACGCAATCGATCGTATAGTGTATGTGTTCGAAATCGGTCTAAATCTCAGAGTCCTGGGTAGGCACCCGTGTCCAGACTAGCAGACATGACCAAGGTGACCCCAGCATGGGTCTGACCTTCTAGCCAGCCAAATTGAGTATAATAATTACAGCGTTTACAGAACACTTTGTTTGCACTGGCTCGATGACCTTGCATGTCGGGACCGACTATTTAAGTCCCCATCCGATAGGACTAGGCTAGCACGAAGTTGTCTTGCCCAAGGACACGCCGAATCGGCCATTCGGAGCAGGTCGAGTTGAGAATCGAACGCGGGGTCTCTCGATTCGCAGTCCGACGCTCTACATATACTGAGCTAATCCGGCCACCTGTGCACGGACTCTCAGGAAAACCCTTTATATACCAAATTCATATAACCAGTTTACAGCGAGAAGTACGTGTCAAAATATTATTATGCACTCGGTAGTACTCGATAGACAAGGCTGTACTCATAAATGTTACACATTTATCCACAGAACAGTCATCTTTTTGTGCTGCGCACTTCCGCAAACGAAATGCATAGATTTGCATGCACGTCAACAGAGCATTCCAAACATACCCGCCAGCATTTACGTGCTAGCCGACACACGTAACAAACCCCATAGCGTCGTAGTGAATCACACAGACATATTAGACACGTCATGCGATTCTGTACCTTAGAACATGTGCACGCGATTTTTTATGCAAAATATTTACAAAATTTACGATATCTTTTCCGTAAATGACATCAAAAGATGACGAAATTTTCATAGCAAATGCGGAATTAAATTCCGCATTTGCTATGAAAATTTCGTCATCTTTCTACGTCATTTATAGAAAATATCACATTTTCTGTAAATGTATTTCATGAAAACTCGCACACATGCTTAGGTACAAAATCACCAGGCGCGTCTCATATTGTGTTCACCGATTGATTATGCCTAACCCACGACATGTTTGCCACTGGGTCGGAAATTCAAAGACCTCTTTATGCATCCACCGGCTGGAACTCCCAGTGCAACCAAGGCTTTAAGAAACATAGTTTAAACAAAAAGGAAATTTAATTACGACAAATCATTATTTTTGATTACAACATTATCCCGTTGCACGCATCACTTGTATTAAATCACATTCGTGCAACATCGCGATACACCGGCGGGCCCCGGGGAGGAGTGTTGTAGTTATCGAAATTAATACGCGGCGGCGGCGCGGAATATGTGACTTGTTATGGTAACATCCGGGCGCCGTTGTCAACTGAGATACGTCATTACAATATGGAGCTAACATGTGTCACGGTAATCTGATATTCACTTTTAGATGGACATACTAACTGAGATATGACAGACGGTTCTCGCATTCATTTTCACAGATCCAAATTTAGTTTGAACTTCATAGCTATGTTATGGATGTTTGTGCTAAATATTGGCATTTCCTGTTGAAAAATATTTCTAAAATGCGCACTGAGGTGAAGCATGCATACTCTTTTTAAAAGGTACCACCACACCAACTGGTTATATGCCAGTTACCCTTTTAAGCGACGGATTTATAAATGTCCAGTGGAACCTCACTAAACCGAAAACAGAGACAAGTTAGTGGTGCTTACTTTTGATATATTTCGTTTCCATTTATCTCCGATGATAGTGTCTGTTCATGATCGCAAAGCACCACGTGTGTCTTGAAGTAGGTATGTACATGTTTCACAGTGGAATGTGTCTAAACTGGACACCCTGGGAATATCACAGGGTGTCCGGTTTAGAGAGATTCCACTGTATAAGTTGGCAATATAAAAACATAGATTGGCGATATTGGCGAACATGCACATGGTGTGTTCTGGAATTACTTCTAATATCGCATAGCCGTTTTTCATCGATATTGATTTTCAAAAATAGAACAAGTTTCGTAAATGAAGACGACACTACATAAACATGCACAACTCCGACAGTTGGCGGACCCATATCGCAGGTTTTTCGTTAACAACGGTAGTGACAACAGAACCGAACGGATATATGTGGCTGTGACTGGAGAAATGGGTCTTATGGTATTTGTGACCAGTGTAGCTCCTGATCAAATAGCTGATCAAATAGCTCAATTCCTGCAGCTTGTTAGAAGTATGACGGGTGTTCGTTGGTGCACTGGCGAACAGTGCAGATTCTGATCAGACTGTGCGGATGCACAGGCTGATCTGGATCTACACTGGTCGCAGAACCCATAAGCCCCATTTCTCCAGTCACAGCCACACATGAGGCTGGCTGTGAAAATTGACTTTACTGCATTTTTCAACACATTCAGATACGAAATCAATCTTCTTTCACACCCACGCTCATGTAATGGATTGCATGTCCAATCGAGTATTGAATATACAGTGGAACCTCTCTAAACATGACACCAAAAAAAACATCTATGTTCTTAATTTAGATGAATTTTTTGGTCATTTATCTCAGGCGATACTGTCTGTTCGTGATCGCATAGCATACAAATATGGCTCAGAATTATCAAATGTTACAGTGAAACCTCTCTAAGCCGGACACCCTGGGGACCTCCCAGGTTGTCCGGTTTAGAAAGTATTCACTGTACATGTATTTATTCAAATTCATTGACTGAAAGGCGAACAGTGTAGGCCCAGAGCAGACTGCGCGGATGCTGGTCGCAATCGTCACAAGATGCATTTACTCAGACGGCGACCAATGCAAGCTGTATTCATGAGTGGTGCCAAGGTATCTGGGGACTAGTAACGATCAAACCATCGACGCCAGACCGCCGGTGTAATCCATTAGTGCGAGATTTCCGAACACTCTAGTATATACCTACAACCGTGGGACTAAGGCAGAGCATTCGGGATATTGTGGGACATGAATACCGAACTATATGAAACTTTTCCCGTAAATGACACCGCAATTGAACATAAAATTCAGAGATATGTATTTTTTTTGTCAAATCTCGATCCCGTTTACGGAAAATATAACTGATTTTCCGTTCATGAATACAGAGCAAATGCGGCGACATGATGAGGGAGATTACACCAAAGCCAAACCTGATTCGGCAATTTGCTTTGAATAAAAGTCAAGCGATCCAAGATACTCGCCGAACACGATTACTAAGCTAGATATATAATTCCAAGAACGATTCCATTACATTTGCACCAAAGCCTTTCCAACTGTTGCCACCTTCCATGAATCAAACGCCTCCCACGTAATCGATTTTGACGATTAGTATGGATGTCTTGATCTTGTCTTGTAACCTCTGTCTGATGGTCCAGTTTTCGCCAGATGTGAAAACTGGGCCATCAGACATACCCATTTCATGTTGAATATCGGATGGCCCGTAACGGATATGAATATGCCGCCTACCAGACTGCTTGAATGTATACCGGTATTAATCCCGTCAACACAGTGCGTATGTGCCGTGAAACACGGTGCCGTGAAACATTTTTGATAGTCAATATGACCTAATAGTAGAATAGTAGGTTAGTGCCGTGAATGGGGAAAATATCTGGCACGGCACGTAAACGGGACGTGCTCGGTAGAGCCTCGCCCATCCCGTTTCCTGAGCCTTGCCAGATATTTTTCCCATTCACGGCACTAATCTACTATTCTCTATATATCCTGATCGATTGCATTGGCATATGGTTTCATCGTGGTCAAATGTGCTAGCTCGAGTCGGTATTAACCACTCATTTCTGGCTGATACGGGAGAAATGAAGCTTATGAGTTTTACAACCATTGTATATTCAGAAGAGTTTGATCATGATCTGCACTGCTCGCCATTCCTTCCATCTGTAAAATACCAGTCATGATTCTAAGCAATATATATAGTTATCAGGTTACAGACGTGTGCTATTGCCCCATTTCTCCAGTCACAGCCACATTTAATGAATGTCGCGCAGTGTGATCAGACTGTCATTAAATGAATGTTCGTGATCAGACTGTCATTAAATTCAGTTTTCATGTGGATACAATGCCAAAAACAGCGAGTTGCGAGGTGACACAAAACAACACAGCTTATCCATTGCACAACCGTTTCTCGCAAGCTTCCACGCAGTCTCACCCGGGCCTATACTTGCCACAAACGTCATATGGTACAATATTCTAGTGGCTACGTTGCCAGAAACAGCGAGTTGCGAGGTGCCAGAAAACAACACAGCTTATCCATTTCACTGCAGTAATGAAATTTACAATCAGCACTTTGGGGAAAACAGTTTTCCACTTTCAAATAGCAGACAGAAAATGAATATTTTTTCAGTCTCTGATTCTGTTTCAGTGATTGAAATACATTGGCCCCGTGGGATGCATGGAAATAAAAGCTGAAGTGGAACTCTGATTTTCCCGATATTTGAGAAAACACACGCTATTTCTTATAATATGAGACACGCCATGCGATTTTGTACATTCGGACATCTGCGTAATTTCGCTATATACGTTTACAAAATTTACAATATCTTTCATAAATAAAGTAAAAAGTTGACAATATTTTCAGAGTACATGCGGAATATAATTCCGCATGTACTCTGAAAATTTTGTCGACTTTTGACGCCATTTACTGACAATATAATTCATTTTGTAAAAGTATTTCATGAAATTACGCAGATGTCCGAAGGTCAAAATCACATGGCGTGTCATATAATTATCGGGCTGTGACTGGCGAAATTGGGCTTATTGGATTTGTGACCAGTGCAGCTCCTCATCAAATAGCACACTCCTGTTGCATGGTAAGAATCTATATTACTAGTTAGAAGTATGACGGGTGTTTCCTTGATGGAATGGCGAATAATGCAGATCCTGATCAGACTGTGCGGATGCACAGGCTGATCTGGATCTACACTGATCGCAAAACCCATAAGCCCCATTTCTCCAGTCACATTCACATATACTCTTGAGTATAGATATAACTTCACAGTCCGCACAATCAACACGACTATTCGTGTTCCTGATATCGGCTTGTATATGGTGCGGTTGAAACAAACAGTATTAAAACTAATCGCTATCCTGGTTTCATGAAAACTAGTAGTCGTGTTTCTAGTATCTGATTGCTAATGGTGCGGTAAAACAACGAGACAATCTCAATTACAGTTTACCCTATGAACTCTATAGGATATGCTGTTACAACAACCAGTGGTGAATAAATGTATCTCCTGGTTTACCGTATACAACCCGATACTAGAAACACGAATAATCGTGTTTCTAGTATCGGGTAGCATAGGGTTAACTATGTCCAATAATATGCAACAGGTGGTACATTTGTACATTTGAAGTTGTTATGAAATTAAAATGACAAACAATACACTATTTGGATTTGGAGATAGCTGTAAATATTTAATGCTAGCTTTAATTATCTAGAGTTAGAATTAATTATTTGAGTTTATGTAGATTTGGTGCTCCATAATATATCGATACTCGTCACCCACGCAGTGTCAGTAGTATTATTGTTAAAAGTCCAAATGTCTATAATACTGGCACCATCCAGTGTTCCATACCATTGTAAACGTCCATCAAAACATGCAGCAACACACAGCGAAATATACCACTGTGTCGATAAAACCAGCGTAGATCATGATCAGAAAGCCAAGTGTATTGTTTATTTTTTATTTTATTCAGATTCTACATAGTATTAATTGATGAATGCTCATTCCAGGGCCATCTGACCTGTTCGCATCGATTAGAAATAGGCTGTTGTGACAAAACAGAATGAAAACAACATTTTTTTCTGGGAGTTTCAAACAATAATTTATTTCAGAGAAAACTCATGGATGGGAATTGGTTTGCTGGACAATTGGAACTTGCTGTTATGTGTTTTGCGACCAATGTAAATCCAGATCAGCCTGTGTATCCACACAATCTGCTCAGGATCTGCACTGTTCGTCGTTCCATCATTATCCCATCTTTGATACATTTTCGAGTTTTGTTTCTGCATTTACACAGCACATGGGCAATGAATCTATGGACATGATGCTGTGATAACACAGTTACATCACGTTCGTCCGCATGTATGCTCGATCATCTCCTGTGGAATGAAACACCCATCATGCTGCTAACAAGCAGTATATATCGTGGAAATTGATTTTAAACTGATATTTAAGGGTGGGAATTGGCTCGAAGACCTTCCATACCCGGGCATTTGAGCCCATAAGTTATCAGGCCAATGTCCGTTGGCCCGTTTGTTTTCGAATTTACTAATATATGCGACACAGTCGAAATATGTGCATTAAATGAAGGAGGCGATGAGGCGGTGAGTTTAACGTAACTAGTTCATTCTCCTATTGCACAATGCCGGTATGTCAGACCGTGGCAAGGGCTGAGAAAGAGTGCATATGATATATGGAGACTCAGCCGTTACAGTGATCTGCGATCGTGGACATTGTCTTACGATGCTCTTATATGTATATATGTGGCGGTTACTGGAGAAATGGGGCTTATGGGTTTTGCGACCAGTGTAGATCCAGATCATCCTGTGCATCCGCACAGTCTGATCAGGATCTGCACCACTCGATATCCCATCACCGAATCATCGGTCATGCTTCAAACAAGCGGTATATATCGTTATCAGGAGTGTGCTATTTATATAATGTGACCAAGAGCTATACTGGTCACACATCCCATAAGCCCCATTTTCTCCAATCATAGCCACATATAAATACGTGCCTCAAGAGAAATGGAGAATGCAAACTAGCATATTCATACGCTAATGATGATAACAGTTCGTGATGTACGGAACGAAAGTTCAATACGTATTGGTGTACGAACTTAAGACAGCATAGACTTGAACATATACGAGAGACGCCATTTTGTACTTAAGAACATGTGCTATATTTTCATGAAATATATTTACAGAAAATGTGATATATCCTGTAAATGGCGTCGAAAGATGACAAAATTTTCATAGCAAATGCGGAATAGTATTCCGCATTTGCAATGACAATTTTGTCATCTTTCGACGTCATTTACGGAATACATCGTAAATTTGGTAAATATTTGTTCATGAGATTCCGCACATGTTATTCGATACAAAACCGCATGAGTAACTCATATCTAAACCGTTGCATTGATTCGCGATAATACTCTCTGTATGCCCGTCATATCAGGATTAAAATACAAAGTCCAAATAATTAATCGTATAAGCGGACCTAATAATACCTGGATTTTCTCTATGTTTTTCACTTTTATATCAGGAGACCATTGTTTTCAGCGGCCAATTTGGTGTCTCCCTTGGGTTCGCGCTTAATGCATGTTGTGTACACATGCGTAGACTCGCATTATCGTTCTAACAACATGGCAGGCAAAGTGTTGAACGACGCATAAACAGATAAAGAAAACAACGTATTAACGGAACCGTGTCTCAGAATATCTCGCAGATATCCTATTCAGCGTGATTTTTCACTTTATGGACGGCAAATGAGCAATACCTACAAAATACACCTGCTATTAACATGGGGAAATTCTTTTTTCGCAATAAAATCAATATTTGACCAAATTTCACGAAACAAAAAGAAGGCTCGTTCTTAAATTTTGCTTTAATTTAATATTATCACACAAAATATTGTTTTTGCATTGTTTATATAGCCGTAAAATTTGGGCAGGTTTCGTGAAACAGTAAATCCATAACACAACTATATGCGAGTATGAAAGATGATCTGGTTCTACAATTGTTGCCAATGCCGTAAGATACATTTTCTCAGGGAGCGGCCCATTTTATCATGACGTGGCGAGTATCGATTACCTGTCAGGGATTCGAGACATAACTCGGCAATTTACGGCTTCACATGGAAACCAGTAATGGCAATACTGCATAAATCACGAATATAGGGTCATGCCGGAAACTGTACCATAATTTTTGTACTAATTTGTAAATTACATATAGTTGACAACATGCACTACTGCCTGCTCTAATATTACCAGTATTTTTCAATTTCTTTAATTCAAAATACTTGAATATTGTGCCTGAAATCAAGAAGATTGATTGGCTGAGTCTAAGCTGCTATACAGCTCAGGCTCAGCCAATCAAACTGCTTGCTTGCGAGCTGACGGTGCAAAAAATGTTCAGAAACGATAACATCTGGGCATGATTAACGCAGGGGTGGTGAATCTGTTCCACAGCAGCACATCTCAGGCTCAGCCAATTAAACTGCTTGCTTGCGAGTTGAGATTGCCAATAGATGTTCAGTAATGATGACATCTGGACAAGATTAACGCTGGCGGTTATGTAACCGGCTGAGAAAATGGACATTAGAAACCTTTTGCGACCAGTTAGATCGGTATCATTATATATGAACCAATCTTACAGTCAATAGAGGATATTATATGAGTGATGATTTAATATTATATTTATTAAACGAGTTTACTAATTTCATTAGAAACTCGGCTATGCCGAGTTTCTTATGAAATCAGTCAACTCGTTTAATAAATATCATATTAAATAAACAAAAATGCTATCTATGATCGAGATAATATTACATGCAGTGTTATATTGACTTGGGCTTGGGGCCCGATCAGACTGATAATGCACTCGGCGAAATTCCTACGCGTTTCTTTGCCTGATAACCTTGATATTTAAATAAACTCACCCGTTATGTATCGCATATAATAGAACACGTTTCGCCGCGTAATAATGATGCTGTATTAGATCATTAGTGTAATATGCGAGTGTAATATGCGATCATTAGTGTAATATGCGAGCGTATATGCAATACGATTGTCATAGGAAACGTGATTGGTGATCAGTATATATTCAATGTCTGACGCCGTGCTTATGTAAGAAGTATAATCTAACATTTGTGCTTATGAAATCGGTCAACACGCTAATATTAAATCATATTAAATCATCAATCATACTATATATATGACTCGCCACAGTAAAATATAGTGAACTATTGACTTCCTTTACCACTGTATGCGCTAGTCGTCTAGGTACCTTGCGACGTATGCGACCAGCCTAGCGCTGGATCAGCCTGAGCAGTTACGCTGTACTATCCATTAAGTCACTCATGCATGTATATAGCCGTCAACAAAAGCATGAAATCCTGACATGTGCGATTTTTCATGAAATATATTTATAGAAACATTTTCTGTAAATCACGTCGAAAGACGACGAAATTTTCACAAAATTTCACCAACTTTCGACACCATTTACACAAAATATCGTAAATTTTGTAAATAATTTTCATGAAAAATCGCACATGTTCTAAGGTGCAAAATCATACGTCGTGTCTTAAATGTCCCCAGGCACCCTTTCTCATAAATGATTGTTGTGACTGGGGGAATGGGGCTGATGGGATTTGTGACCCGTGTAACTCATGGTCAGATAGTACACTCCCTTAGCCTGATAACGATCTAAATTGCTTGTTAGAAACAGGCCAGGTATTTCATTGATGTAATGGCGAACAGTGCAGATCCTGATCAGACTGTGCGGATGCACAGTCTGATCTGGATCTACACTGATCGCACAAGCCAAAAGCCCCATTTCACCAGTCAAATACACATATAACAGAATACACACTGCGCACATGAACAAATTGATCTGGGAATACACTGGTCGCAAAGACAATAGGCCCGTGTGATATTCTGGCTAACATGTGAGAAATGTAGCACAGAATCCTCATACAAAGTCACAAATAGCCGACATAATATATATCAGAGCTCCAGATCGTTTTGTATCTACAGAGCATTATACCCCCAGAATTCAAATTCAATGCGTATTTCACTTTTACAAATATATTATTAAATAGGGAAAAAAATTATAAAAAAATAAATCACATTGAAAAATTAACTTATTTGAGCGGCAAAAAGCAAACACAATTTGATACTCAATGCGTATTTTCACATTGCTGTGAGTATTTTTCACTCCAACTTGATAATCAATGCGTATACTGCTAAAATAAGTGCGTAATATGCGCCAATACGTACTTTATCTGCAGCTCTGAACTATATCGCTCCATCATTCCAGCCAGTAAAATATTTGCTTTCACATTTTGTAGCTGTATTAATTAATCTCGCATATTAATACTATACACAAATAATATTTATAGGTATTACATAGTCTAATATAAAGATACATAGATGGTACGATATATCACCTTTTATGATATTAATGACTTAATTATGGGCCGTGACGTGACAAGACCCAGTCAATACTTTATCAACCAGTGTATACATAGACCAATGTACACGTCCTGTCCAGGCTCTACACCGTTCGCCATCGAACCAATCAGTATATGTGACTGTGACTGGAGAAATGCGACCAGTGTAGAGCCAGATCAGGCTGTGCATCTGCACTCTTCGCCATTCCATCACTGAAACACTCGTCATAACTAGCAATATAGATCGTGATAAAGCTACAGGCTAAAGTCTCTAAGCCCCTGGGGGCCGTTTCACTAAACTTCGTACGACTAAAATGTTCGTAAGTGCAAACAAACATTAACACTGTTTTCTTGTAAACAATTATTGGATTTACATGTATTGAGCATAGGCTGCATTTGCAGCCTATGCTCAATACATGTAAATTCATCAATTGAAATTTACAGACGATCCTAAATTTGTACTTACGGACATTTTAGTCGTACGAAGTTTAGTTAAACGGGCCCCAGTTCTCCAGTCACAGCCACATATGTCCAGCAAACAAGTATCATAATCTGGGATGGTATAAATCAGACTATAAGGTCAGGAACAAAATCAGATTTGTCTGACCTTGATCCATATATTCGTATAGCCTAACTCAATAAGTAACGATCACGCGACTGTTGTATATGGTTTCGCTACAGATTTCAACCATTTCACTATATATAACGTTGACTTCTTCATGCACATTTTGCACTATTCAAACGGTGGTCCTTTTTCGAAAAGTTAAATGTAATGTCAAACACTGCAGATCCTGATGAGACGGCTCTTATGTATATGCGGTGTTTGCAACGGTTGGATTATGACCTGTGGGTTTGAACGGGTTATCAAGTTATAAAATTCACGACACTGCCACTACATTTTGTACCTAGTACGATCACAGATTTATAGCGGCCATCTTGTTCAATGGTGACCATGGTTTTATCACACGCAACTGCGATGTTCCGAGACAATTCGTTATTCTACAAATTATGGCGGCCATCTTGTTCAATGGTGACAAAATGTAATTATTATAATTATATTATACATCGTAGGTAGGTACATAAGTGTGGCTTTGACTGAGTAAATGGGGACTGGTGGCACGTGCAACCAGTATAATAGATCGAAGCTAGCATATCACATGAAATGGATAAATACCGTTCGTTTGTATGTTTCCTTCACTGATCGGTGCAGATCCTTACCAGATTGTGCGCATGCGCAGGCTAGTCTATATATAAACTGGTAGCATCATGACATACGCCGCATTTCTCCAGCCACCGCCACACATGGAGTTTTCTAATGGCTGAGTAACATGTTATTTTCCCGAAACTGGGGGCCGTTTCACTAAACTTCGTACGACTAAAATGTTCCTAAGTGGAAATTTAGGATCGTCTGAAAATTTAAATTGATGGATTTACATTTATTGAGCATAGGCTGCATGTGCAGCCTATGCTCAATAAATGTAAATCCATTAATTGTTTACAAGAATACATTGTTAATGTGAAATTTACAGACTGTCATAATTTTGCACTCACGAACATTTTAGTCGTACGAAGTTTAGTGAAACGGGCCCCTGATTTGTATGAAGCCTTCGAATTTTTGGAGTCAATTTCAAAACAGATATTTCGAAGTCGCGTTGATTGGCTTCATATCGATTTATTACATTTTCATAATTGTCTTGATTAAAAACAAATTGTATTGATAAATAAAACTATTAGTCATATTTGAAAAATACTTCCTCAAAGTGCATTTATCTAAAAGTAGATCTATGAAGTACGTCCGTTTTACAATAAACAGGGTTTATTATTGGCAAAATGTTGGCCGGACTTGGGGACCCGTTTCACGAAATTTCGTACGACTAACTAAGTTCGTAAGTATATTGTAAGTTCGTAAATTGTATTTTATTAAGTAACAGAATTGAGAGTGGACGGTGGAAAATCGTCGTGGATGTGCTCGATGTGACGGCAAACATTGGGATAATCATGAAACCACGTTAACGTGCAAAGCGATTCATAAAAGATCATCGTACGAACGTTCATACAGTACGAAGTTTAGTAAAATTGACCCCTGGGGCCGTTTCACTAAACTACGTACCACTAAAATGTTCGTAAGTGCAAAAATAAATTTCACATTAACACTATTTTCTTGTAAACACTTATTGGATTTACATTTATTGAGCATAGGCTGCATATGCAGCCTATGCTCAATAAATGTAAATCCATCAATTGAAATTTCCAGACGATCCTAAATTTTCACTTCCGAACATTTAGTCGTACGAAGTTTAGTGAAACGGCACCCTGTTCACTGCATTATACAATGCCATAATCTAGTGACCTACCTGTGTGCGACCCCGCGTTCATGGAGGAAGTTGACGGCGGAAGTGAGCTGCCGGAAGTAGGAGCGCGCTTTGGATTCTGGGAGATGCTGATCTTTCTGACCTTTCACAAAGGTCAGGAGATCTCCGCCAGATGCATATTCCAGGACCAGGCAGTATAAGGTCGTCGCCTGAAAGAAATGTGGAGAGCATAAATTGAAGGGGTCAGTGAAAAGAAATGAAGAGGCCAATGGAAAAAGGGGGTTAAGTCCATAACGTTATCCATTATCATTCAATTACACAAATGAAAAACTCTGACCTGTGACATTAAAACAATCCCACAGAAAAAGAAATCCATTAACTCACCGACCTGTAAAACATCGCATTACCCCACCCACCTGTGCTCGTACATATTTAACATACATTATAGCAACACATGGGTTGGGTAATGGGATTTCGTTTCAATCGACATTTTATTTTAGGTCACAGGGCCGAGTTTATCGCACGTGCTCACGTGCTGACAATAGAATGAGAATAGTCGCATACCTATCTTGTAAGCACAGTGTATGGGTAGGAATATAGAAATGAGTTAGAAGTACATCTACCGTGTTTTGACATGAATAGTTATATCTTCTACAAATTTATAATGCAAACGCCCATTCGACGTTTTGCGTTAAGTTATATCTTCTACAAATTTATAATGCAAACGCCCATTCGACGTTTTGCGTTTACATCCCAATACATTGCATGAGACCCACGTGACGTCGCGCGACGTTGTTGATTGGTTAAAGTTCGTTTGATGTCATTAATCCCGACGCCGTCTGCTGTTTTTCATTTTTGCTTTAATTCTTAACAAAAAACTGGTTTTGACAGCACATGAGAATCGTCTCCACTGGAGACGATTCTCATGTGCTGTCAAAACCATGTTTTTGTCGAGAAATATTGAAAATAAAACGTCTCCAGCAGACGACAACATTTAATTCAGCGTAGTAAGGGTTAACTATGCAATCTTTTCACGTCTAACAGAAACAACAACAAAGTACAAAACAGTAAACAAATGCATATACTGTCTGTTTCACGAAAGTTGTCCAAATTTTACGGCCTTTTAAGCAATTCAAAAACAATATTTTTTTAGATAATATTAAATTAATGGAAAATTTAAGAATGAGCCTTCTTTTTATTTCGTGAAATTTGGTCAAATATTGGCTTTATTACGAAAAATTTATTTCTCTATGGGAATCTAACATGGGGGAAAAAGAGGTAGAGGAGTGTGGGAGGAGTCAAAAAACGAAACATTTTGGAAATTGACTCCGAAACCTAGCTAGATAGCTTGGAAATGTTCTAACTAAGAAAACAAAATTTAAATTTTGAAAATCGGTCCAGGAGAACTGAAATTCTAAAAAATGTCCCCATGTTAAATCCCCATAGACATCTTCACTCTCTGTGAAGATGTCTATGGGGATTTAACATGGGAAAATTGTTTTTTCGCAAATAAAATCGATATGTGACCAAATTTCACGAAATAAAAAGAAGGCTCATTCTTACATTTTCCTTTAATTTAATATTATCGAAAAAAATATTGTTTTTGAATTGTTTATATGGCCGCAAAATCTGGGCAGCTTTCGCGAAACAGAGTATAGTTATACTGAATGTGAGTGTACAACTGTTTTACGGTTGATGTCACATTTAATATTATCTTACGTAATGTATACGTATCGTGATATACCGTGTGAAACATACAAGCGCAGTGATATCAGATTTACGCATGATATACAAATTTACATACATTGCGTGTGTATCTTTGTACCTACATTTGAATATTATACCAGAGTGCGTGTTATTCTTTTAAAACTGAGAGTTCGCATAATGTGACTATTATGTCATAAAATATGGCTGTGACGGGATATATGGGGCTTTTGGCTTTTGTGATCAGTGTAGATCCAGATCAGCATGTGCATCCGCACAGTCTGATCAGGATCTGCACTGTCAGAGATTCAGCCAATGAAACACGTGTCACACGTTTAGTAAACAGTGGAGTTCCTTATCAGGCTGGAGGAGTTCGTCTGGCTGATTGATAGCTAGACTGGCCATATATGCCATAAGCCCCCCATCTCCGATCACAGCCACACGTATACGTTAACTTCAACAGCAAATGATACAAGGCCTGTGATTTTGAACCTTAGAAGATGTGCGATTTTTCATGAAAAATATATACAGAAACTGTGATATTTTCAATAAATGACGTCGAAAGTTGACGAAATTTTCATAGCAAATGCGGAATAGCATTCCGCATTTGCTATGAAAATTTCGTCAACTTTCGACGTTATTTACGGAAAATATCGTTAATTGTGTAAATATGTTTCATGAAAAGACGCACATTTTATTAAGTACTAAATCACAGGGCTTGTCGCAAATATACACACAGTAGCCGTTGTTTATCTGCGCATGGGAAACTGGGAAGCGGCTGGATACACTTACTTAATTTGCTTACTCTAACCTGTTGTATGCGTGGAGAATATATAAATTATTCACAAGGGTGTGATTGGGTTCATGCGATGCATCCGCGTTGCGATCGTAAACTGCAGGCAAACACGAGAATCAACTGAACCATGGTCAAAGGTCATGTAGTCGCATTTGAAGCCAAATACACAACCGTCCGCGTTAATTTTGTCAATATGTCAACGGTTATGAACATCTATTGGCAATCTCAACTCGCAATCTAGCAGTATGATTGGATTAGCCTGAGCTATCGTTATCAAGCTACATGAGTGTGCTATTTGATCAGGAACTACACTGACCACAAATGCCAAAAGCCCAATCTCTCCAGCCACAGCCATATTGTACATCGATGTACCGTATATGTAGAATTAACCCTTTGAACCCGAAAGCCCGCTATAGCGGTTTATGCAAACAGTGCAGATCCAGATGAGCCGGCTCGTAACGAGCCGTCTCATCAGGATCTGCACTTTTTGCAAGTAATTTTCATATTTCTTAGAACAAAAACACCCCCTTTTCATAAATGGACGAATCTGAAAATCACTTTGTGACCATTCGATTGGTCGGAACATTAGCATATCACAGTCCATTCCAGTTACTTAGGGTTGAAAATGTTAACTATGACATAACGGTGACTTGTATGATCATGAGAGATACTGTTCACCTGCATCGGCAAGTAATGGACGTGACATAATCAATATTGGTATAGGGGATTGAACAATCTACAGATATAGAGAATAGTAGGTTAGTGCCGTGAATGGGAAAACATATCTGACAAGGCTTAGGAAACGGGATGGGCGAGGCTCTGCCGAGCCGCGCCAGATATTTTTCCCATTCACGGCACTAACCTACTATTCTATTTATCCCGTCCACACCTACAAATTGCTTTAAAATGCAAAACAAATAAATCCAGTCACCACACATATTCATACGCAGTGATTAGGTCGTATTGACAGGATATCAAAAATGTTCCACGGCACCGTGTTTCACGGCACATACGCACTGTGTTGACGGGATAAAACACGCACCGTGCGTAGGGAGCTAGCTGCGGGCACATAACTCTGCATACCGTCAGTACCGACGGACGGTACGGGATGTTTTGCAGAGTTATGTGCCTGTAACTAGGTGTAGGGAGCATGTGTCATATATGCATGTTTGAACCTCATGAAAAAATCAACCAGACATTTCAGCGTACAGAAGTAACACGGTGACTCGGCGAATAGTATGCAATCAATAGATACATACATCCATTCTAATATGTCATTCTATAATAAAGCAAACAACCCATACAGTGAAATAGTAGATCAACCACTCTTGCTCAGCACAAAGAGAAATCTGGCTAAGAAACGTTCCATCTCATGGTGTCTATTTACAATTGCGCGCAATGTCAGATACATATATTGTATTGATTATAGGACGTTTAATCATATAACACGTCGTTTTCCACTTCCACTTATAAAACTATAATCGTCATTTTATTCACAGAGGATCCGGATCTTAGTGATCCAGCTAATAACGGGCAGGTTTATCTGCATATGCATTCTTTGCAAATATTTGAAATATTGTTTGCCGTTTTCCGTGAAAAATTAGCGAAATATTGTTGATGTAGAGCCGAATTGGTATTTATCCCGTTAACACAGTGCGTATATGTGCAGTGAAACACGGTGCCGTGAAACATTTTTGATATCCTGTCAATACGACCTAATGACTGCGTTTGAATATGTGCGATGGCTGGGGTTATTTGTTTTTACATTTTAAAGCGATTTGTAGGTGTTGAGAGCAGAGAACCCGCCAGATAATGTTTTCCCATTCACGACACCAACCTACTATTCTCTATATATATACTTGTACACTTTTCAAAATAGATTTGAACACTTTTTCACAGTAGCAAACCTCCCAAACATACTTTTCATTGTCGTTTCAATAATGTCTCCAAGGAAGTACAATTTATGGTGTGACCACTCATTTGAACCGTCTTGACGAAACGATATGAGTTATATTTTTTAGTTTGCACATAATGGTATCATGTCAAACTCTTTTTTCTCTATATATTCTTTAGATTTTTTTGTCAGCAAAATGCGAGTAATATATCCAAAACGGAAAATGTGATAAAATCCGCTCAGGCTGAGAGCATGAATGATAAAAAACTTATGAATAAACGGAAATCGAAAATAAACATCTGCTAGTCTGCCAGGTTAATCGTGCGGTTGTCCAAACATGTTTTAATAAATATATATTTTAAGACATATCAGACAACAACATATCGACGCAGTATAAGGGTTAAATGGTGAGGCCTCACAGCTGAGGAATTGCACATATATGGAGTTCAATATGAGCGCTATTGATCGCGAGAAACATACATCTGAAATTCAAACATCTCCAGATATCGTGACGCTCCTACCGTTGACTATTGTCTGGTATTAGCGGATAATATAATAGATATTCCAAATACGCAAAACATAGAACCCGCCGTGTTTTATTGTTTTAGGCCAGAGTCCAATATTGTCTAGTAATTATTTCCGGACATGGACACGTGAATATGTGACCAGCTTATGAAGTTAGAAAAACGTTCCTGGAGACCTGGGACCTTTTCACTAAACTTCGTACGACTAAAATGTTCGGAAGTGCAAAATTATGATAGTCTGTAATTTTACATTAACAATCTTTTCTTGTAAACACGTATTGGATTTACATTTATTGAGCATAGGCTGCATATGCATAGACATACTATCGATTATTTAAAAAGAAAATCAAAGTAATTTGACCTTGACATTGGCTAGAGGGGCCGCATGGGTGGGGCATATAAATGAAAATATGGATGATGACAAACATACATGCGGTTGCAGAGATATAGTGTACTTATTTTTTTTTAACATAAATACAAAGTAATTTGTATTTTGACCTTCATATTGGGCACAGGAACGGCACAGCTGGGGTGTGCAATGAAAATATAGATGATGATAAACACTCATGTGAAGTTTAAAATTAATCAGTGAAGCGGTTGCAGAGATCTAGTATACGTAAAATCTATAACCAAATTTTCATAAAAATGTTAAGGTAATTTGACCTTGACATTGGGCACAGGGGCCGCACAGGTTGAAATGAATATATGGATGATGATAAAGACACTTGTGAAGTTTCGAGACAACCGGTTTCAGAGATATAGTGTTCTTATAAACTTTAACCTTTATCCAATAAAAATCTTTAAGGTAAATTTCGCGCCCGCTGAAGCATTTGATAGTACTAAACACACGTTTAACACTCGCTATAGATCATCACCAGGCGACAGGAGTGTGCTATTTGATCAGGATCTACAATGGTCACAAATGCCATACTCCCATTTATACAGTCATGACAACACAACTTGATTCATAGTTAAGATATAATCTAAGATATATCTTAACTATGAATCAAGTTGTGACTGTATAAATGGGAGTATTGCATTTGTGAACACGTCATTATCACCAACAACGTACACGACGTCATACCCTTCCCTGTCCCGGTCTAGAAAGAGGAATTGGACATGGTTTACCATCCTTCCGGGTAATGCGGGTGCTGTGTGAAGGCATGGACAAGAACGCCATGGAACGGTCATCGGGAAACAATGCGTATATTTAAAATGTCGTTTTATATCTTAGAAGATGTGCGATTTTTCACGAAAAATATTTACAGAAACTGTGATATGTTCTGTAAATGATGTCGAATAAAAGCGATGTCCAAGCTGGTCCCTGTATACAGGGATTCCGCTGGGGAAAATAAAAAAATCGACACTTCAAAAAAAATAAAATAATTGGCGATAAAAAATTACAATTTTCGAAAAAAAAAATTGAATTTTTTATTTTTTTTTTCGAAAATTGTAATTTTTTATCGCCAATTGTAATTTTTTATCGCCAATTGTTTATTTTTATCGCCAATTGCGAAAGTGGCGATCGCCAGCGGAATCCCTGCCTGTATAGTGACCATTTACATCATTTATTACACCTGTGCATTATGATTTGATATGAGATTTATGAAACGAGTCACGCACAATTTATGCACCGAGCCTCTGGCGAGGTGCATACAATTGCTGACGAGTTTCATAAATCTCATATCAAATGGAAACGAGTTTGAGATTCTGTTTATCACATGACTTTAGCCTTCAAAGAGCAGAACATTTGGAGATATCCGATATGCTTCTGTGAGAAGACGCCATTGACTATTTTCACATCTAGTTGAAAAACACCGCAGAGAAAAATAGTTTTAATCTAAGCAATACAATTACTATAAATATGCCATACAATAGATGCTTGTTCTATATAAACAGTTCCTATTACCAAACGGGAGCATATAACAATTCTAGTGATTTTACTGAGTCACGGACGCTTCTAATGACGTTAATTTGTTATTAATTTGACATAACGCTGGCGTATAATACGAATACGTAATTAGGGTGATGCGGCCAGCCAATCAATTTCGCTTCAAGTTTTATTACACGTGTGTCATATCACATTACACAATAGGTTAAAACACGGCATAACAGTGTTTTCAAGTCATAAACTGTGCTATTATACCGCGAAATACTGTTTCACACACTAAACAATGATATGGTTTAATTAATATCAACGCACACAGGAACCAAACGGAAACATATCCGTTAGCGGAATGGAAACATATGACATTTTATTGCTCAACAATGATCCGTGGTTCGAAATGCAAGCTGTAGATGAAACGCTGACTTTGAATCAAATGTTATTGATTCCTGCCGCAATCGGTAGTCGGCGGAAGCGAGTCTTTGATTAATTTTGTATGCTTAATTGCGTCACGTTACGATGAAGTGGACCGATTAGGTTAGCGAGCGGTCTAGCCACAGATCAGACCGCGTATCCGTGAAGTCGTGTCTGCCTCTACAGTGTTCTTAATCCTTTCAACCATATAGGCAATAAAGCCAACACTTGCAAACACTGTAGATCTAGATGAGACGGCTCGTAACGAGCCGTCTCATCTGGATCTGCAGTATTTGTTAGTATTAACAAGATTTTGAAGAAACGAGTTTTTCTTCAATTAATGGAATATATATCAAATGGTATGGAACAGTTAATGTCAGATATAGAAACTGATCTGAAAATTAATGAGCCTATGTTTGTCATGACGATTCACAGTTTGTGCGACTGATTGACAAAACAGAACCTGTGTGGGACTATGAAAAAAGACCCAATGAGACTTTGTTCTGTGTAGAGCCTGATCAGTTTTCACATAGCACCAGGATGGCGAATGTTTAAAATAGCATAATGCATGATGCAATGACAAACAGTACAGCCATTGGTACGACGGTGTGGAAGCACGGGCTAATCTGGGACTTTATCACGTAACGAGTTTTGTATTGGCCGATAGATTGTGCCTGGTAACATAATATCGTATCAGAAATTGAACTAATACGAAAATCCGGGTTGCAACGAATATTTAAAACTGATGTTTCATTAGGACTGTGCCACATTACGTTACCGAAATGGCGTCAGTGGAATGACGTCACAGAAACAAGTCCTCGTTATTTTATATTTTCAACGACGTCATTCTGAAGCCTAAACCGTTTCCAAATACATAGAATACCATGCTAGTGTCTTCGATTCGGCTCGAAAACAGTAGAAATTCCTCGGCTAGCCTCGTAATTCCTACGCGTTTGCCTGATAAACTTGATTTCAAAAGACACTAGACTGGAAACTGCACAATGTGTATACTGGTCCGGTTCTACGGTTACGTATACTTTAGTAAAAATTACCCATCGATCAATCGTAACTAAGTATCCTATTAAACTCATTACTTAAGTAATGATTGCATTTCCTTTTCCATTAAATCAATATCTGCGGCTCGTCATTTAGTAAAGGGCAACACTACCCCAGAGACGAGTATGGCCGTATATCAGCCCGCATGAGTGTACCGGTAATTTGTCATTTAACCCATTTCAGTCTAAGGATATCATCATTTTTCGTTGAAAAAATCTCATTATTTTGTTTCCTTCTCCATATAGATATATGTTGCTACCACTCGTGTGAACCGTCTCGACGAGACGGTTCAAACGAGTGGTAACAACATATACATTCGAGATGAAACAAGGGCGTCATCGGGGGAGGTTCGATGGGTTCGTATGAACCCTCCCGTTTTCAGTCAGCAGGATTTTTGTAAAATAAATACCATTTCCAGTGCATGAATGAGCAGATATTATAATATTCAAACGATATATTAATAAAACACAGTCAAGTGATGTCGAAATGATGCTACACTGATCACAAAAGGCATAAGCCCCATTTCTCAAGTCACAACCACATCTGAGAATAACCAATGACTACAATGCATACCAATTTCCTGGATGTGGAAATTAAACAGCATAAATATGACTGGTTGGTATTTATATATTGCCATTCCGTAAACAACATATCACTACTTGAAATTCTGACCAACATAGCTCCGGAGTGGATACACAAATGCACCCAGCCTCACATTATCCAAGTTTCACCAGATTCACATGGACTGTCTTTATAATTACACTGCAAAATGAGTATGCCTCGATTACGTGAATGCGCCACATGACATGGGTCTACATTGATCTGAAAGTCAACAATCACACATTTTCACATAACACGTCAGTTTAGTTATATTAGAGAAACAGACAATGACGCTGCTACCAGATTGCAATTCGTAATACGCGAGGATAAACTCCGTTGGGAATACCTACACATAGTAAGATACCCGCAATATAAGCGAGAAGATGGATATGATTAAAGTGCTGCTAGCAACGCTGGTTTGTGGTAATTTTCTGGATTTACCAGCGTGTTGTCCAATCATAAACATCGAAAGGTCAGCCAGCCCTGACGCCCATGGTCAGATGACTGTTACCACCGTTCTCCAGTCAGATCAGGTACGGACTATATTTGAAAACGTCAGTAACAAGTTACTGGATCAACAGGAAACGCGATTCGTGAGATTTCTAAGGCTACACGATATTTCCGCCCGACCAAAGGATTGTCAGGACGTTGGCACAATGGGATACACGACCACCGGGGTTTACACAATATATCCCACGGAGTCGCCTGACGGGTTCCCGGTTCGCTGTGACATGGACACAGACGGTGGCGGCTGGACCGTCATACAAAGGCGCGTGAACGGCTCCACCGACTTTTACCGGACCTGGAACCAGTATCAAGTTGGGTTTGGCAATCCTGAGCACGAGTACTGGTTCGGGAACCAGCAGATACATACGCTCACTGCGCATGCGTGGTACGAACTCCGAATTGACATGGTCGACATGGAGGGAAACCCGATGTATGTGAAATATAATATCTTCAGCATCGCCGACTCGAAAAGCGGGTACCTTCTTTTCCTGGATGGATTCAACACTAATGACAGTGGGATAGTTGACGATCTGAAATATCACTTGGGGACACAGTTCAGCACCCACGATCGCGACAATGACAACAACAGCGGTAACTGTGCCCAGATGGCCACGGGTGCCTGGTGGTACAACAGTTGTTTAAATGTCCAGTTAAATGGCAAGTACGGGGCCGGAGGATGGAAGGGGATACACTGGAAGTCCTGGACTGGTTCCTCCAAATCTTTGGCGCAAACAGAAATGAAGATAAGGCGGTACATCAAGTAGATTGTGGCTAAGCATATTATCATAGTATTAATTTGTAGTTATTTTAAATTTCGCCGAAAATAAGTATTTGTTGGGTCCGTTATGATAGGTAAAATGTTAAATTGGTAAGAAACTGGCAAACACCTGGTGAACACAAACATCTTCGAAACAAACGAACAAATACGATAGTTGCGGGCAGTAATCACTGCACAACTCCATACCGACCGCACCATTATACGGACAGTACAGGAGATTTGCAGAGTTACTGTCCGTAACTATAAATACGATAGATCAAGGATCATCAGGGTAAGTTTGATGAACTCCCCTTTTCAGTCTCGCAATAGCCATTTCCAGTGAGTGCATGTATAAGCAGATATTATAATATTTAAATGATATACTAACAAAACACAGTCTAGCGATACCAAACATATTTATATGCAATGTTCACAAATACTCTTCTTAAATTGACCCACAACTCTTTTCCCAGGAGCATGTTCTTTTCCAAACATACAAGAATGCAGCATTTGACTTCTAATAATCCAAATCGTTCCAGGTCTGTGAAGCAACCGAAATATGTAAAGCGCGAAAGGCTATGTTCAAATTAAACAAGTATCTGTATCAGTTCACGGACCTTAAACCAAAGTGTGTGTTAGATTTATTTGATAAGCTCGTGTTACCTATTCTAAATTACGGAGGGGAAATTTGGAGATTTAGCCAAGCAAACCAGATTGAACGAATAAACTTACAGTTTTGTAAACGATTATTAGGTGTCAAACTATCAACCCAAAATGAGTTTATATATGGAGAGCTAGGACGGACATCTATAAAGACACACAGATTCTATAACATTATTAAGTATTGGTTTAAGGTAACTGGGGCGACAGATCGTAAATATATAAATGTTCTGTATACTGAAAGACCAAATAAAACTAACTGGGCGTCCCTTATTAAAGCACTTTTATCTAGTCTTGGCTTTCATCATGTATGGTTGGCACAATGCGTTGGCGATATCAAGTATTTTTTAAGCATATTAAAGCAGAGGTTAACTGATAATTTTATCCAAAACTGGAATTCTAGACTAGTGGAATCTAGTAGAGCACTTTTTTTACAGACAGTTTGCACAGCTTGAGTATCAGTCATATTTGGACATTTTCACAATTAGACAATTTCGGTTTTCTTTTACATAACTTAGAGTATCCTCACATAGATTAGCTATATAAACAGGAAGATGGCACAAGCCAAACAAAATACCCATTGAAAACAGAAAATGTAATCTATGTAACGTTTTAGAAGATGAATATAATTTTCTATTTGAATGCGCTATGTACACTGATTTTCGCTTGCAGTATGTAGATACATTTTACCGACAGCACCCAAGTATGTTTAAAGGACTTAGTTTGATCAAGTCAAATAATCAAAGGAAAGTAAGAAACCTAGGAACGTTCATTGCTAAATCATTTAAAAGGAGAGATGAAACATTGTCACATCTATAACGTATATCAACTTAAATGTTTATATACATTGATATATATATGCAGGCGAATTCGTATTATGTGCGTATGTCTGATTTGTAGTGGACACTTTCTTTCGTACTGTGTCGATTGACAACATTTCAAGTGTATTCTGAATTTTCCATATCAATTACTCTCTCTCTCTCTCTCTCTCTCTCTCTCTCTCTCTCTCTCTCTCTCTCTCTCTCTCTCTCTCTCTCTCTCTCATTGCAACTTTGTATTTACAAAACTTCCATTTAGTGTACACAGATGACTGTCTGTCATCTTGCTTGCATTGTCATGTTGCCTGTATGTTTGTTAATTACTATTGTGCTCAAGAGCCAGCATGGCTTAAGCAATACACGATTATTCTATGTAATGGGTCCAGGGGCAACCGCCGGATCCCTTTCAGATTTGGATTGCTTCACAGCTGAAAGTTGAAACCCCTTTTCAAAAATGCTGGTGAAGCCCATGTGAAATAAAGAAAATATGATGTTTTTCTCAAAAGTTTCATACTACCATACGTGTATCTCGTTTCTAAAAGATACGCTCAATTTTTGTTATTTTGTTTCCTTCTCCATATAGATATATGTTGCTACCACTCGTTTGAACCGTCTCGACGAGACTGTTCAAACGAGTAGTAACAACATATTCGTTCGAGACGAAATAAAGAAAATAGGATTTTTTCTCTGAAAAGTTTCATACTACCATAATTGTATGCCGTCTCTCATGGTTTAATACAGGTATGCCGTGATGTCTTTATCAATCTCCAAAAATAATGAGGTTGTTACATTTTTCAAACATTTGCATTTGAATGTATTCTTTGAATACTTAACAAATGCAAAAATGTTTTCATAAACGATCTTTTCATAAACTATGCCGTTTATTACTAAAGTGTCCGAATGTACCCACATTGACTTAACTCACAATTGCATCATATTCCAGAGCATTACATCTAATTGTAATAATTAGCCGTGTATGTTTTGTTGTGAAATCAAATAATTAAAGACGCCCTGGTGTAGAAGGTATTGAAATACAGTAATATTACAAGTGTCAGTAACAAGCTTTGTACGTTATGCTATACTGAAGCAAGTTAAAAACGCATCAATGAAACAAATGTGCTATTTATTCACCCATTACATAATATGACAACACATTTTATTACGAGGATAACTATAGAAAGTCATTAAGTATCGAAATAACCTAGAATCGATACACCAAAGTCACGTGGTACATTGGCATTTACATGAATAATACATAGGTGTGTCCAATAACATGACTAACGTCACCTCCTTGTTGTGTTTTTGTTCGAGCGCTAGCGAAGAATTATACAACCAACATCCAAATTTCAGGTCTTCCAGATTTAATGCAAATGCTCTGATAAATATTTTGCGGGTTGAATTTTTTAAAAACACGGGTCTTACGTAATAAAAAATAGTTCTAATAACTTAGCTTGATCGTTTTTTCAATGTGATAAATGTTTTCTTTCCTTAGTGTTTCCGTAGTGTAAGGGTGAGACGATTAACCGCCATACTCGATTATTCCACGATTCGTAACTCCATGGTTCGATGCACGAATACCATCTTAGATTTAGGTTCAGAATATGTTTCAGAATAGGACATTTATTATTTTGGGCTTTCCAAATATTTTTTTTTTACTAGTTGTTGTTGTTGTTTCTGTGAAATTCCCACGTTTATTTTTGGCGAAACGTTTTCCACTCTAGAATAATTATTAGTACATGTGTCATCCTCAAACACATACTGCGTAGAATTTAAGGACGCTTAGTCCTTTGATTTAAATCGTTTGAATATATTACAAAGGTGAGTGACTGATGGCAGCTTAGGGGGCATCCCGCACATAGATTTTATAAATATAGATAGCGGAAGTAGTCGTATTTTCACCGGAAGTTGTTTAAGGGGCGATAACCGTGTTTCCTTTAAATATTAACGGACATTGCTATGTATAGTCTGTATTTATTTTTCGATGTACAATGGTCATACTTCATAATCTGTCGAAAATATTGTTTTTTTAGGTGATGCATTTAATTAGTATAAATAATTAAAAATTATCACGCCTCATTTGCGTATGAAAATATCCTGATACCACCGCGCGTCACTATCAGTAAAATAAACATTACTAAATTATTATATCTGTATGACGAGCAGTCGTAATTTTTAGAACTGGTGGAATAGCGACACAATTATACACTTATTTAATTCCTATAAAGAACATTTCGTACCTACTGAGTTGGCATGTACCTTTAACATATTAGTTTATATCTAAGAAGATGTGCGGTTTTTCACTAAAAATATTTAAAAAAAAATGTGATATGTTCTGTAAATTACGTCGAAAGTTGACAAAATGTTCATAGCAAATGCGGAATGCTATTCCGCATTTGCTCTGAAGATTTCTGTCGACGTCATTTCTGGAAAATATCGTAATGAGATATCGCACATCTTATTAGCTACAAACTCACATGGCTTGTCTCATTAAATGAGTTTACTGATTTCATAAAATTCGAGAATGTGTCGCGTTTCTTATAAAATCTGTCAACGAACTATCACATTAACCCTTTCAACCCTAAGGAACTGAATGTGCTGTGATATGTTAATTTTGCAACCAATCCAATCATCGCAAAATGATTTTCAGACTATTCCATTTATAAGAAGGGGGTATTTGTTGTTCTCAAAAATATGAAAATTACTTTAAAAAAGTGCAGATCCTGATGAGACGGCTCATCTGGATCTGCACTGTTTGCATAAACCGCTATAGCGGGCTTTCGGGTTCAAAGGGTTAAATCAACACAGGTGTTACATTGTATTTATTGCATAAGCATATCATCATACGTTAAAGGTGAAACTGGCAGATAAAAGCCACTATATCACAATGTCCAAGCTGGTCCCTGTATAGTGACCATTTACATCTTTATTACACCTGTGCATTATGATTTTTTAATACATAGACAATCTCAGACGACATTCCATTTGATGTATGATTTATGAAATGAGTCACGCACAATGTATGCACCGAGCCTCATAAATCTCATATCAAATGTAAACGAGTTTGCGATTATGTTTATCACATGACTTCAGCCATCAAAGAGCAGAACATTTGGAGATATCCGATATGCTTCTGTGAGAAGACGCCATTGACTATTTTCACATCCAGTTGAAAAACACTGCAGAGAAAAATAGTTATAAGCTTAGCAATACAGTTACTATCAATATGCCATATAATATGTTCATGTTCTATATAAACACTTCATATTACCAAACAGGAGCATATTACATGTACAGTATAACAATTGCAGTAATTTTACTGAGTCACGGACGCTTCTAATGACGTTAATTTGTTATTAATTTGACATAACGTTGGCGCATAATACGAATACGTAATTAGGATGATGCGGCCAGCCAATCAATTTCGCTCCAAGTTTTATTACACGTATCTCAAATCACATTATGAAATGGAGTAAAACACGGCATAACAGTGTTTTCAAGTGATAAACTGTGCTATTATACCGCGAAATACTGTTTCACGCACTAAACAATGATTTAATTAATATCAACGGACACAGGAACGAAACGGAAACATATCCGTTAGCGGAATGGAAACATATGACATATTATTGCTCAACAATGATCCGTGGTTCGAAATGCAAGCTGTAGATGAAACGCTGACTTTGAATAAAATGTTATTGATTCCTGTCGCAATCGGTAGTCGGCGGAAGCGAGTCTTTGATTAATTTTGTATGCTTAATTACGTCACGTGACGATGAAATGGACCGATTGGGTTAGCGAGCAGTCTAGCCACAGATCAGACAGATCAGACCGCGTATCCGTGAAGTCGTGTTTGCCTCTACATTGTTCCACACGTGCTTGAGGGGAATTCTTAATCCTGTCAACCATATAGGTAATAAAGCCAACACTTGCAAACACTGTAGATGTATATGAGACGGCTCGTAACGAGCCGTCTCATCTGGGTCTGCAGTATTTGTTAGTATTAACAAGATTTTGAAGAAACAAAATCACGATTTTTTCTTCAATTAATGGAATATATATAAAATGGCATGGAACAGTTAATGTCAGATATTTCGGTGTGGAATGTTAATGTCTATCACTAGTTACAGTCTCTGTCTCTAACATGAATTGTGGATTCGTCTCTATATATACTAATCTGAAACTTAATGAGCCTATTTTTGTCATGACGAATCACAGTTTGTGCGACTGATTGACAAAACAGAACATGTGTGGGACTACGAAAAAAGACCCAATGAGACTTTGTTCTGTGTAGAGCCTGATCAGGTTTCACATAGCAATATGATCAAAATGGCGAATGTTTAAAATAGCTCAATGCATGATACAGTGACAAATATTGCAGCCATTGGTACGAAGGTGTGGAATCTGGGACTTTATCAGGTAACGAGTTTTGTATTGGCCGAACCGGTAGTACCTGATAACATAATATCGTATCAGGCAATGAACTAATACGAAATTAAACGAATTTAAACATATAAATTCAAGATGAAACAAGGGCGTCATCAGGGGAGTTTCGATGGGTTCGTACGAAGCCTCCCGTTTTCAGTCAGCAGGATTTTGGTAAAATAAATAGCCATTTCCAGTGCATGAATGAGCAGATATTGTAATATTCAAACGAAATGCTAATAAAACACAGTCAAGTGATGTCGAAATGATGCTACACTGATCACAAAACCCATAAGCCCCATTTCTCAAGTCACAGCCACATCTGAGAATAACCAATGACTACAATGCATACCAATTTACAGGATGCGGAAATTAAACAGCACCAATATGACTGGTTGGTATTTATATATTGCAATTCCGTAAATAATATATCACTACTTGACATTCTCACCAACATAGCTCCGGAGTGGAGAAGCAAATGCACCCAGCCTCACATTATCCAAGTTTCACTAGATTCACATGGACTGTCTTTATAATTACACTGCAAAATGTGTATGCATCGATTACGTGAATGCGTAGGATGACCTAGGTCTACATTGATAGGAAAGTCAACAATCACGCACATTTTCACATGACGCGTTAGTTATATTAGCGAAACAGACAATGCCGCTGCTACCAGATTGCAATTCGGAATACGCGAGGATAACCTCCGTTGGCAATACCTACACATAGTAAGATACGCATAATAAAAGCGAGAAGATGGATATGATTAAAGTGCTGTTAGGAATGCTGGTTTGTGGTAATTTTCTGGATTTACCAGCGTGTTGTCCAATAATAAACATCGAAAGGTCAGCCAGCCCAGACGCCCATGGTCAGATGACTGTTACCACTGTTCTCCAGTCAGATCAGGTACGGACTATATTTGAAAACGTCAGTAACACGTTACTGGATCAACAGGAAACGCGATTCGTGAGATTTCTAAGGCTACACGATATTTCCGCCCGACCAAAGGATTGTCAGGACGTTGGCACAATGGGATACACGACCACCGGGGTTTACACAATATATCCCACGGAATCGCCTGACGGGTTCTCGGTTCGCTGTGACATGGACACAGATGGTGGCGGCTGGACCGTCATACAAAGGCGCGTGAACGGCTCCACCGACTTTTACCGGACCTGGAACCAGTATCAAGTTGGGTTTGGCAATCCTGAGCACGAGTACTGGTTCGGGAACCAGCAGATACATACGCTCACTGGGCATGCGTGGTACGAACTCCGAATTGACATGGTCGACATGGAGGGAAACTCCAAGTATGTGAAATATAATATCTTCAGCATCGCCGACTCGAAAAGCGGGTACCTTCTTTTCCTGGATGGATTCAACACTAATGAGAGTGGGATGGTTGACGATCTGACACATCTCTCGGGGAAACAGTTCAGCACCCACGATCGCGACAATGACACCTACAGCGGTAACTGTGCCCAGAAGTACACGGGTGCCTGGTGGTACGACAGTTGTTTTAGTGGCCAGTTAAATGGCAAGTACGGGGCCGGAGGAGGGAAGGGGATACACTGGAATTCCTGGACTGGTCTTTCCAAATCTTTGGCGCAAACGGAAATGAAGATAAGGCGGTACACCAAGTAGACTGTGGCTAAGCCTATTATCATAGTATTAATTTGGAGTTATTTTAAATTTCGCCGAAAATAAATATTTGTTGGGTCCGTTATGATGGTAAAATGTTAAATTGGTAAGAAACTGGCATACTCCTGGTGAACACAAATATCTTCGAAACAAACGAACACATACGATAGTTGCGGGCAGTAACACTGCACCGCTCCATACCGACCGCACCATTTTACGGACAGTACAGGAGATGTGCAGAGTTACTGTCCGCAACTGTAAATACGATAGATCAAGGGCGTCATCAGGTTAGGTTTGATGGGTTCGTATGAACTCCATTTTTCAGTCCCGCAATAGCCATTTCCAGTGAATGCAAGTATAAGCAGATATTATAATATTCAAATGATATACTAACAAAACACAGTCAAGCGATACCAAACATATGTATACGCAATGTTCACAAATACTCTTCTTAAATTGACCCACAACTCTTTGCCCAGGAGCATGTTCGTGTCCAAACATACAATAATGCAGCATTTGACTTCCAATAATCAAAATCGTTCCAGGTCTGTGAAGCAACCGAAATATGTAATGGGTCCAGGGGCAACCGCCGGACCCCTTTCAGATTTGGATTGCTTCACAGCTGAAAGTTGAACCCCCTTTTCAAAAATGCTTGTGACGCCCATGTGAAATAAAGAAAATATGATTGTTTTCTCAAAAGTTTCATGCTACTGTACTTGTATCTCGTTTCTAAAAGATACGCTCATTTTTATTGAAAAAAATCTAATTATTTTGTTTCCTTCTCCATATAGATATATGTTGTACCACTCGTTTGAACCGTCTCGATAATTGTATCCCGTCTCTCATGGGTTAATACACGTATGCCGTGATGTCTTTATCAATCTCCAAAAATAATGAGGTTGTTACATTTTTCAAACATTTGCATTTGAATGTATTCTTTGAATACTTAACAAATGCAAAAATGTTTTCGTAAACGAACTGTTGCACTATGCCGTATATTAATAAAGTGTCCGAATGTACCCGCATTGACCCAACTCACAATTGCATCATATTCCAGAGCATTACATCCAATTGTAATAATTAGCCGTTTATGTTTTGTTGTGAAACCAAATAATTAAAAACGCCCTGGTGTAGAAGATATTGAAATACAGTAATATTACAAGTGTCAGTAACAAGCTTTGTACGTTTTGGCTCACACTATACTGAAACGAGATAAAACGCAACAATGAAACAAATGTGCTATTTATTCACCCATTACATAATATGACAACACATTTTATTACGAGGACAACTATAGAAAGTCATAAAGTATCGCAATAACCTAGAAACGATACACCAAAGTCACGTGGTACATGGGCGTTTACATGGAAACCGCTAGACCCATTTTAGAGTTGGATTGCTTCACAGCTGAAAGTTGAACCCCTTTTAAAAAATGCTGGTGACGCCCATGTGAAGTAAAGCAAAACAATTTCTCAAAAGTTTCATACTACTGTAATTGTATCTCATTTCTAAAGGATACGCTCATTTTTTGTTTAAAAAATCTCATTATTTTGTTTCCTTCTCCATATATATATATACGTTGCTACCACACGTTTGAACTCGTTCAAACGAGTGGTAGCAATCAAACGAGTGGTAACAACATATTCCTTCGAGGTGAAACAAATAAAATAGGATTTTTTGGCTCAAAAGTTTTACTACTATTATTGTATCCCGTCTCTCATGGGTTAATACACGTATGCCGTGATGTCTCCAAAAATAAAGTAGTTGTTACATTTTTCAAACATTTGCATTTGAATGTATTCTTTAAATACTGAACTGATGCAAACATGTTTTCATAAACGATCTGTTGCACTATGACGAGTCAGTAGAGGCCGTATATTACTAAAGTGTCCGAATGTACCCACATTGACCCAAATCACAATTGCATCATATTCCAGAGCATCAACATGCAATTGTAATAATGAGCCGTTTACGTCTTTGTTGTGAAACCAAATAACTAAAGACGCCCTGTAGCCTATTTCACCAACATTGCAAAGTATACTTTTCTAGCAAAGTATACTTTGAGGGAGAAATTTTCAAGTTCAGGATAAATTTGTAATTTTTTATTATACTGAATTTATTACATTATCACAGCCATTTTGGCTGTGATAATGTAATAAATTCAGTATAATATATTTGCATACTTTTAATCATCAAATATATGCAGTTGTTAGTTCTATATGAAATAATGCATTTCGGAGAATATAAATGATTACTCCCTCAGAGTATACTTTGACAGAAAAGTATACTTTGCCATTTTGATGAAATCGTCTACTGGTGTAGAAGATATTGAAATACAGTAATATTACAAGTGTCAGTAACAAGCTTTGCACGTTTTGGTTCAGACTATACTGAAACGATTTAAAAACGCAACAATGAGGTAAATGGCAACACAGTTTATTACAAGGATAACTATAGAAAGTCATTAAGTATCTCAATAACATAGAATCGATACACCAATGTCACGTGGTAAATGGGCGTTTACATGGATAATCACACTGGCGTGTCCAATAACATGGCTAACGTCACCTCCTTGTTGTGTTTTTGTTCGAGAGCTAGCGAAGAATTATACAACCGACATCCAAATTTCAGGTCTTCCAGATTTAATGCAAATGCTCCGATGTCGGTAGCAGCACATATTTTGCGGGTTGGACTTTTTAAAAACACGGGTCTTACGCAATAAAAAATAGTTCAAATAACTTAGCTTGATCGCTTTATTCGTTGTGATAAATGTTTCTTCCTTTTTGGTGCTAAATTTATGCTATTTACATGTTTCCGTAGTGTAAAGGTGGGACGATTAACCGCCATACTCGATTATTCCACGATTCGTAACTCCATGGTTCGATGCACGAATACAATCTTCGATTTCGGTTCAGAATATGTTTCAGAATAGGAAATTTATTATTTTGGGCTTTCCAAAAATCCTTTTTTTACTAGTTGTTGTTGTTGTTGTTGTTTCTGTGAAATTCCCACGCTTATTTTTTGCGAAACGCTTTCCACTCTAGAATAATTATTAGTACATGTGTCATCCTCAAACACATACTGCGAATAATTTAAGGACGCTTAGTCCTTTGATTTACATCGTTTGAATATATTACAAAGGTGAGTGACTGATGGCAGCTTAGGGGGCATCCCGAACATAGATTTTATAAATATAGATAGCGGAAGTAGTCGTATTTTCACCGGAAGTTGTTTAAGGGGCGATAACCGTGTTTCCTTAAATTTTTAACGGACATTACTATTTATTTTCTGTATTTATTTTTCGATGCACAATGGTCATACTTCATAATCTGTCGAAAATATTCTTTGTTCAGGTGATGCTTTTAATTAGTATAAATAAACATTACTAAATGATTTTCTGTAAATTACGTCGAAAGTTGACAAAATGTTCATAGCAAATGCGGAATGCTATTCCGCATTTGCTCTGAAGATTTATTTCGACGTCATTTCCGGAAAATATCGTAATGAGATATCGCACATCTTATTAGCTACACACTCACATGGCTTGTCTCATTAAATGAGTTTACTTATTTAATAAAATTCGAAAATGTGTCGTGTTTCTTATAAAATCTGTCAACGAACTATCACATTAAATCAACACAGATGTTACATTCTATTTATTGCATAACCATATCATCATACGTTAAAACGGAAACTGGCAGATAAAAGCCACTATATGACAATGTCCAAGCTGGTCCCTGTATAGTGACCATTTACAGCTTTATTAAACCTGTGCATTATGATTTTTTAATACATAGACAATCTCAGACGACATTCCATTTGATGTGAGATTTATGAAATGAGTCACGCACAATGTATGTACCGAGTCTCTGGCGAGGTGCATACAATTGCTGACGAGTTTCATAAATCTCATATCAAATGGAAACGAGTTTGAGATTCTGTTTATCACATGACTTTAGCCTTCAACGAGCAGAACATTTGGAGATATCCAATATGCTTCAGTGCCGGAAGACGCCATTGACTATTTTCACATCTAGTTGAAAAACACCGCAGAGAAAAATAGTTTTAATCTTAGCAATACAATTACTGTACATATGCCATATAATATGTTCTTGGTCTATGTAAACACTTCATATTACCAAAGGGAGCATATAACAATTGTAGTGATTTTACTGAGTCACGGACGCTTCTAATGACGTTAATTTTGTTATTAATTTGACATAACACTGGCGCATAATACGAATACGTAATTAGGGTGATGCGGCCAGCCAATCAACTTCGCTCCAAGTTTTATTACACGTGTTTCATATCACATTTTGAAATGGGTTAAAACACGACATAACTGTGTTTTCAAGTGATAAACTGTGCTATTATACCGCGAAATACTGTTTCACGCACTAAACAATGATATGGTTTAATTAATATCAACGCACACAGGAACGAAACGGAAACATATCCGTTAGCGGAATGGAAACATATGACATTGTATTGTTCAACAATGATCCGTGGTTCGAAATGCAAGCTGTAGATGAAACGCTGACTTTGAACCAAATGTTATTGATTCCTGCCGCAATCGGTAGTCGGCGGAAGCGAGTCTTTGATTAATTTTGTATGCTTAATTGCGTCACGTTACGATGAAATGGACCGATTAGGTTAGCGAGCAGTCTAGCCACAGATCAGACAGATCAGACAGATCAGACCGCGTATCCGTGAAGTCGTGTCTGCCTCTACAGTGTTCCACACGTGCTTGAGGGGAATTCTTAATCCTTTCAACCACATAGGTCATAAAGCCAACACTTGCAAACACTGTAGATCTAGATGAGACGGCTCATTTTGAGCCGTCTCATATGGATCTGCATTATTTGTTAGTATTAACAAGATTTTGAACAAACAAAATCACCATTTTTTCTTCAATTAATGAAATAGAAATAAAATGGCATGGATGGAACAGTTAATGTCAGATATTTAGGTGAAGAATGTTAATGTCTCTATCTCTAGTTACAGTCTCTGTCTCTAACATGAATTGTGGATTCGTCTCTATAGAAACTGATCTGAAAACTTTAATGAGCCTATTTTTGTCATGACGAATCACAGTTTGTGCGACTGATTGACAAAACAGAACCTGTGTGGGACTATGAAAAAAGACTCAATGAGACTTTGTTCTGTGTAGAGCCTGATCAGGTTTCACATAGCAATATGATCAAAATGGCGAATGTTTAAAATAGCTCAATGCATGATACAGTGACAAATATTGCAGCCATTGGTACGAAGGTGTGGAATCTGGGACTTTATTAGGTAACGAGTTTTGTATTGGCCGAACTGGTAGTGCCTGATAACATAATATCGTATCAGGCATTGAACTAATACGAAATTAAACGAATTTAAAACTGACGTTTCATTAGGACGGTGTCACATTACGTTACCGAAATGGCGTCAGTGGAATGAAGTCACTGAAACAATTCCTCGTTATTATATATTTTCAACGACGTCATTCTGAAGCCTAAACTGTTTCCTAATAAATAGAGTGCCATGCTAGTGTCTTCGATTTTGCTCGGAAACGGTAGGAATTCCTCGGCGAGCCTCGTAATTCCTACGCGTTTCCTAGCATTGCCTGATAAACTTGATATCAAAATACACTAGACTGTACCCTGCAAAATTTGTATACTGGTCTGGTTCTACGGTTACGTATACTTTAGTAGAAATTACCCAACGATCAATCGTAACTAAGTATCCTATTCAACTCATTACTTAAGTAATGATTGCATTTCCTTTTCCATTAAATCAATGTATGCGGCTCGTCATTTAGTAAAGGGCAACACTTTTTCCAGAGACGAGTATGGCCGTATGTCAGCCCGCATGATCGTACCGGTAATTTGTCATTTAACACATTTCATTCTAAGGATACCATCACGTTTGGATGAAACAATTTCATTATTTTGTTTCCTTCTCCATATAGATATATGTTGCTACCACTCGTTTGAACCGTCTCAAACGAGTGGTAACAACATATAAATTCAAGATGAAACAAGGGCGTCATCAGGGGAGTTTCGATGGGTTCGTACGAACCTTCCCGTTTTCAGTCAGCAGGATTTTGGTAAAATAAATAGCCATTTCCAGTTTGGTAAAATAAATAGCCATTTCCAGAGCATGAATGAGCAGATATTGTAATATTCAAACGATATACTAATAAAACACAGTCAAGTGATGTCGAAATGATGCTACACTGATCACAAAACCCATAAGCCCCATTTCTCAAGTCACAGCCACAACTGAGAATAACCAATGACTACAATGCATACCAATTTCCTGGATGCGGAAATAAAACAGCACCAATATGACTGGTTGGTATTTATATATTGCCTTTCCGTAAACAACATATCACTACTTGACATTCTGACCAACATAGCTCCGGAGTGGATAAGCAAATGCACACAGCCTCACATTATGCAAGTTTCACTAAATTCACATGGACTGTCTTTAAAATTTACACTGCAAAATGAGTATTCCTCGATTACGTGAATGCGCAGCTTGACCTGGGTCTACATTGATCGGAAAGTCAACAATCACACACAGTTTCACATGACGTGTCAGTTTAGTTATAATAGAGAAACAGACAATGCCGCTGCTACCAGATTGCAATTCGGAATACGCGAGGATAATCTCCGTTGGCAATACCTACACATAGTAAGATACGCATAATATAAGCGAGAAAATGGATATGATTAAAGTGCTGTTAGCAACGCTGGTTTGTGGTAATTTTCTGGATTTACTAGCGTGTTGTCCAATAATAAACATCGAAAGGTCAGCCAGCCCAGACGCCCATGGTCAGATGACTGTTACCACTGTTATCCAGTCAGATCAGGTACGGACTATATTTGAAAACGTCAGTAACACGTTACTGAATCAACAGGAAACGCGATTCGTGAGATTTCTAAGGCTACACAATATTTCCGCCCGACCAAAGGATTGTCAGGACGTTGGCACAATGGGATACACGACCACCGGGGTTTACACAATATATCCCACGGAATCGCCTGACGGGTTCCCGGTTCGCTGTGACATGGACACAGACGGTGGCGGCTGGACCGTCATACAAAGGCGCGTGAACGGCTCCACCGACTTTTACCGGACCTGGAACCAGTATCAAGTTGGGTTTGGCAATCCTGAGCACGAGTACTGGTTCGGGAACCAGCAGATACATACGCTCACTGCGCATGCGTGGTACGAACTCCGAATTGACATGGTCGACATGGAGGGAAACTCCAAGTATGTGAAATATAATATCTTCAGCATCGCCGACTCGAAAAGCGGGTACCGTCTTTTCCTGGATGGATTCAACACTAATGAGAGTGGGCTAGATGACGATCTGAAATCTCACTTGGGGAAACAATTCAGCACCCACGATCGCGACAATGACAACAACAGCGGTAACTGTGCCCAGATGTTCACGGGTGCCTGGTGGTACGACCGTTGTTTAAATGCCCAGTTAAATGGCATGTACGGGGCCGGAGGATGGAAGGGGATACACTGGAAATCCTGGACTGGTTCCTCCAAATCTTTGGCGCAAACGGAAATGAAGATAAGGCGGTACACCAAATAGACTGTGGCTAAGCCTATTATCATAGTATTAATTTGGAGTTATTTTAAAATTCGCCGAAAATAAATATTTGTTGGGTCCGTTATGATAGGTAAAATGTTAAATTGGTAAGAAACTGGCATACACCTGGTGAACACAAACATCTTCGAAACAAACGAACACATACGATAGTTGCAGGCAGTAACACTGCACCGCTCCATACCGACCGCACCATTCTACGCACAGTACAGGAGATTTGCAGAGTTACTGTCCGTAACTGTAAATACGATAGATCAAGGGCGTCATCAGGTTAGGTTTGATGGGTTCGTATGAACTCTCTTTTTCAATCTGCAGATTTTTTTGTTATATAAATGACAGCCGCAATAGCCATTTCCAGTTAGTGCATTTATAAGCAGATATTATAATATTCAAATGATATACTAACAAAACACAGTCAAGCGATACCAAACATATGTATATGCAATGTTCACAAATACTCTTCTTAAATTGACCGAAAACTCTTTGCACAGGAGCATGTTCTTGTCCAAACATATAATAATGCAGCATTTGACTTCTAATAATCAAAATTGTTCCAGGTCTGTGAAACAACCGAAATATGTAATGGGTCCAGGGGGAACCGCCGGACCCCTTTCAAATTTGGATTGCTTCACAGTTGAAACCCCTTTTCAAAAATGCTGGTGACGCCCATGTGAAATAATGAAAATATGATTGTTTTCTCAAAAGTCTCATACTACTGTAATTGTATCTTGTTTCTAAAAGATACGCTCATTTTTTATTGAAAAAATCTAATTATTTTGTTTCCTTCTCCATATAGATATATGTTGCTACCACTAGTTTGAACCGTCTAGACGAGACGGTTCAAACGAGTGGTAACAACATATTCTTTCGAGATGAAATAAAGAAAATAGGATTTTGTTGCTCAAAGGTGTTACTACTATAATTGTATCCCGTCTCTCATGGGTTAATACACGTATGCCGTGATGTCTTTATCAATCTCCATAAATAAAGTAGTTGTTACATTTTTCAAACATTTGCATGGGAATGTATTCTTTGAATACTTAATGTATGCACAAATGTTTTCATAAACGATCTGTTGCACTATGCCGATTCAGTAGAGGCCGTGTATTACTAAAGTGTTCGAATGTACCCACATTGACCCAACTTACAATTGCATGATATTCCAGCCTTTACACCCAATTGTAATAATTAGCCGTTTATGTTTTGTTGTGAAATCAATTAATTAAAGACGCCCTGGTGTAGAAGATAATGAAATACAGTAATATTAAAAGTGTCAGTTACAAGCTTTGTACGTTTTGACTCATACTATACTGAACGATTTAAAAACGCATCACTGACAGAGGTAAATGTGCTATTTATTCACCCATTACATAATATGACAACACATTTTATTACGAGGATAACTATAGAAAGTCATTAAGTATCGTGCAATAACCTAGAATCGATACACCAAAGTCACGTGGTACATGGGCGTTTACAAACATGGATAATACATTGGTGTGTCCAATAACATGGCTAAGTCACCTCCTTGTTGTGTTTTTATTCGAGCGCTAGCGAAGAATTATACAACCAACATCCAAATTTCAGGTCTTCGAGCTTTTATGCAAGCAGGTCGGTCGCAGCACATAATTTGCGGATTTAACCTTTTAAAAACACGGGTCTTACGCAATAAAAAATAGTTCTAACAACTTAGCTTCCTCGTTTTTTCAGTATGATAAATGTTATGTTTTCTTTTTTGTTAAATTTATGTTATTGCACATGTTTCCGTAGTCTAAGGGTGCGACAATTAACCGCCATACTCGATTATTCACGATTCGTAACTCCATGGTTCGATGCACGAATACAATCATTGATTTCGGTTCAGAATAGGTCTCAGAATAGAAATTTATAATTTTGGGCTTTCCAAAAATCCGTTTTTACTCGTTGTTGTTGTTGCTGTGAAATTCCCTCGCTTATTTTTCGCGAAACGGTTTCCACTCTAGAAAAAGTATTAGTATATGTGTCATCCACAAACACATACTGCGAAAAATTTCAGGAGATTCAGTCCTTTGATTTACATCATTTGAGTATATTACAGAGGTGAGTGACTGATGGCAGTTTAGGGCTGTGAGTTTGTTTTTTCCGGGGAGACGATTGCAATTCGGACGAACCTTGCAAGTTCAACCAAACTGTACAGCCAAAATATATAGACACGGAACCAGTCTTACCATCTAATCAGATTATATTCTGTGTAAGTCTAACATCCCAAACGAGTGATGAAGAACCGAATCAGAACAAATCTACATAATACGTGGCTGTGACTGGAGAAATGGGGAGTATGGGTCTTGCGACCAGTGTAGATCCAGATCAGCCTGTGCATCCGCATAGTCTGATCAGAATCTGCAATGTTCGCCGTTCCATCAATTAAACACCCGTCATGCTTCTAACAAGCAATCTAGACCGTTATCAGGCTACCTACTGTGTGTGCAATTCGATCAGGAGCTACACTAGTCGCAAAACCCATAAGCCCCATTTCTCCAGTCACATTATGCATTAAACGAAAACCGTTGACCCTCACGCTCTATGACTATTCTTGCCGAGCAGCAGCTACACTGGTCAAATGGATTTACATTTATTGAGCATAGGCTGCATATGCTCAATAAATGTAAATCCAGTAATACTCAGTACGATCATATACAGTGGAACCTGTGTAAACTGGACACCAATAAAATACCTGTGATGTTAATTTTGATGAGTTTCTTGGTCATTTATATCAGGTGATCAGGTGATAATGTTTGTTCGTGGTCGCATAGCACACGAGTATGGCCCAGAATGACCAAATGCCTGATTTACAGTGAAACCTCTCTAAGCTGGACACCCTGTGGACGACCCAGGGTGTCCGGTTTAGAGAGGCTCCACTGTATATCGATGCGGGCCACATACAAGACACGCCATGTGATGTTGCGCTTACTACATGTTTTGTGCATGTGCCATATCTCATAAAAAATATTTACAAAAGTTACGATATTTTCCTTAAATGACATCGAAAGTTGACGAAACTATCATCGTAAATATAACACATTTGTGCACATCGGCATGCATACGGAACGATATCCAGTACTGCATTATGATAATTGCTTGAATAGAAACCATGGATGTTGATAAATAACATTGGTCACCACTCACTGTTTTGGATGCAGGTCTGTGGACACATCATAATCCCCAAGCGGGATTGTGGTGTGCACATCGGCATGCACACGGAACAATGTATAGTACTGCATTATGATAATTGCTTGAATAGAAACCATGAACGTTGATAAATAACATTGGTCACCACTCACTGTTTTGGATGCATGTCTATGGACACACCAGAATCCCCAAGCGGGATTGTGGTGTGCACATCGGCATACACACGGAACAATGTCTAGTACTGCATTATGATAAATTGACAATTGCTTGAATAGAAACAGACCCCAATAACTTCTGGGCATAGCCTATGCTCAATAAATGTAAATCCATCAATACATGTTTGTTATGTAGCTATAAATGTGCTTCTTGCTGTTTAATGCCAATAAACGAATTGCATAACATTGCATAACATTTGGTGTAAAAGTATTTTATGAAATATCGTTGTTAGGTACAAATTAACATGGCGTGTCGTGTTTGATACGGCTTGGGAAAGTTTAAAAATGGCCGTATGGATGTCGTGGTTTGTAACCGAACACTGAGAAAGTAGGACATGATGAAATACAGACCCGCCCTCGCGATCTAACCACCACTTATCAGCTGGTCATTCTAGGAGCCAGTGTGTAAAACGACGCGGGAACCAGCTCGCGTATTTATTGTCAAATTTCGCCGATATTTCAGTAAATGACGTCGAAAGGTGACACAAATTTCAGAGATCATGCGGAATTTAGTTCCGCATGATATCTGAAATTTGTGTCAGCTTTCAATGTCGGTTTCGGAAAATGCATTTTTTTCATAATCAATATCGGTGAATCGATAAGGGAGGCAACATCAGAATATCCTGATTAGTGAAACGTATGGAAGGACAATATCCGCATAAATTGACATGAAAGTGACACATGGAATGGATATCAATATATATATCACCATGTGATCTACGCAATCAAAATGGGTTTCACTAGACATTGCAGCTCAACAACGCCGGGTCGTTAGTGGGCCCAATATGGTCCGATTCAACACTGGTTACGCACACAACTACGTTGGTTTTGTCACCAACGTAGTCTGATATCACTTTCTAATAAATGGATAATCGGAACAACGACTCGTTTAGCTGTATAGTTACGACCTGTGACAGTTTTGTTCCCGATTTACGACCTAATAAATAGATACATGTAATATCAGACAGCGTGTGGATGTTACCCAGTAACCGTCACCATTCTCATGAAAAGTGAAAATGAAATTGAATGGGTTTAACGTCCCAGCAACAGCTAATGTCATGAAGAGACCGGACCACAGTTTAAAGCCTCATCCGACAGACCAATGGAATGGAGATATTATGTTAGCTATTTTCGCGCCTATGGTGAAGATTAACCATTCTCACGAACTGACATTGATTATTACGCAACCGCCTGCGCCAATCTTGCTCAGATTACCAACATTTCGACACATTTACTGTCAATGCCAACTCGAAATCAAGCAACTTGATTGACTGAGCCTGAGCTGTAGCACAGCTCAGGCTCAGTCAATCAAGCTGCTTGATTTAAAGCACAATATTCAAGCATTTTGAAATAAATAAATTGACAAATATTGACAAGATTAGCGCTAGCGGTAGTATAAGTTTTCTCCATTCCGGTTATTATACCCGCAACCTTGAAAACGGTTTCGCTTTCGATGTTGTCTTGAACTTTTGCTAAATGTCACGTTAAACTTTATAATTGCATTCCTATGTGTGAATTGTTTATTGGAGAACTCTAAGATTTCACCGCTGTGACATTTCCATAGTACCTGAACGTATGTGGGTATCAATCATGTCACGACAAATTGGCTTGCGACTGGGGAATATGAACTTTGAGAGCAGCTTAGGCACACGTAATTGACAATAATTCAGCGAAATGTCCGATTTACTTCTAACAGACGGTATGCCACATGTAGTATACAAGAAACGAGTAACACTGGTGGATATACCCCTACATCATTAACACAGATATCTAAGTCATTTGACCTTGACCTTGAGCAAAGGGGCCGCATGCATAGGGTATAGAATGAAATATGGATAACGGGAACGAATTGTTATATCCAGCCAAAAACGTTAAAGAAACTATGTGACAGACAGACGGACGTTCGAGACGGACAGGGTGGCGACAATATGTACCCCGTAAAACTGTTTGCGGATTACATACTAATACGTGTAGATCCGTATTTCGTTACAGTGCAATTTATTGTGAGAAGCTGTGCGGATATTTCATTAATACAATGGCGAACAGTGTATATCCTGATCAGACTGTGCGGATGCACAGTCTGATCTGGATATACACTGGTCGCAAAACTCATAAACCCCATTTCTCGAGTCACAGCCACAATATTAGAGTTCCTTTTATGGTTAATTACGTTGCAGCTAATGCGTATATCATTTTTGTTGCATTGTCTACCAGTATAATTGAACTTAAACAACGTACACGATTTCTATATCTACGTAACCTTTCACCGAATACAACGTTAAATTTATAATTCTGTTAAATGACACATAGACACACTTTCATTTTGTCGGAGATAATTGTCGAGTTAGCTGATCATTACGGCACACAATTGGTAATTGGACATAGTTAATCTTTATCTGGCCTTCAAGTTTTACTAATTGTGCTGACACATAAAACGCGCAATTCCGTTCTTTTTGAAACTATCGTAGTATCATATCTATCAAATTGGAATGGCTGTGACCTTAGAACGTCAACAAAATGAGCAGACATGAAACAGGAGACCTGGGGCCTTTTCACTAAACTTCGTACGACTAGAATGTTCGTAAGTGCAAAATTATGATAGTCTGTAAATTTCACAGTAGCAAAGTTTTCTTGTAAACATTTATTGAGCATATGCCATCGATTGGAATTTCAGACGATCCTAAATTTACACCTACGAACATCTTAATCGTATGAAATTTAGTGAAACTGGCCCCTGCTGGCCCCGTGCGTGTTTTATATGATCGAGGATGGTTACATTTAAGTTGTTTAGGTACTTCGGTCACCTTTGGATATCTATTTCTATTTTTGTTGATAGTTCCGGTCTCGTTTGTATACTGACGGAACTATCAGACGGGAACTATCAAGAAAAGTAGAAATAGTATACCGAAAGTTGACCGAAGAACCTAGGATGTGACTGTGACTGGAGAAATGGGGCTTATAGGGGTTGCGAACGGTGTAGAACCAGATCAGCCTGTGCATCCGCACAGTCTGATCAGGATCTGCACAGTTCGTCATTCCATCAATAAAACACGCTCCATGGTGCTAACAAGCAATATAGATCTTTATCCCGTCAACACAGTGCGTATGTGCCGTGAAACACGGTGCCGTGAAACATTTTTGATATCCAGTCAATACTATTTTTGCATTTTACAGCCATTTGTAGGTGTTGACGGGATAAATAGAATAGTAGGTTAGTGCCGTGAATGGGAAAAAATATCTGGCGCGGCACGGAAACGGGATGTGCTCGGCAGAGCCTCGCCCATCCCGTTTCCTGAGCCTTGCCAGATATTTTTTCCCATTCACGGCACTAACCTACTATTCTCTATTTATCAGGCGACATGAGTGTATTATTTGATCAAGAGCTACACAGGGTCCACATTACAGTCCGCAATACGAAGTACAGTCGAACCTCTCTAAACCGAACACAGATACACGTTTGTTGTGCTTAATTTTGATCTAGTTCGTTTCCATTTGTCTCCGATGATGCTGTCTGTTCATGATCGCAAAGCACCCACGCGAGTCTTTCAGTAGTTATATGCATGTTTCACAGTGGAGCCTCTCTAAATCGGACACCCTGTGATGTCCCCAGGGTGTCCGGTTTAGGGAGGTTCCACTGTAGAAACATTTCTGGACACGTTATTTACATCTGAATTCTAAATCAGACTGTTTGATTGGCCGAGACTGAGCACAGCTCGACCAATCAAACTTCATGAACTCGAACATGAGAACGGATTACATGATCGGAAAGTTTTTAAATTAGATCATTTAACGGGCGTGCCGGATTTCGTGACGCCCGGGCTGCAATTGATATTATGACTATGTAACAATGTATCGGGGAAGCAATCTGATAGGTGGTCCCCCTAGATGTAAACGTGACGAGGAAATATATAAAAAACACTACGTAATTACCCGGTTGTGGGTTTCAGACGTGGTATCATGCAACTTAATTATATATATATGTGGCTGTAACTGGTGAAATGGGGGTTATGGGTTTTGCGACCAGTGTAGATCCAGATCAGATTCGCACAGTCTGATCAGGATATGTACCGTTCGCCATTTCATCACTGAAACACCCATCATGATTTTGACAAGCAATATAAATCATTATCGTGGTATCGGAATGTGCTATTTGATCAGGAGCTACACTGGTCACAAAAACCCTCAACCCCATTTCTCCAGTCACAGCCACATATAAGCAATTGGCGGATGAAACGGACAAGAACGGAGCAGTGTAGATCGCGATCAAACTTTGCATACACACCGTCGACTTGTGGCGTTTGCGACCAGCATAGCACCAGATCAGCCTGCGCAACCGCGCAGGCTCATATGGGGCTATGTTGTTCGCGATTCAGGGACCAGTTTCACTACACTTCGTAAGTTAAAAATATTCGTACGAAGATTTTAATAACTGTATCAAAAAATCTAAAAATCGGCTATTAATACGAACTTTGTTGCTAATTTTGGTTTTACACTTACGAGCCCCTTCGTCGAAGTACGAAGCTTAATAGTGAAACTGGTCCCAGTTATTTTTCTCTGGTCTTTGCAAGATGAGCAGAATATACAGTTGCTGCAAATGTCCTTGCCCTGCACTTCTGAACATACATAAACGGTTGACACTCACAATTTGAAACTACAAAAACAAAAAAAATCAGCCCAAAAATAGACACAGAAATACTCCCAAATAAACGGATACAGGCTAATTATAGTAATCAGAGATTATGTTTCCCGCGACATTCACGTTGCACATACGAATCTAGGTCAGACATATCTAGGACGCACGTTTTACGTAATATTTATTTACATTTTAGCGCGCTGGACATCAACACGAACCGTATGAATTACACTCACGACAACATAAATGACATCATTAGCTGACCTCATATGAAACAAACCATGCGAGTGTGTGTACGTGCGATATCTCATGAAAAAATACGATAATTTCTGTAACTGACGTCCAAAGTTGTCGAAATGTTCAGAGCAAATGCGGAATAGAATTACGCATCTGCTCTGAAAATTACGGCAGCTTTTGACGCCATTTGCGGAAAATATCACAGTTTATGTAAATACTTTTAATGAAAAAATCGCACATTTTCGTAGGTACATAATCACTTGTCTCATGTACTCACAACATGCACAAATTGCAACCATATACAGTGCGATATCACTATACCGAACACACTGCTGGCTACCGCCAGTGTGTTCGGTATATAGAGATAAAACTGTATATCATTTTATTCAGACAGGGTGTGTTCAACAATCTGCTGAAATCGATGCTAGGAGTTGTGAGACGATTGGGTGTTCAGGTAAAACTGAACTCCGAATAATCGGAAAGTTAGCGCCAACTGTTGTCAACGCCTGTTATCAATCTTCAACGACATTTTTGAAATCTACTTACAGTGCAACCTCTCTAAACTGGATACTATTTGAGGTACCCAGTGTGTTCAGTTTAGAGAGGTTGCACTATACTATGCAGACTCCAAGACGGGTGTGTTGTTCCAATGCGTATATAAAACATGTCGGCAGTGGAACCTCTCTAAACTGGACACCGTTTGGAAAAGTCGCGGGAATACTGGACGAGGCCTTCCGGCCTTCGTCCAGTATTCCCGCGACTTTTCGTGGGAGCTCCACAAAGTATCCAGTATAGGGATGTTACAGGTATATGAAACCTCAAAGGCAATGTGCGTTGTTGACATATTTCGCCAATTCCCGGCGTATAATAACAAAACATATCGGCTTTGGAACCTCTCTAAAACGGACACGCTGGGAGATGCCAGTATAGAGAGGTTCCACTATAGTTCAGGTATATGAACACTCCAAGACTAATTTGTTGTCAACATATTTTACAAACTTTCCAAACACGTATATGAAACAAATCTACACTTGCCATTGGATATATATTTCGAGTGACACCAATCACAGTTGGGTTGTTGCTTGTACCCTGTTTACAGAGGTTCCAATCGAGTACATACATCACTACACTGCGTTGATGTACACTATTCTTTTAATCAGATCTCATTTACTGTCCATATGTGTACTTAATATTTGTGTTTAACAACTTGAATACTTGAATCAATAAAAGGTCAGTATGCAACAACGTACACTGCCGTTCATATTCGCCAGTTGCTGAGGGTTCTTGGTGTGTCAGGTTTAGAAAGGTTCCGATATGTTACACTAACCGCCAATCTGCGATAGTGTACACTATTATGTTAACCAGATCTCATCCACTGTCCATGTACGTACATTATATTTATGTTTGACAACTTGAATACTTGCCTCAATAACTAAGTTAGCGGGCAATACGAATGCCGTTTCATATTCGCCAGTCGCTGAGGGTTTCTCGGCGTGTCAGGTTTAGAGAGGTTCCAATAGATTGGAACCTCTCTAAACCTGGCACACCAAGAAACCCTCAGTGCCTGGCGAATATGAAGAGGTAGTCGTATTGCGCTTTGTATACCACACTATAGCCGCCAAACTGCGATCACAGATCTCATTCACAGTACATGAATGCACTTTATTTTTATGTTTAACAACTTGAACACTTGACTCAATAACTAGATTAGTATACAATACGAATGCCTTTTCACAATCCCCAGTCGCTTTAATCTTTAAAGACCTTGAACTATATCAGCCACTTACGCCATCGATTCGTTGACAGTATAACAGACATTAATTAAATACGACAAGTTCTATGAGACATAATAAGAGAAATTACATGATATTTGACTCCCTGACAAATGTTTCACCTGCCTAGCAATGCCTGGGAAAACCCACAACGGGTGTGTGTTTGATACACTTTAGCACAAGATTGGCCAGTATAGTCAGGCTTAAGGAGATATGGGACCCCTGATCATCATATGATTCAAACGTAAATGTGATGGAATATATGTATAACATATAATGTGAACATTTACTCGTTACTGTAGCCCATACGACACATGGAGTGGCCAACTCGGCCATATTTCTGTGGTCAAACATAAGCAAATTTCACATCTTGTGGCGTTTGACAAAGAACTGAAAATGCGAAGTAGATATATCATGTATGATATCATATTTATGAGAAGATATAGTTGTAATGAGACTATGCAGTTGTAAGTTGTTTCAACATTTCGCCTACAGTTTAGAACAAATTTGAATTTATTTGCAATGTGACAAACGAAAAGTGTCGACCAAACGAAGAAAGTCATTTTATATAAAAAACAACAACACCTAAATAACTGTATGCGTTATTACATACCTGTTAACTTTTCCCCAAGACAAAACGATTAACCTTCGACCGAGCAGGTAAGTTGAATAAGTAGGGGCTAACAGAGTCCCCTCAATTACCCAGCTTATAAATCACTCACCCAACGACCGAGTTATAAGACGCAATAAACGCACATATCGACATGAACTTACCATGTTTGAGTGACGAATTATGTTGTCTTAAGCTGTATTCTCAAAGGTAGCCGGTTATAAGATCATAAGTATTATACTATTAATATCAATTATGATTGTGACTGGAGAAATATAGCTTATTGGTTTCGCGATCAGTGTAGACGCAAATCAGCCTGCCCGCATGCGCAGGCTGATCAGCGCTCCACTGCTCGGGATTCAGCTAGAGAAAAAGGAATCACCATGCTTGTGACAAGCGGTATGTACCCGTATGAGGCTGCTGAAACGGACTACAATACGACTAATCCCGCAAGGCCTATTTTCCAAGTCACTCGACCACAGCTATGGAAAGCTGATTGATTGCGCGGTATGCTGGCCGCTTTTACCATGACGCCAATAGCGAAAGAAACCTGAAGTTAAATTGGTGAACGTCACGCAATGTCGATGGTGTAGGTCTGTCTTCACAGGCGCGTAATCAGGGGGGTGGGGGGGGGGGGGGGGGGTGCACCCGCTAAAATTTGGCCAGGTGTGTTCACAGAGATAAAATAAGAACTACATTTCGTAAAATAAAAAATTCTCTGCTAAAATAAATAAAATTTTGCATAATATATCGCTGCCTGGCGGGCTCTAGAAACCAGGATTTGCGTTCTTTATCCAAACAATTCAGGGGGGGGGGCATGCCCACGGACCCCCTAGACAATTAGCGGCTGTCGTCGCTCAAGGCGCACCCCCATCAGCAAGATCCTGGTTACGCGCCTGCTTCACTACATGAGCATTTGTTGATTAATCTGGGTATTAAGTCCGTTAAACAGCAACACATATATATATGTTTATATGCACATCCATTCAGCAGGATTAGAATATAACCAGTTGGCTACCTGAGTGACTGGATGGAGGCCAGCGCAGGTAAGCCGATGCCAATACCGTTGAAAATGATGTCAAACTGTTCCCAATAATGTAAGCGTTTCATAAAACGTTCCCAGATAATGCTAAAATGTTCCCAAATGATGTAATCAAGTTTCAAATGTTTGACAAACGTTCCAAATGATGCTAGCATGAGTACGCAGACTATCGTCTGATTAATAGCTTCACGTTCAGAACTGCAATATCCTCCATTTTTGGCATACGTTACTGGAGAAATAGGGATTATGAGACTTGTGACCAGTGTAGCCCCTGATCAATCAAACAACACACCCATGTAGCCTGATAACGAACCATATTCCTTGTTAGGAACATGACTGGTGATGCATCGACGGTTTGGTGAACAGTGCAGATCCAGATCAGACCGTGCGGATGCACGGGCTGATCTGGATCTACACTGGTTGCAAAACGTATAAGCACCATTTCTCCAGTCACAGCCACATATGAGTCACGGCATGTGAGTTTGTACATTGGGACATCTGCGTAATTAAATACGTTTACAAAATTTACAAAAAAAATCATAACAATTTGACATGCGGAATATAATTTTGTAAACGTATTTCATGAGATTACAGTTGTCCGAATGTACAAAATCACATGGCGTTTCTCATATGTGAAGCCAGTTATTCCCAGGATTTACCTACTGAATGCAGTACGACGACCTGGCAATATAATGTGGCATCGATCCTTCCAGCTGACCAGAGGCTATGGAATTTCCGCTGTCATATGCTCCAGCCCATCATCATCAAACCATATTGGCAGGTGCATCGAGAACATATCGCTTCTCTTCATCGGACGGCCGGTCGAGGGAAAAGATCTTATGACATTAGCAACGATTGACGATTCAGGGCGTTATGCTTGTTCCCACAATGACGGCAGTAAGAATATAACATATTGTACTTCAGTAACATAATGACGGCCAGAGTATGCCCTGATCAGACTGCGCATGCGCAGCCTGATCTTGGACTACGCTGGTCGCATTATACATTTAAAAGCCGGCGGCCAAATAAAATACAAACAAAAATGGCGTTGGAAAGCTTGACACATTTTGGTTGTTTCATTATAAAAACTATAAAATCATGTATTTCAGTTCCATCAAAATGACTTCAACGAGGCGATTCTAAAATAGCATAAGTTGCAATTATTGATGTAATAAAACAGTGAAAGTAGTCCGGTTATCAGCGCCCTATACATATAGTGCCGGGTTTATGTATTAACTGCAAGTCCTTATTACATATATGTCCATACTGGTGAAAGACCAGCTTTTCAAATGTCATACAACATGTTTTTCCACAGATTCGACACAGAAAACCACGAAGCCAGTTAAATTATAGATGTCCATTATTGTAGTGCACGCCGTGAAACGGTCAGTTTTTCCAGTAGATTCAGTACTTTAGGGTTACATCGGCCGGCTCGGCTCCAACAGGCCTAGACAACATGAGTTGTACTGTCATGCTGATGCAATTTGGAAGTAATATGGGTATATATAACCCACCTGTGGACACAATGGGTCTTACATTATTTCCCAACAGTGTAGACAATATAAACACAGTTAAATGTTGATATAATTTATTCGCTGGTTGAGAAAATGGTGCTTTATAGACTGAATGTCGAGCATTGCAGCTCCTGATTCTGCGCAGGCGAATCCGGGGCTGCGATGTTCTCAAACGAAGCAAGTGATAACGTGTCAACTCGAACCATTCTACTCTCCAAGCTGTCCACAGCGATACTTGTTTCAGTTAACAATAGTAGTAAATGGTCGGGTCGACCAAGTGTTATATCACACATTCAAACGCCGTGGGATGTGGTGAGAATTGGTGTCCCGCCCCAGGATTCAACAGAGACCGGTTTGTTATATAATTACATAGTAAAACCGCTGACAAGAAATATTCAACGAAAGCGATATTTGATATAGGTCGTAAACCCGTGGCGGATAATAGGAAAGTATCGTGAAAGCGGGGAGTAGTTAATTGTGCCAGGCTATGGAACAATATCACGCGAAATTTCTGATTCATATCGGCTCTTGATAAAAAATATTTAAAAGATGAATGAAAATGGACGACCAACAGCGGATAATTGTTACCTAACACGGAATAAATGATCTAAACGTCGCTGAAAGTGAATAATCTGGAAGGTTGGTGTGGAAAATGGACCTTAAGGCAAACATAAACACTACCAGTGTAGATCTGGATCAGCAATGGCACTTAATAATGTGTCGTATATAGGCGGCATATGGGTTGCTGCGATTGGGGGCGTACGGCAAATAGAATGCGGTATACTGGGGCCAGTAAACAAGTCTGTGGAATGTCTGTGATGGCTGGGATGCAAACTGCTTAAGAAGAAATGTATTTACCAATGCATGATGACCTCTAGATCACGATCCGAGAAAACCGGGTAGATTGCCTTTGTGACCAGTGCAGACCCAGACGAGACTGCGCATTCGCGCAGTCTCGTCTGGGTCTACGCTGTTCACCATTTCAACATGGAACATCCAGTGAATAATATTAAAGGCCACCAGGCTGCATTGATGTGGAAACTGACCATGGTCCAAACTGGGCAGAAAGGAATAAACCCGGTTTTGTGACATCGTGACTATATATGGGAAAAGGTGACGATTACAGTAACACAATCTAGTATTCGCGAACTGTAGTATCATGGTTTCATACTGATTGAATGGTAGTCATATCATTAAGAATTTTATGATGGTATCAAATAAACACTAGCGATTGTTTTGATACTGTTTGGTATTAACCTGGGAATGCTACAGAGCAGTATTATATTATACCTTCACAACGACGTTATTATGTACTAGTAAGTAGTACCAGAAACCTTATTACATGAGCTTTATGTGGGATAACCATTATGTATTTCGATGTGAAACTATCCCCCATTATCCTCAGTTTTGTCCAGGTGTTATTCGGAGATATGATTGATTGATTGGAGTTTCAGGTCCGTACAGGTGAGCCATCACCATTGATTCTTCCTATATAACATATCTAGTGGCCACACATTTTACTATTCTATGCAAATTTCATTTTTCGTATGGATGCTGTGGGACCCATTTTCCCATAACCTGCATCCATTCTGCTCTGGATATACACTAATTAAAATGTAGGTATAATTAGTGTTAAGAAAGAAAAATTTAATGTCCTGTGGCCAGACTGGTGGTAGCCCAAAAGGTCAGCGGCTGGCTCACATGACAAACATGTTCCAATTTACAAAATAAACCCCAAAAACATGCTTGAAAAGTATGTATATGACAAGCAAAGAGTGCCTATGGCATAAAACATCTAGATTATTGTCTTTACCGTACTAATTTTGAATAGCTGATGTTTTAGTGTGGTCAAACATGTAGCCAACGTGTATGAGTGACGTACGTGTGAAGCGACGCCCTTTTTCGCATTGTTGTTTATCATTTTCTTTTAATATTTATATTTAGCACATTTGCAATCTAAATTCATATTCATGAGCAAGCAAAAACTTTCTCGTGACATAAATAGAGAATAGTAGGTTAGTGCCGTGAATGGAAAAAAATATCTGGCAAGGCTCAGGAATTTCTTTATTTCTCATCAGAAGTATATGTTGTGACCACAACATATACTTTGGTTCAGAAATAAGAAAAATAGATAGAGAATAGTAGGTTAGTGCCGTGAATGGGAAAAAATATCTGGCATGGCTCAGGAATTTCTTTATTTCTCATCTGAAGTATATGTTGTGACCACTCATTTGAACCGTCTCGCCGATGGTCACAACATATACTTTGGTTCAGAAATAAGGAAAATAGATAGATAATAGTAGGTTAGTGCCGTGAATGGGAAAAAATATCTGGCAAGGCTCAGGAAACGGGATGGGCGAGGCTCTGCCGAGCACATCCCGTTTCCGTGCCGCGCCAGATATTTTTTTCCCATTCACGGCACTAACCTACTATTCTATTTATCCCGTCAACACCTACAAATGGCTATAAAATGCAAAAATAGTATTGACTGGATATCAAAAATGTTTCACGGCACCGTGTTTCACGGCACATACGCACTGTGTTGACGGGACAAACAATTCATAATGAATGCAGAGTCATGGAAATGTAAGACAACCGAAAACTATGCCTCGTTATCTTGTTAATGAATATAACTATAATAAACGCCTGACTTAACCACTGACCCTAAACATAATAGCGGAACATCAAACATAATTAGGTCGTTAGTAATATAAAAAGCAGCATATTTTGTGGATGATACACATTCGTAATTTATTCAAGGTCAAATGGCGTTGTACCGGGCCAAGGGGTCGATATGATGTCTGCAAGCTAAACCATAAGGCCGTACAAAATTCTTTCTCTGTTAAGCGTCCGCGTACGAGTAGGGTTTAAGAGTGGTTCTGTGAAAAAACAAACATAAAATGTATGCTATTTGACACTATTTACCGGCGAAGTGATATTAAATCTGATTGGGGACGTGTGCACGTTTTATATCTGTTCGAATTTACACTTAATACTTTCTTCTTATTTTTTTTCCTAAAGTTTGATGGCGGAAATTTAAATTTATGCTAAAACCTTCCTCAACCCTTTGCATACTGCAAAGGGTTGAGGAAGTTTTTAACATAAATTTACATTCGTTTTTTCTCAAGACCTTGTTGGTTTTGGCGATATGGGTGGATGCTTAACAGAGAAAAATAATGTCATTGCCTAATTATACCGTGTACATGATTGTGCAAGATGGAAGCGATGTGACAAACAGCCTTTTCACCACCGCCTGCGTTAATCTTGCCAACATGGCAATGTTTAGGAACATCTATTGGCAATATCAACTCGCAATCAAGCAGCTCAGCTCAGGCTCAGCCAATCAAGCTGCTTACTTTCAAACACAATATTCAAGTATGTTTTTAGCACAAACATTTACAAATAGTGGCAGGATTAGCGCAGGCAGCGGTGTAATAGTTCAACTACTGCGCATTGTCTGTACACCGTGACGACGTCAAACAATTGTCACAAAATATTTGTTGTAATAACCAAGGTTATTTTATGACACTGTAAAACAGCTAGAATTTGAATATATATGTATGTATATGTGACTGGAGAAATGGGGCCTATGGGATTTGTGAACAGTGTTGCTCCTAATCAAATAGCACGCTCCTGTAGCCTGACAACGATATATAATATATATATATATATTGCTCGTTTGAAGAATGGTATTTGTTTCAGTGATGGACTGGCGAACAGTGCAGATCCTGATCAAACTGTGCGGATGCACAGGCTGATCTGGATCTACACTAGTCGCAAACCCCATACTCCCCATTTCTCCAGTCACAGCCATATGTATGCCATGTTATTACCAAGTCTATGCATACAAGCAGACAAATAAGAGCACTTAAAATTCGCCCTACTTTCTAAGCCAATCGCTGGGCAGCATTGTGCTCCACTAATTTCACATATTGCAACGTGGAATCCCAATACGTTATATATTACATATTTAATGATTAATGGAAAATGGGACATGGCATTGTACACTTAGCTGAACTATAAGTGTGTTATTGTTCACATATTTGATTTTTCAGGAACTAAATGCTGCGGTGGCTAGCGCTCCGTCGCATTTAATTCCTTCAACATCCAATATGTGAACAATAACATAAAACAGTGTTCTAATACCTAGCCACCTTACGGTATTGGCCAAATTCACACCTAATATATAAATAATGTGTGTACATGCACAGCCTTCCGTTATGAATAATTAATAAGGCCTAAGTGGCTATGTCAGACTCCGTTTTATGGTCAGTGAATCGTATTACCTTACTCATCTAAACACGTGAATGTATCATAGAGGCCTTCGGACACGTAGCAAGGCGTTATAATATGTTACCGGAAAACCCAGTAGTTTCAAAACATATCTGGAGCCCGTTTCACTAAACTTCGTAGGACTAAAATCTTCGTAAATGTCACATAAACATTTTTTCTTGTAAACAATTATTGGATTTACGTTTATTGAGCATAGGCTGCATATGCAGCCTATGCTCAATAAATGTAAATCCAATAATTGTTTACAATAAAAAAATTTAATGCGACATTTACAGACTATCATAATTTTGCACTTACGAACATTTTAGTCGTACGAAGTTTAGTGAAACAGCCCACTGGTTCGTTAAGGACCCATTCTATCCCTATGCCACACACATACTATACCACATTTACGAAGCAATTATCTTTGAATCAATCGATGATCAGGTATATAAACGGTTCTTAACACATACACCTCATGATGCCATGTAAAATGGATTGAGTGTGATATTAAGATTGAATTGAATTGAAATTGAATTGAATTGAACAGAACGAGCAATGCAGACTCAGATTATACATGTTCAGGTCTGGTTAGCATGTACAGGGGAACATCTCTAAACCGGACACCAATACAACGTCTGTGATCATACTTTTGGCGGGTTTCTTGGTCACTTATCTCAAGTGATAATGCCTGTTTGTGATCGCATAGCACACAGCTACGTCTCAGAATTATCAAATGCCTGATTTACAGTGAAACATCTCTAAACCGAACACCCTGGGGACCTCCCAGGGTGTCCGATTTAGAGAGGTTTCACTGTAGATTGATTAATTTGTCTACTGAAGGGGTGTTTGCTGTTTGCAATGCTGCTAACATTATGCTTCAATAAAGTTCGGTAAATAGTATTATTGTGTATGCTGTGAGAAATATGTCTTAACTTAATGTACAGTGAAACCTCTTTAAACCGGACACCCTGGGGTGTCCGGCTTAGAGAGGCCTCTCTGTAAATCAGGCATTTGATCATTCCGAGCCATAGGTGTGTGCTATGCGGTCACGAACAGACATTATCACTTGAAATATATGACCAAGAAACTCATCAAAAATAAGATCACAGATGTTGTCTTGGTGTTCGGTTTAGAGAGGTTCCCCTGCAGATGAATGCGAATTGTATGGGCATGTAGTGGACGTATATGCGACTATGCACGTTTTCGTATGCACTTTCCACATTTAAATGATGATACTATATTACACGGACCGATCTCTGATTTCACATTCGCCAGCGGTCTCGACGATCTCCATTGAATTCCCTTTCCGCTACATTGCCGTCAGTCACCGTAAAACCCGCCACTAGTGCACTAGGGGGGAAGCCGTGACAATAGACACGGTAGGAGGGCGATGGAGGTCAATTTTCACACCGGCCTATTCTTGTAAGAGCCCTTTAATATATCGTACATCCCGGGTTTACAAATTAACATCCACCCAGCTTCATTGAAAGGCAACCACAAGACGGACCGTAAATAAAATCCAATTGACAACGTGTCTAGACGCCATCCAACACAATGGGAGTTTTTCTCCGATTCGCTAATTTCGTTTCGCCGTGTGGGTACAATTTTATATTAATTCTATCTGCTATGTGAAGCCCAGTCTTGTCGAAACGTATAGTATTATTAAACGAAATGTTTTTTAAGTTGGTGAAAGTATCGCCAGTTTTTATGTCGTTTACGCAGTATGTTTCCATGGCAATGTTTGAGCAGTTAAGGCGGGAGCCAAACAATGTCGTCTACTGTTGTTTCTTATTTTGTCTTTTCTCGCAATCAAAACATGTTTTGAAAGCATTTTAGAATCATTGAAAATGATTCTAAAGTGCTGACAAATCATGTTTTGATGCGAAAAACGGAAACTAAAAAGTACCAAGAGCAAGTAAGCAGAGGCTCAGCCGCATGCACCGACAAACAAAACATTTAATTTAACGCAAATCTGGACGAACTGACGGACGAACGGGCGCATACACGTGCTATAAACAGTGGACGACACATGGTACTTCACCAGTGTAGAGGTTTAGCATAAGCAGCAACAGACATGTGCTAAGGGAGGGTTTCTCTGAGCTGCAATTGAATTTGTCGCCAAATTGGGACATATTGTTACTTAGGAAATTGAGGTTCGCTAAAAGTCGCCAAAGGACAGACGAACTATATTGAGGTAATTCGGTTACACTTTCTACATATTATATACACTAGCTGCACGTTTTCCGTTTTATACGCAATACGTTGCACTACAGTGAAACCTCTCTAAACCGGACACCCTGTGAGGTATCCAAGGTGTCCGGCTTAGAGACGTTTCACTGTAAATCAGGCAGTTGATCATTCTGAGCTATATTTGTGTGATATGCGATCACGAACATACATTATCACCTGAGATAAATGACAAAGAAACTCATCAAAAATGAGACCACATGTGATTTCTTGGTGTCCGGTTTAGAGACATTCCACTGTATATCGCTACACCACAGTCAACGGTATAAAAACACATCTTGATATTTCATTCGAATTGTCTCCAAGGAGACAATTCTAATGAAATACCAAGATGTGGTTTAAAACTTTTCGGAATAACATTTCCGCGCACTAACATATAGCAATCATCTGCAGAACGTTGACGTTCATACTTCGCTATTTTGTTATTGAGAGTAAATTCTACAATATTAAACAAAAATATTACCATAAACTTACATAATAATGTGCGTACAGGTGTTAGCAAAATTGTAAGGTCACTCTCCACGAAGTAGAAAGTAAACAAAGAACGCTTCAAACGCAATTTGGAAATTCTAGTACGTCAAAACACTTATGTAATGCAATGTAATGTAATGTAATGTAAGTTAGAGTTATGTACTCAGAACTACATATACACACAATATAGGTAGTGCCTTTTAGTTTACCCAATCCCGTTGGTCAGTTAAGTATTGACAAACTGTGGTCGCAGTCATGACATGTGGCTGTGACTGGAGAAATGGCGCTTATGGAAATTGTGACCAGTGAAGTACCTGATCAAACATCACACACTGATGTAGCCTGATAACGATCTATATTGTTTGTTAGAAGCATGAGGGGTGATCCATTGATGAAATGTCGAACAGTGCAGATCCTGATCAGACGGAACGGATGCCCAGGCTGATCTGAGTTTACACTGGCCACAAAAAGCGATAAGCGCAATTTCACCAGTCATATCCACTAAGCATGAGTATCATTATTAACCCTTATATCGCCATCCTATTTTTTTTTTTTCGTCTGCTGTTTATTTTCTATTTCCCATTTGTATCAACAAAAACATGCTTCCGTTCTGATTTTGGGATTTTCTATCCAATGCAGCAGGTTAAAAGCGGAATCGAACCAGTTAGCCCGGCCTTAAATGACGTTAACTGTCGATAGACCGTTAAACACCAATACGCCAAAACAAATTCAATGGATATGTATGTCAGTGTATATCCGGCCCTATAGCAGATCAGGACCAGCAACTGGCAGGCGGGATCGATCGGCCCACTACTGGGGCCCGTTTCACTAAACTTCGTGCGACTAAAATCCTGGTAAGTGCAAATTTAGGATCGTCTGTAAATTTCAATTGATGGATTTTCATTTATTGAGCATAGGCTGCAAATGCAGCCTGTGCTCAATAAATGTAAATAGAATAATTGTTTACAAGAAAACATTGTTAATGCGAAATTTACAGACTATCATAATTTTGCACTGATGAACATTTTAGTCGTACGAAGTTTAGTGAAACGGGCTCCTGGTGTCTGTGACTTCTCCAATGGGGCTTATGGGAATTGTGACCAGTCAAGCTTCCGGTGAAATAGCACGCTCCTGTAGTCCTGTAGCATGATGCCGATCTATATTGCTCGTCAGAAGCATGACTGGTGTTTCATTGATGGAATGGCGAACAGTGCATATCCGGATCAGACTGTGCGGATGCACAATATGATCTGGATCTACACTGGTCACAAAACCCATATGCCCCATTTATCCAGTCACATGTTTTAGTGCCATAGTTCCCCACCATCTGCATTAATCATGCCAACATTTGTTGCCAACCTTTGTTTTTACTTTCAAATTCTTGAATATCGTGCTTAACATCAAGCAGCTTCATTGACTGAGCCTGAGCTGTGATATAGCTCAGGCTCAGCCAGTCAAACTGCTTGATTACGAGTTGAGATTGACACTGTATTTTCAGAAACGTTGACATATGGGCAATGTTAATGCAGGCGATTGTGTATGTCTATTGGCCGTATAGACGGAGAACAGGTGACAAGAACACGTGCAATAATGTATCATGAAACGAGCTTTGTATTGGCCGAATACGTACTGACTGATAACATAATGTCGTATCAGGCATTGACCCGATAAGAATATCCGGGTTACAATGGATTGAAAACAGACGTTTCATTTGTCGAATGGCGTCACATGACGTTACGGAATGACGTCCGTGACACAATGTAAACAAGTCCGCGTTCATGTCACATTTCATCATTCTGGAGCATAAAACGTTACCTGATAAATAGAATAACATGCTAGTGTCTTGTGCTATCAATTTTATCAGGCTCGGCTCGGAAACGGTAGGAATTCCTCACGAGCCTCGGAATTCCTACGCGTTTCCTAGCCGTACCTCATAAACATGATATCAAAATACACTAGCCTGATATTCTCTATATACATATACCATGATGTCACCAGGGTGGCAGCACCTCGTGTTGAGACCGTGTTTATGAGACTTTATCAGCATATTCTCAAAAGTCGTACTGGAAGTCAGACAGTTTCGTTGTGTACCAATTCAGAAGGTAGTTGATGCTTGTGCGTCTGTCTTTGGATAAATGTGTACATTGGTGATATATCCATAATACTTTATGAATATTTGAAACTCTGTTCTATGGAACATGCGCAGTATCATTGGTGAACATGTATTCCGTTAATTTAACATACAACTATTTGAATTAGGTCCCCGTTTTGTTTTGGGACACCCTGTACATGAAATCACGTAGAACAGTCCGACAATCGAATAAGAATCGTATCATTTTTCTAATTCTAATGTTAGCATATCACAGCCACATACTTGGGAAATGATAGACCCGGAACGCAAGCTTCATTTTGCCAGCCAGTGGCCAATTGCTATAGCTTTTCATGGCGTCTCCGACATACAAGCAATTTAAACATATATTCTGTTGGAAAACTAGTTCGTTGGAGTCAACAAGCTGGCTATCTGATTGCCGCGATGAATGAACCATATCAGGAAGGGCAGACCTAATGGGTTTGTTTAAAGAACAACACAACAACAAATTGGTGACTTGAGTCGCACTTATCGGGTATATGAATAAGTAGAAATGTTGGTAACTTATTGACATACGGGGAAATAAATTAAAACATACCACTATGCATACCTGTTTGGCCGGGAATTGCGGACAGGCATGAAAGCAGACATAGACACAGACGAACGGACGCACAATAAGTAGACAGAGGTGTAATTGAAAAGCAATACACAAACATATCTACAGCTGTTGTATTTGACAATTAACCTGGTACGGTTCAAAGACACCGCCTATCACGCGAGAACGGGTAGCTTAAAAGCTGAACTTGACTGTAGGATATGGGTCGATATGTTTGTTGGAATTTGAGTGTATTTATTTATCAAAGTTGGTGAAAATTGCAGATCAAAAGCGGAATAATTCCGCTTCAGATCTGCAATTTTCGCCAACTGTTTGGGTAAAATACCGCGAACATTACCATCAAAGTAGAATGGCTCAGTCACCAGCGACTTGTCATATATTCGGTCATGGGTGAGACATTAAAGTCAGATGGAAGGTAGAGATATACCCATGCGCACTGTATTGTTTTACGACGAACCTCTTTAACTAGTTCTTTTGGTGTTTGAAAATACGTATCACTGGTGTCGGGTTTGACTTTAACCTCTGGTGTTTTGTCGATTAAATCATTAGGTGTTTGACACGTAACGTATACATACACCCAGATACAACTTAGAGCCGAACTATAATTACAGAGGCTAGTGAACGGGCCGGTTTGGGATTAGGCAGTGTCAGATGTTAGTACTTGGTGGGTCGCTGGTGCACTAATGCACTAAACAATTTTAACGATATTGATTGGGGAATAATCGTAAATTAATGACGTCGCAAATTAGTAAAGAAGTCAGAGCTCACGAGAAATTGGAATGGACTTATATACGCATATGGTTTTGTTTGTTTGGTCAATTTTGAAGCCATTGATGGACAAATACTGCATTTGTTTTCGAAATCAATAACGGCAATCCGATAACAAACAACAAACGAAAACGAATGAAAATTCAGTGACAACGATCATTCTGTACAACGATATGAATAGAAACGACTGTCGTGTTTATGTAGATGAAAACGATATTTTCGTTTAAATACTCCGCTTTCAACAATTTAAACGGCTGTTGTTTCTTTCAACGCATCGTTTTGACATCGTTAAACGATATATATATATGCAATCGTTGACTTGTGCACACAGGAACAAATCCTGTGCGGATGCACAGACGGATCTGAATCTACACCGGTCGCAAAACCCCAAAAGCCCCCTTTCTCCAGTCACAGCCACATATCATTGATGACAATTAGCAACAATTGTATTCACCGTATAACTGTGCCAAATTTGTTAATTTCTGCCAGCGTGTCACGATCATTTCTGTAAGCCGCTACACTATATATAGGAAAAGGAATCATGAGTATACTACTAGTAAGATTGAACCCTTCCACCCCTAAGTAACTGGAATGAACAGTTATATGTTAAAAAAAATCCGACCAATCTAGTCATCACAAAATGATTACTAGTCCATTTATAAAAAGGGGGTGTTTTTTTGTAAAACAAAATGAAATTTACTTGCAAAAAGTGCAGATCCTGATGAGCCGGTTCGTCACGAGCCGGCTCATCTAGATCTACACTGTTTGCCAATACCACTATACAGGTATGTAGTGCTGTAAGGTTAATGTTGAAAAAACGAGAGTTGAAAGCGAACGTCGAACTTGTTGATTACCGTATATGGATTGAAAATATAATATGTGTAGACGAGTTGGGTTACATGTTACATGCAAATATCGCAAGAGCAATGACCGCGTGCTGATAGGGTGTCCGTGCAATGACAATACCTTCGTTGGCAGAGCACGCTAATAACCAAAGTAATAGAAGGAGTCAGTGGAAGAATGGGTCTCACATCATGAGGGCTAGCGTTCAGTGAAAATAGAGGCTGACACAATAAGGGCTAGTGAACAGTGGGAAAATGGGGCTAACTCCACGAGGGAAGGAGTCAGTGGAAAAAGAGCGCTAACTCCACTGACCCCTTCAGAAATCGACAATGAAGATAATTCATGAGAATGATACACATGGCATCCATCCGTAGATTAAAGCACCAATGTATATCAATAGCACAGTCACGGTGTTTGATGGTGAATAAATAATTAACGTGAAATTGTTGTTACGGCTCCGTGTGTGTGTTGTGGCCACTGACACCTTTTATTGACGTATTGTTGGCAGGTACGCGTGTTGGGTCATTGATTGCATATTGTAAAGTTGCGGGGGTGGGGTTGGGGAGGGGGTAGTGGGGCGGGGCGGCAGTGTACACACTCTGTACTTCTGTCGTCTTAGCATAGTGTGGCAGGTCGATAGATCAACACACCAGTTCGGATTGCAATCCGCGTTGTTCGCTGGACATTATCTGATAATATGGCGAAAAGTGTAGACCCAGATCAGACTGCGCAGATGCGCGGTCTGATCTGGTTTTACATTGGTCGCAAAGATAATACGTTCAGCTTTGTCAGAGTGGCACAATTTTCAGTTGAAAGTATATCAAAACAATATAAACCTAGGATAGGAAATGTGGCGTATGTCATTTGTAATCAGCATCGGTTTGTTAGAAGCATGACGGGTGTTTCATTCACTGAATACGCTGATGGATGCGCAGCTGATCTACTGTCTGTTCCACGTTTTTTTGCCGACGCACTTTTGGCTATTAAACACATTAAATCTAAAAAATATTGAAATGTAAGTACTTTTTCACCAATAACAAAAGTCACCCTCCACAATTTCTTTTGTTTGATGAACTTCCATCAAATTGGGAGTAAAGGAGGAGGAAGCAGTGGGGGAGGAGTCAAAGAAATAAAAAATTGTAAATTGACTCTGAAACCTGGCTAGATAGTTTGGAAATGATGTAAATGATAAAACAAAAAAGTTAGAATTTGAAAATCGGCCCACAAATAAAAAATCATGCAAAACAATCTATGTTTAGCCCCATGTTAAATTCCCATAGAAAAAATGTTTTTTCGCAATAGAATTAATATTTGATGGAATTTTTTCAAATAATTTATTTTGGGGAGGGTGACTGTTTTGTTATTCATGATAAAACATATTTTCATTTATATATTTTTAAGATTTAATGTGTTTAATGGCCAAAAGTTCGTCGGCAGAAAAACGTGGAACAGTCAGTAGACCTACTCTAGCCCCATGGAAGATACGTCACATAAGTCTTCACATAAGTCTTCACATAAGCTCACATTGAGCTTGTTCTCTAATTCTTATTCACAATTTATCCCGTCAACACAGTACGTATGTGCCGTGAAACACGGTGCCGTGAAACATATTTGATATCCAGTCAATACTAGTTTTGCATTTTACAGCCATTTGTAGGTGTTGAAGGGATAAATAGAATAGTAGGTTAGTGCCGTGAATGGGAAAACATATCTGGCGCGGCACGGAAACGGGATGTGCTCGGCAGAGCCTCGCCCATCCCGTTTCCTGAGTCTTGCCAGATATTTTTTCCCATTCACGGCACTAACCTACTATTCTCTATTTCTGCCCATGTATGTTGACGTATACATGTATTTAATCTGAAATAAATATTGTGACTGGAGAAATGGGGCGTATGGGTTTTACGACCAGTGTAGATCCCGATCAGCCTGTGCATCCGCACAGTCTGATCAGGATCTACACTGTTAGCCATTCCATTAATGAAACACCGATCATGCTTCTAACGAGTAATACGGATCGTTATCAGACCACAAGAGTGTGCTATGTGATCAGGGGCTACACTGGTCACATATCGCATAAGCCCCATTTCTTCAGTATTGTCCACATGTGACTGACGAAACATTTGACGCAACTTGCGAGCGCAGAAGTAGAATCAACGACGCTGTTATCAACTCGGTAAGAAATGTTCATTGACGCAAACATTGAAAGCTAATAAAAGTTCAGATGCAATACAGATTTTCGCCAAAAATATATTGTTTTCAATCATGCTCCGCCATGAGTCATGCCATATTTAGATCACGGTTCGTCCGCATGTGCGAGGAGATAATCCACGAGCTATTATCGATCGTACATGCGGACGAACGTGACCTAACTGTGTTTTCACATCCTAATGTCCATATATATAATCTTTATTTCCTCCATATAGGAGAGCATAACATGTACATGTATAGTAACAATGTCAAGCGAATTAGGAACGTATGTACTGACATAAATATTGTGACTGGAGAAATGGAGTGTATGGGCTTTGCGACGTATGTATCGTATGTATCGAAAAGAAATGAAAGAAAATACAATGTATGCCATATGTTATAGTGTACCAATTAGATGGATTGAATGGCAAACAGTATAAACCCTGACTGAACCATGCAGATGCATTGTCCAATCTGGGACTAGACTGGTTGCAGGTAGTTAATGATTTACCATTCTTTGTTCATAAGGAATCAGGTCATGACCTCTGAGTAACTCTCTGCAGAAACCACCAGACCTCTGTAATGGGCGTTATGCCCCGGTCAAATAGCTTGGGGTCACACACAATGAATGCAGGATCGCTGTTGCAATGCTTAATTGTTGTCTGCAATTGTTCTTGTGCAATTCATATAATCATGTAATAACTCTTTTGAGACTGAACACCGATGACTAGTATTTGAGCTACACTGAGTCGAAACATAATACTATAACATGTAGTTGTTCACAGTCATTTGCATATTACAGATGGTTCCAAACATGATTCAGAAGACAGTCCGATGTCTAAATTGACTTTGATATTCGTATTAAAAGCCAATTTAGACATAGTTGTTCTGATTTCATTTCGTCATTGATATTTGCTGTGTGTATGTAGATGGATGGATGAAATGTGCATGTAAAATATCTAAGGTTTGCATTCAATGAGTAATTAATTATAGCAATTTGAACTGTGTTGAACAAACACAGTTCTCAGAATAAGTTTGCTATTGTCAGCATTTGAGGCAATGGTCAAGTGCTTTCTATAACGTCCGTGTTGCTGAGTATAAAGGGCATTGTTTGGGTTGCCAGGGAGCTCTTGGAAATGTTACATTATAGAATCAGCATGTCTCTTTGTCTTTCATCTTTCGATCAAATTGAGTCGTAATTCCCAAATTCAAAATAAGTTTAGAAACAGAATGAAATTAATAACATATACAACCACCACTCACTATATAACACATACTTCGCGACCAATAACAACGGTTATATAAAAATAGCTACACACTAGGAACATATCATAAATGTATATATACTGAAACGATTTAAAAACGCAACACACATGTATTTATTTATTGCTATTTATACCGCAACCAGCGTCTGAAGTAACCTAATAAAGGGGGCCGAATAAACATCATCTATATTCGCTACTAACCGTATATACATCAAAGTAGCATAATAAACTTGCACTTTTGTTTTTGTGCTCAGTTTGCATATAATTACAATGTAACCGGGTACCAGCCGTACTAGCTTTATTTTCTCAACTTTGATCTCTCGTCATGTGACAAGTGGGTTCAAAATAGCAAGTGTTGGAATAATTTTACGACTAAAATGTTCGTACGTGCAAATTTAGGATCGTCTGGAAATTTCAATGGACGGATTTACATTTATTGAGCATATGTTCATAATCAGCCTATGCTCGATACATGTAAATCCAATAATTGTTTACAAGAAAACACTGTTCATGTGAAATTTACAGACTTTCATAATGTTGCACTTACGAACATTTTAGTCGTACGAAGTTTAGTGTAACGGGCCCCTGGTGAAAGTGTGGTCATACGTCAATGTCTGATATGTACGGAGCCCCGCAGGGGACGTATAATTCTTTTTTTTTATTAATTTATTAATTCGTTCCCACGAAATAACAATTCGTTCCCTCAATTTAACAATTCGTTCCCACGCATTAACAATTCGTTCCCACGATATAACAATTCGTTCCCACGAAATAACAATTCGTTCCCACGGGAACGAATTGTTAATTAGTGGGAACGAATTGTTATATCGCCGGGCCCCCAGTTGTCGTTCTACAACATTTACAACACATATCTATACTTTTAAATCTACGTGAAAATGACCTGTCAAAGACATTCAGCGAAAACTCTGTCTACAGTGGCCAGTGGGGATATAACGTGGCAGTTTAGTATGGGTGCTTGATAGTTTTATTTCCACACGTCAGCTTAAATTACTTTGGTGGTGAATATTGCGTTTTCTCAGACGGGCGTGGAATAAGTTCCACTGTATTATCGGTCCGTAGATGCCAGTCACAGCGCGATTGATTTGTTACATCGGCTGGATGTGTGACTGTGACTGGAGATATGGGGATTATGGGTGACCAGTGTAGCTCCTGATCAAATAGCGCACCCCTATAACCTGTCAACAATCTATAGTTCTTGGTATATACAAGCATGCTGGACGGAATAGATGGAATGGCCAACAGTGAAGATCCTGAGCAGACTGTGCGGATGCACAGGCTGATCTGGATCTTCACTGGTCGTAAAAGACATCAGCCCCACTTCTGCTTACAGCCACATATGTGACTGCGATTGGAGAAATTGGGATTATGGCATGTGCGTTCAACATAGATCATGATCAGGGGACCGTTTCTAAAAAATTTGTACGACTAAAATGTTCGTAGGCGCAAAATTATGATAGTGTTTAAATCCACACTAACAACGTTTTCTTGTAAACAATTATTGGATTTACATTTATTGAGTATAGGCTGGATATGTAGCATATGCTGCATATCCAGCATATACTCAATAAATGTACATAAATCCATCAATTGAAATTTCCAGACGATCCTAACAGACTTACCAACATTTTAGTCGTACGAAGTTTAGTGAAACGGCCCCCAGCTATCTAGCATGGTCGTTTTAATTTTAATCCCGGATTCCATGGAAATGCTCATGCAGTTTCATACGGGTTAATACTGTTTGCTAGGAGCAGGATACTTGTTTCGCTCACTGAATGGATGCGCAGGCTGATCTGGATCTACACTGTTCGCAAAGATCACACTGTCCACTTCTCCTCCCACAGCCGCATATGAAATCGAACCATATTACGGTAATTCAAGGAAATGAGTTTGTTATTTGGACATATGGTGTAGACTGTTGGCGAAGTTTTCCGACCAAATAATTCCACATCTGCTCTGGTCTTCTTCAAGAGCCCACGTTTGTTCAATAAGTCCACCCCATCTTCAAATATGGTTCGTTCAGTACGGCATACGTCATGCCTTAAATGTCACTATGTCTTATATACGGATTCTTCTCAAACTTGTGCCCGTCAGACATTTCCTTGCCTTGAGATGAAGTGCCGTCTCTAAGAAATCGAGCGGCGACTTTATCAAACAGAATATCGCTGTAATGTATCTATATTATCCAGTCAACACAGAGCGTATGTGCTGTGAAACACGGTGCCGTGAAACATTTTTGATATCCTGTCAATACGACCTAATCACTGCGTATGCATATGTGCGGTGGTTGGGGTTATTTTTTTTCATTTTAAAGCCATTTGTATGTGTTGACGGGATACATAGAATAGTAGGTTAGTGCCGTGAATGGGAAAAAAATATCTGGCGCGACACGGAAACGGAATGTGCTCGGCAGAGCCTCGCCCATCCCGTTTCCTAAGCCTTGCCAGATATTTTTTCCCATTAATGGCACTAACCTACTATTCTCTATATATCTATAATATGTATTCAATATCTTATTTCGATCGGAAAATAGTGTAGTGAAACTTATGTTAGAAATGTTCCGTTTTGTAAAGTATACAGACCTTTTCTCAGTGAGATGATTTACATTCGTTATCAGCACATAATATATTACATTGTCGTGGAGATATTAAGACAATGGGAAAATAAATTACTTAAAAAATACTAATTGGCGAAGATGATTATCTGAGATACACTTTATGATACCATCAGCCTGACAGCAGTGACCATGGTAACAGCCGGTATAGAAGGGCAAATCGACTATTGTGTATGCGTAACACAACCGTTATACTCGCGTACCGTCCGTAGCCACGTGTGTAATATTAACAATGAATTAGATTTGATATTTATTAAACTTGTTGACTAATTTCACAATAAACTCGTCATATATTGAAGTTCTTGATTGATTTCATGATTGAATGATTTCATAAGAAGGTCAGTCAACAAATACCATATTCAATAATTGATAATATGTGTCTTTGACTGGAGCAATGATGCAAAGGCTGATCTGGATATATACTGGTCGCAAACACGATAGGCCTCAAATTTCCAGTCACAGTCACATATAAGGCCCTCTTTTTTTCTAAATATTCCGTGGTCCATTCCGTGGCTGAGTGACTGGATTTCTGTGGCCGAAAGACTGCATGTTTCGGTGGACAATTGTCTTTTCTGTGGCCGAGTGACTGACTTTAGTTTTTATGAACAATTTTCTTTCTATGTTAAGTCTCTACGGAGCCCCACAGGGGACATGGACTTTTTTTTAATAATTCATTCCCATTTGTTCCCTCAATTTAACAATTCGTTCTCTCGAAATAACAATTCGTTCCCACAATATAACAATTCGTTCCCACGAATTAACAATTCGTTCCCGTGGGAACGAATTGTTATTTCGTGGGAACGAATTGCTAAATTGAGGGACTAATTGTTAAATTGAGAGAACGAATTGTTCTTTCGTGGGAACGAATTAATAAAAAAAACCATGTCCCTGCGGAGCTCCGTACTTTTCCGCTACTAGCTAGCCGTCCGAAGTGACACGATGAAGTCAGTCAATGCAACATCACCGTTCACCGTGAGCAGGAAAACCTACACTTGCAATTCCATGAACTACCAGGCGATCCTGGCGTAGATGTGGCCATTTCATGCGATGTTGAATATTTTGAAGTCAATGACACTGATGGCGATGACATAGTGGATAATGCGATGGTCGCCATACGTAGCTGGGGTCAGTTTTACTAAGTTGGGAACAGTTACAGAACAAATGTGAATCACAATAACGTTTTGTTCTGAGTTTGCGTTCAAGTGTCCCCGTTTGTTGAATAATTTGACAATGTATAGCATGGTCTGTTTCAAATGCTGCCATCTCTACTGTACGGACAAGAACCGAGCCTGATAACCCCGAGATAAATATACATTAGCCTGGTATTCTATTTATCAGGTGACGTATTATGCTAAGATTGTCGGATCGACCGTAATGCATCGTATCAGTATCAATACCTGCTACGGTATTTTATATCAGACAGCATGTTTTCGGGAAATGCATAACGGGTTATATTGTTGTATAGCATACACCACCACCTGCGCTAATCTTGCCGATATTTGTCATTTTTTATTTAATAAATGCTTGAATACTGTTCTTGAAATGAAGCAACTTGATTGACTGAGCCTGAGCTGTAGCACAGCTCATGCTCAGCCAATCAAACTGCTTCATTGCGAGTTGGGATTGCCAATGGAAGGTCAGAAACGTTGACATCTTGGCAAGATTAACGCAAGCGGTTGTGTTATGAGTGACCCGTGTATTGGCATTCCGTCGGATCGGATCAGTATAGGGACCGGCTTATCATTACTGTGCGTGCTCAGAATCAGGCCAACCCAGTTTAACGTTAGAGTATATCTAGTGGAGAGTCACTCTGCGACCGCCTGGGTAAAATCCTTAGGACATGTGTGACAAGCGTATACCCGGATGAAGTAAAGCCATTCTAAACTTGACATTAAAACAAAACGCTCGTTTGACGGATTTCGACGTACTATATCTCTGATTTAATGAGTGTTCATGATTACAAAGTAATAAACACGACTTGTATATAAAATAATAGAAAATAACAGAATACTTAATTGAACAAACGCTTAGACAAACTCGTGGTATATGAGCAGGTTGACATGCATGTACAAGTACATGGCTGTTGCATACAGCGGAACCTCTCTAAACCGGACACCCTGGGGACCTCCCAGTGTGTCCGGTTTACAGAGGTTCCACTGTAAATCAGACATATGACTATGCCACGGCATGCAGCTGACTTTTGTGAACTTGAACAGGCATGATCACCATAAAACTAAAGTCACATAGACTGTCCGTGTGTCCGGTTTAGAGAGGTTTTACTGTACTAACTAACACAAGCTGAATTACAGTGAAATATATTCCAAAGTATCATTTCTAATCACATTTGCATAAACTGGACAAGAACTGATATTCAGGAACGAAATCAACATGGCGAACAACGTAGTGACAGATCACCATGCGCGAACGCGCAGGATGATCTGGGTCTACGCTGGTCGCACAAGCTATAACGCCCCAGTTCTAAGCCGGGTACCACAACTTGGATGCACAGAAAATTGAAAAGGTATACGAATACAAGACGAATACATATCTCTATACCAATATTTGGTCCGTCATATGATAATTGGCTATGGGAATTGTGGGATAGCGCTGCGAAATGGACGCGTGTCCTATTCTGATTGATTGATGACGTTCCATTAAGTTTGGGCTGTTTTGGTGACATATAGGGCTGTTACGTCGGGACCATTGTTGCCATGGTACGCTGTTCTGTCAGTGCATGGAAGGTTCGTAATTTATCCAGTTAAACGTAGTGTCTCGGATGATGTCATATATATTGAATACCTTTTATAATAGTTAATATCAATACAATTACATTAGCAGCCACTGCTTTTAGCTGTAGCATTGACAGGGATATGCATTGTAATATGAATATACACTATATACAAAACATACGGGACTCCAACATCATAACATCCGTCGGCTACGGACGGTTACGGGAGTAGATTGCAGGAGTTACTGTTCGCAACTAGACTGGGAACAAATGCCAGAATTCCAGCTTACATACACCTACTCATATAGCTAGAATAATTCGCCTCTGATATGTGATCAACGGTTACAATTTGACCCATTCACAAATGTGAGCAACCGAAGTGCATACCAAACCCGTTGCATGTAGGTAACGTTTTAGTAAGCTGTATATTGTATACCTTTAAGCAAATAATCTTTGATGTAGAATTAGTAAATTGCCAACAATAATAGAACAGGGAAATCATTTTCCCATGGAAGCCATATTTTCTTTATTTGTTGTTCAACATTCAACATAACGAAATGAAGCTTTCAAATGTACAAGATAAACCCATTGAAACGGTAAAGTAACCAATTTCTGCATGTGTATGTTCTTTATTAATAATGTATTCATACAGCTTTTACAGTTTTATATCGCTAACATATGAAACACGCCGGATAATTGATTGCAAAATTCACTCTTCCATGCGTTACATTAAAGAGATGGGGTTAAATTGCTACCCTCGCGAGAGGTATGGCAATTTTGTTTCTACTAGTCATAGTGAAACTGTAGAAACTGTAGGGTGTTAGACTGGCCACGCATGTCATTAGCTCAATTTCTCCAGTTTCAAAATATTTATTCTGCCAACAAACTACAGTGGAACCTCTCTAAACCGGACGCCCTGGGAGGTCCCCAGGGTGTCAGGTTTAGAGAGGTTCCACTGTAAAACAGACAGATGACCACTTCAAGACACTCGTTGTTGCGATTATAAACATATTAATATATTATCATTGAAGGTAAATAGCATTGACATATATCAGAAAAGTCGCGGGAATACTGGACGAGGCCTTCCGGCCTTCGTCCAGTATTCTCGCGACTTTTCCAAGTTTATACCCCGATAAATTCCACATTCATTCCTATAATGAAATATATCAGAATTAAGCACAACTAACCTGCCTCTGTGTCCGGTTTAGAGAGGTTCCACTGTAGTTCTGAGTACATACCTTTAATTACGTATATACATTACATTGTACTGGATATAGAACTATCCATTGCAGCAACAAACAAACAAGTTAAATCACGGTCAAAATGCGATCCATGTACATGTATTTCTATTAGTGCCAACGGTGTTTGCAGACTTCAATCCCCATAGTCCAGTTATTGGCTCGTTAATTTGTTTTATATGTAATTGCAATTGTAATCAGCGACGAGTACTGGTGCCGCCGAACAATGGCACCAAATGGTAATTGCCGGTGTATTGTGTCGGCGTCGTGTGCAATCAATTAATGGATTCCGGCAGTAGGGGGATTCCAAATATGGCGGTGACTGGAGAAATGGGGCTTATGGGATTTGTGATCAGTGTAGCTGCTGATCAAATAGTACACCCCTGTAGCCTTATAACGTTCTATATTGCTCGTGAGAAGCATGGCGGGTGTTTCATTGATGGAAATGCGAACAATGCAGATCCTGATCAGACTGTGCGGATGCACAGGCTCGTCTGGATCTACACTGATCGCAAAACTCATGAGCCCTCTTTCTCCAGTCACAGTCACAAATGACGAATATATCTACATCTAGCATTGTCATAATATGTGGTCTTGGCTGGATAAATGGGGCTTGTGGGATTTGAAACCGGTGTAGATCTTGATCAAATAACATACTCCTGTAACATGATAACGATATGTATCGCTTGGAAGAAGCATGCTGTGCATTTCTTGATGGTATGTCGAACAGTGCAGATCCAGACCAGACTGTGCGGATGCACTGGCTGCTCTGGATCTACGCTGGTCGCAAAATCCATAAGCCCCGTTTCTCCAGTCACAGCCACAATGTCCGTAAATTACTGGCATATGTAGCTGCGAATGGAGACATGGGACGGATGACTGTTGTCGCCAGTCTAGGTGCTTATTGGATAGTGCAATCCTGTAGCCTATTTCACCCAAACTGCAAACTATACTTATCTAGATAAGTAAGGAAACTTCAAGGGAGTAATTATTTATTTATATTAAAATGCATAATTTCCTAACAACTGTTTATATGTGTGATTATTAAAAGTATGCAGCATTATTACACTGTGTAGTTATTACATTATATCAGCAATTTTCTGTTGGTTAGAAAATATTTTATTTCATTAACTGACAAAATAATTAATTTATGCATGAATTGAAACATTTCTCCCTCAAAGTATACTAAGCAAGGTAAGTATGCTTCGCAATTTTGGTGAAGAAGTTATGACTGGAAATAATTGATACTGCTCATTAGAAGTATGATATGATGAGTGTTTCACTGACTGGCTCGTACAGTGAAGACCCTGATGGGCAGGCTGATCTGGCTCTATAACTGGTCACAAATGTCATATGCCCCATTTCTACAGTGACAGCAACATATGCGACATAAAATGATAAAAAAGTGTAGATCCTGATGAGCCGGCTCGTGACGAGCCGTCTCATCAGGATCTGCACTTTTTGATAATATTATGACCAAGTACATGTTGAAAACACGTTTAACCTGAAGACAAATGTAAATGAAATTGTTTTCTCTAAGTAATCGATATTATTCGCCGGTTATATGGCAGACAAGGTACACATGGATCAGACTATGCATTAACACAATGTACATATCTACACTGGTCACAAATACGAAACTCGTTCTTAAAATGTGTATGCTATGCTGGTCTTCAAAATCACAAGGGGCTCTTTTGTCATTTAAGTTCACGTTCACAATATTGATACCAAAGCCTTCAAAATATTTTGAGCGCAAGTGGACTTGTGCTATACCATGTGTGGGATGCTGTCGTCGTCGTCGTCTTAAATTAGGGTCTACAATGTTTGCCAGTAAGTCAATCTACCTTTCGCTGACGGATATGCGGTTTCTGAACCTCATCCGGGGTCTAAATAATACATGTATTCTTAAGATCCTGGGGCCTGTTTCACTAAACTTCGTACGACTACAATTTTCGCAAGTGCAAAAGTATGACATCTTGTGTTCTATATCTATACTTTCAATAAACTACAGTGGAACCTCTCTGAACCGGACACTCGGGAAAATATAGATGTATACCTTAAATGTGTTTTGCTTTATGTATCTCTGATTACAATGGCGTTTCATGATTGCAAAACACTAGAACATGTCATTAAATGCTCACATGTCTGATTTACAGTGGAACATCTCCAAACCGGACACACTGGGGACCTCCCAGGGTGTCAGGTTTGGAGAGTTTCTACTGTATATTTATACAGATTCCGCAGGCAGAAGTTGTCAGAGCTATAGACAGTAATGTGTACTGTAAGTCAATATTGCGTTTTTTTTTGTAATTTTCATCCTGAATTACAAATGTCTTGCTCAGATGTGCCCGTTGATATATGGTTCGAGATACACTGGTAAGATACTATGATTGCTTGAATAATGGACACCCAATGAAACCTGATACTAGAAAGACGAATACTCGTGTTCCTCGTATCGGGTTGCATAGGGTGAACCAAGGTAGACGGTGTCGATGTCACTGATTGTTTAGCCACACTATTAAAGTGTACCAATTAAATTTATCCCGTCAACACAGTGGGTATGTGCCGTGAAACACAGTGCCGTGAAACATTTTTGATATCCTGTCAATACGACCTAATTACTATGAATATGAGTATGAATATGTGCGGTGGCTGGGGTTATTTTTTTGCATTTTAAAGCCATTGGTAGATGTTGACGGGATAAAAATAATAGTAGGTTAGTGCCGTGAATGGGAAAAATATCTGGCGCGGCATGGAAACGGGATGTGCTCGACAGAGCCTCGCCCATCCCGTTTCCTGAGCCTTGCCAGATATGTTTAGACATTCACAGCACTAACCTATTATTCTCTATATACATTCCCGCTCAGTAGGCACAAACTGTTCTTTATATCAGAGACATCTGAGACATTTTCTGGCAAAGTAAACATTCATTTACCATTACCCCCATGTATTGATTGGCAACATTATATATTTTATATCAGACGTAAATTTCCACACTGATACCAGGGGCGATGAGTGTGCATGTACCTTTAATGACATGCACCCGATACTCGAAACTCGAATATCCGTGGATAGCCGTTGTCGTTGTCAATGATTTCACCACCGTATTGAATCGCACCAGTTAAAGATATGCACCCGATACTATAAACACGAATATTCGTGTTCCTAGCATCGGATTACATAGGATGAACGGGGATAGCCGTTTTCGTTGCCAATGATTGTTTCCACCACCGTATTGAATCGCACCCGTTAAAGATATGCACTGGATACTGGAAACACGAATAGACATACATGTATATTGCATAGAGTGGTGACCGAATTTTTCAGTATTAACAAGGATTTAGAGTTTTTGTCGTCTCTGGTATTAACAAGTCCATATACGGAAGAGAGTTTCGTTTTCGAATGTCACATGCCGTATTATGTGATGTAATTTTCTTGTCAACGGTATAATCATTTCGGTGAATTACATAGTAATTGTGCTTTCATTTTTGTTAACGAGATCCCGCTTTAATATAAAGTTTATCAAGATTAAAGACACCCGGTGCTTTGTACATTAGTTTATAGCACGAACACATGCCCTTTTAATTAGCGACCTATATTGAAATTCAACTGGAGCCTGGTTGAAACACGCAACATATTTACTTTACATGTAATTTCTCATCAAAAACATGGTTTGACAGCACTTTAGAATCATTTCCAACGGAAATGATTCTAAAATGCTGTCAAACCATGTTTATGTATCAATAAGTCACATGTACACAATTATAATACAGTGAAACCTCGCTAAACCGGACACCCTGGGAGGTCCCCAGGGTGTCCGGTTTTGCTTGGTTTCAATTTAAATGAAGCATTTGAAGATTCATAGCCATAGTTGTGTACTATGCGATCACAAACAGGCATTATCACGTGCGATAAATGACCAAGAAACCGGTCAAAAGTATGATCATAGATGTTTTCTTAGTGTCCGGTTTAGAGGGGTTCAACATGTCTGTTCATTATTGCACAACCCGCAAATTGGTCTTACAGTGCTATTATTACTCCGATAGTGCAGTGGGAATTGTCTAAATCGGACGCCCTGTTGACTCCCTGTCCGGTTTATAGAAGTTCCACTGTACACTCGTACATGTTCACAAGTATAAACGTGACCGTGAATATTTTCCCAAGTATCTAAAAATCTTCCATGTAATTCGAAACACCCTCTTAGAAATTGATATCCAAATTATCTCCAGCTAAAATGAGATATCACCGTAATTAATTTCTAAAATTTCAGTTTATTTATCTATTTGTAAACCTATCCGGTGTCTATCCATGTTAACAGAAACTAATGTCTGTTATTTCGATACTATATTATTATAATAGGGGTATATTAGTCATTGTAAAATTGGAAACACGTTATCTACTTTGGTCTGTTATTATTTTAGCATGTAAACTTGTTGACATAAATTTATGGCAGCAGTCAGCAGTATATGACATACATGTATACGTCATTGAACACGACATACATGTGGCTGTGACTGGAGAAATTGGGCTTATGGGATTTGTGATCAGTGTAGCTCGTGATCAAATAGCACACTCCTGTAGCCTGATAGCGATGTACAATGTATAATGCTTGTTGGAAGCATGGTAGGTGTTTCTCAATGGTGTAATGGCGAATAGTGCAGATTCTGATCAAACTGGGCGGATGCAAAACCCATAAGCCATCGACCCCATTTCTCCAGTCAAAGTGACAAATATACTGAGTAACAGTACCTTTCTGAACAGAACAGAACAGTACCTTACTATATATACAGTGGGGTCAGCGTGTAAATGCACACACGAACGAACACGACGGGTTGGTTCCAACCTGTCGTGTTCGTTCGTGTGTGCACTTACACGCTGACCCCACTGTAGCCGTATACAGCGGGATTTTGTTCTTTGTAATATGTATATAATAAACGTTGGCGGCTAGTATATTTTCAGCTTCACCTGAATATCCACTTGTCTCGTTATGCTTTACAGTCCATGTTCCTACTTTGAAATAGGGCGTGGTTTACTAGTTGCGAATGGTAACTCTTGCAATATACTCCCGTACCGTCCGTAGCTCGGACGGTACGGGAGCAGATTGCATGAGTTACCGTTCGCAACTATAGTGGCTATTGCACGAACTGAGACAGAAGGAGACAAAGAAGGAACCGTCCTAGCGAAATAGTTGAAATTAAATGTGGATGTGACTGGAGAAATGGGGCTTATGGCATTTATTGTCTGTATAGTTCCTTGTCTACCACCACATGACTTCAACTAGATATGAACATTAAGCTGTTTTTCAGAAGCATGATAGCGGTTTCAGTGACGGAATGACGAACAGTGCAGACCAGAATTAGAGGAATCAGACTCTACATTTGTCTAAACGTACACCAGCGTCATTCGTCAGTCTCAGCCACACATTTGCCTGATACTAATATAAATGGGACTCGGTATTTGTGACAAGTCTAGTGCCTCATTAACTGCACGTTTCCCGCTTTATATGCAATAGGTGTATGTTGCACTATATCACTACACCACAGTCAACGGTGTAAATTTGCGGAATAACTTCGCGCGGAATAACATTTCGCGCACTAAGATATAAAATATGTGTACAGGGCGTTGTTCATACTTCGCTATAGTATATATAACATTCTACGCTATGAGGCAAATATATTATCATAAACTCACGTAAAAAAGTGTGTATTAAATTAACAAAATTCTTAGGTCACTCTCCAGTAAGTAGAAAGTAAACAAAGAACGCTTCAAAGGCAAATTTGGAAATGCTACTCCATGATAACCCGGCTTATGTAATGTAATGCAATGTAATGTAATTAGAGTTGTGTACTCAGAACTAGTTCCTGATCTGCTAGCATATTTGGGGGCCGTTTCAATAAACTTCGTACGACTAAAATGTTCGTAAGTGCAAAATAATGAGAGTCTGTAAATTTCACATTAACAATGTTTTCTTGTAAATAATTATTGGATTTACATTTATTGATGCAGCCTATGCTCAATACATGTAAAATCCATCAATTGAAATTTCCAGACGATCCTAAATTTTCACTTACGAACAGTTTAGTCGTACGAAGTGAAACGGGCCTCTGATGTAGTCTGATTACTAACTAATTGTCGAGTACTGTAAACAATGAGCAAACCGCTCCACCGACTGGCCTGGGCGGGCACAGGTCGCAGAGGTAAAACGTCAAATTGTTCAGTCACTGCAACAAATCCCTTTTTCATTGCCCAATACTACTATTTGACACGGAACTATATAGTTACAGTTGCTTTACCGGAATGCGAGTACTGAATGCCCGTTTCTTCAGTTTGTTGGAATATACGATTGTATCAGAAATGTGGCTGTGAGTGAAGAAATGGGGCTTATTGGTTTTTGCGACCAGTGTAGATCCAGATCAGACTGTGCATCCGCACAGTCTGATCAGGATCTGCACTGTTCGCTATTACATGAATGAAACACATGTGATGCTTCTACCAAGCAGTATATATCGTTATCAGGCGATGGAGCGTGCTATTTCACCAGAATCTTCACTGGTCACAATTCCCATAAGCCCCATTTCTCCAGTCACAGCCACATTGTAGAACGTCAGTGTGCCGTGGAACAGCAATAACCGGGCGTAAACAGACACCAGTAGTGGGCCGATCGATCCCGTCTGCCAGTTGCTGGCATTAACCTGCTATAGGGCCGGATATACACTGACATACATATCCACAGGGGTCTGATATACACTGATGACACATCCAGTGGAACCTCTCGTGTGCTTCAACGGAACCTCTCTAAACCGGACGCTGGGAAAGGTTAGTTGCGCATAATTTTGATGCGTTTCATTGCCATTTACCGCCAATGAATATATATGTTCATGATCGCAAAGCAAACACGCGTCTTCCTGCTATACAGTGGAATATCTCTAAACCGGACACCCTGGGGATCTCCCAGGGTGTTCGGTTTAGAGAGGTTCCACTGTATTTGATCTGGAGCTACACTGATCACAAATCCCATATGCACAATTTCACCAGTCACAGCTACAAAGAGTGCCATACCAGCTGCCATTCCAGCCGCCCGCGGCTGCCACGTTGTACGTCATCCCAATGTGGAGCAATTTTCTATACTCTGTTTCGCGAAAGCTGCCCAAATTTTGCGGCCATATAAACAATTCAAAAACAATATATTTTTTGATAATATTAAATTAAAAGAAAAAACGAAAAAACAATTTCCCCATGTTAAATCCCCATAGACATCTTCACACAGTGAAGATGTCTATGGGGATTTATCATGGGGAATTGTTTTTAGAATTTCAGAAATACTGGACCGATTTTTAAAATTTAACTCTTGTTTTCTTAGTTAGATCATTTTCAAGCTATCTAGCCAGGTTTCGGAGTAAATTTCCATTTTTTTTTCGTTTTTTTACTCCTCCTACAACTCCTCTAACTCTTTTTCCCCCATGTTAAATTCCCATAGAGAAATCAATTTTTCGTAATAAAACCAATATTTCACCAAATTTCACGAAATAAAAAGAAGGCCCATTCTTAAATTTTCCTTTAATTTAATATTATCGAAAGAAATGTTGTTTTTGAATTGTTTATATGGCCGTAACATTTGGGCAGCTTTCGTGAAACAGACAGTAGTACAATTCCGTCAAGTGATGGCATGAGACACTACATACATGTCGGTGCCAATGCGTCCCGATTGGGGCGCAGCAGTCTTGTGACACCATGGGTTGACTGTTTTAACTCTATTATGTACGTATAAGCATGTTTTTTTCATGATTCTATGTACATATATAGTCAGTATATATATGCATGCAGCTCTGTGCTGTATGACATGACACCATTTGCTTTTGCAAAACGGTGAGCTTATTTTCTTAGTGCTTTATGAATTGGGTAGATATAATATCAATGTGTATGATCACGTTGTACTAACAACAACGACAAGTGCCGATTCAAAGCACGTATTCGTTATTGTGTCCTTATTACGTAATGGATTTTGATGAAATATGGCGCATCAAACGCGTCTTGTTAAGCTGCATTTGGTGGTCTCTGTAGTTTCGCCCAAACTTCTGTCGTTTGTGCGAAGAATCGATTTCCGTGTCTCCGACACGGAAATCGATTCTTCGCAAAAACGACATAAGCCTGTGCCAAACTCCCTAGATCACGAAATGAAGACGCGTTTGCTGCGCCATATTTCATAAAAATCCGTTGCATATTAAGGAAAATATCAAATAATACTTACTTTGGAGTGGGCGACGTTGTTGTTGTTGTTGTAACCACGTGAGCATGCACCTTGAATATGGCTGAGTCATTTACAGAGTATTGATATTCGTGATCATTCTACTCGTCTTGTAATTCTTAGTGTATGTCAATTATACATGCACCTTGAGTTGATGTATTTTATGCCGCCAGTAGTCCTTATCAGCTTCCATGTGCTCGTACAACCTGACACAGATATGCCGTGCAACTATCCATGTATTACCCGCATGGGGTGGGGACGGTGAAGAAGCCTCCGTGAATAAAATAGGTTAAATTTTAAATCCCGTCTCCCCGAGATAAATTTATGTTTAACATGTTATTTACTTTTTCCAGTTGCAATGAAACCTATGTCATGCTTCAAACAAGCAAAATATATAGCATATCATATATCATCAGGCTACAGGAACTTGCTATTTGATCAGGAGCTATACTGGTCGCCATTCCCATAAGCCCCATTTCTCCAGTGACAGCCACAAATGGCATAGAATTCTGGCAAAAAACACACAACAAGTTTGATAAGAAATAGACGACAAGGGTGTAGATAATTAACAAGCTTCTCGTTACAGTCATTATCAGATCAGAGGCCCGTTTCACTAAACTTCTTACGTCTCAAATGTTCGTAAGTGCAAAATTATGATAGTCTGTAAATTTCACATTAACAATGTTTTCTTGTAAACAATTATTGGATTTACATTTATTGAGCATAGGTTGCATATGCAGCCTATGCTCAATAAATGTAAATCCATCAATTGAAATTTACAGACGATCTTAAATTTGCACTTACGAACATTTTAGTCGTACGACGTTCAGTGAAACGGGCCCCAGAATCCCACAGTCTCTCAAGTTGTATTCAAGCTTTCACTGTAGCGTGATAGCCAACACTACAGTCAATCTGGCGGCTCGGATCTTCGATCCCGGAACTGGAGTTTATGAAGTACAATTGTATTTTCCGCTTTACCAGCTGGTTATACACAGGAGTGCCATATAGCGGCTGGGTCCGTGGGTATTCAAGGCATGAGAGTCAATTGGGACCCTTAAATCGAGCAACACACTACTTAGCTTACCAACTATTGTGACACGGATGGAATATCGGGACAACATTCATTGCGTCTGTCCTTGTTGTTTGCCTCTGGATAACGGGCTGTTGTATGTGCACATGTGTCAATGACAATAACATCACATAGTGGCTGTACGTCTATGTTACATTAATAGGGCAGATTACATGAAATAAAGCTATATTGATTTTACTAACTACAGATGTGCTTTCCTATATGTCTTGTTATGGGAAACCTACTGTATCAACATATCTAGTATGTTATCCTTTCAACACCACAGACATCTATAGCGGTGTTTGCAAACAGTGTGGATCCAGATGAGCCGGCTCGTGACGAGCCGGCTCATCTGGATCCACACTGTTTGCAAGTAATTTCATATTGTTTGGAATAAAACACATCCCCTTTTCAAAAATCATGTGACTATTGGATTGGTCGGGAAATTAACATAGAAATATCCTTTGAAGTTATTTAGGGTTAAAACAGTAGTTTTGATAACAATACAGCGATACATTAATCGACTATCATTCTCGTTCACAACGTATCTACTTGTGCGGTGAGATGACGGCGTTACTGACACGGATTTGCATAGACATACCTACTGTACCACGACCCTGCTGACTTTGTATACAAAGGCTGGAATTTGAACGGTAGAAGGGTATAATTTACTTACAATACCAATTCCCGTCCGTCACGGTGACGAAGGAAAATGCGTATATCGGTATGATTGTGTATGTGAAACCACGTGTTAAGATAAGTGCATGAATGTCAATCTAGAACTGAGGATTGTCTGACTGCACGGTGACTTCTAGATGATGTAAAATGCTGCAATCTTACGGGTGTACTTTATTTTCCAGAGCTAGCTGTGCGTGGTTTGGTGTCCTTTTCCGAATGCAGGCATTCGTTTTTAATCGATTATAGTGGAATAATTCCAGCACAAAAATATTTACACAATTCCCTAACATTTGATTGGCTCGTAGCTAGTATCTGTCCAAAATTTATATCCCAGTAAACTCCCAAGCCGAACTATTTTCCGTAACCGTGAGGCGCAGTTAAAATAATTCTTAAAAAAACGGAAAATAAACACATTTTCTTGATGAATTTATTTCAAATGCTGAAATTATAAGGAATAAATCGCCTTTTTGTGGAATTTATCGGGGATATAAACTTAGAAAAGTCGCGGGAATACTGGACGAGGCCTTACAAAATTACAAAAATAAATATTTGTTTTTTTCGAAAATTGTATTTTTTTATCGCTTCGTCCAGTATTCCCGCGACTTTTCCAAGTTTATACCCCGATAAATTCCACAAAAAGGCGATTTATTCCTTTAATACACCATCGTCTGTACTAATACTGCCAACATTTGTTTCTTGTTGTATTGCAAAATACTTGAATATTGTGCTTGAAAGCAAGCAGCTTGATTGGCTGTGCCTGAGCTGTGCTACAGCTACAGCTCAGGCACAGCCAATCAAACTGCTTGATTGCGAGTTGATATTGCTAATAGATATTCAGAAACGTTGACATATTGGCAAGATTACCCTCGTCTCAACATGGGGTGTAACGGTTGTCCCGAATACCATAATCGTATTATCAACATTACATTACCCCTAACCTAGATGCACCAGCCACTAGCACTAGGCAAACGTCTAAGATAGCTAGTATTCACTTTAACCTTTTAAACACTAAACAGCTGTATAGTTGTATTGGCAAAAAGTGTAAATCCAGATGAGACGGCTCGTAACGAGCCGTTTCATCAGGATCTGCACTTTTCGCAACAAACGTTCATATTTTTAGAACAAAAACACCAAATTTTCATAAATGGACTAGTCTGATAATAATTTTGTGACAGTTGGATTGGTTGCAAAATTAACATATCAGAGTCCATTCCAATTAGAGTTAAGAAAATAAAATGTGAACCAAATTAGAAGAAATCCTGAACGTCGACCAATTCCGATCAAACCTGACAAAGTCCTCGAGCGGATGGTGTCCGGTTTGCTGGGAATTGTGTTAAGTGACCTTTGACTCTCAGTTTGATTTCACGACGATAACAAATGATGTTACTGAACGGGTTGTTTGTTTGACAATAGAGGCTTGAAATCCAACACAAACACAGTGTGTAACTTAAGTAACCTGAATAAATACGGGGACTTTAATTGGACAGGTATATGGAAAGGTATCTTGTGACATATGTTGATGACTTGATAAAGAAACAAAAGTGTGGATGTGAACTTCTGAAACACGGATGTAGCAACCATCTAGTGTATGTACATTTTAAGATGGTGCATACGCCGAACGTAATATATTGTCTTACGAGGGCTATTCTTGCGGGGACACAACATCGAGATACCCAATGTATACATTGTATATATGAACACTCCTCGGCAATCTAATTTCCTAATGAATTATATCCACGGCTATTCAGCTTAACCCTTAGAATGTGGGAAACGAAATCTGTCGTCGGCTGTTGTCTAATAGTGTGTCTTCTTGCACAATAAAACAAGGCTTGACAACACTTTAGAACCATTTCCATTCCAAGTGTTGTCAATGCATGTTTTGTAAAGAGTAAAATGCAAAATAAACAGCATACGACACAAATTAATTCAGCGTTAATTCCTTATATTTGCTATCTCATATTGTCTGCAATTGTGTAGGAGTCTATTCAAGCACCAATCTCCGACACTTGCAGTACTAGAAAATCAAACAATGATCGAAAGTAATCCTAACCATTCTCGTTGTACCTCTTGTATAAAAACTACCGGATATGTCGATGAAACAAGAGGTAATGGATTTCCATGAAATATATGGCATACTGTTTATTGGTGTCAGTAACATTTCGGGATATGCATACTAGTATATTATTTGTATTCAACGGCTCATCAGCCATGTCAGGTACACCAGTTGCACATTATCAGTCACCAGTCCAGATTGTATTCATGGTGCAGCGGGAACACAAGACAAATCAAGACTATTTACAAAATAACATACAAACCAATGGCTGTGTCGTCTAAGAATATAAATTCGATGTACACTGTTTTAGTGATTACATCTAACGGAATACAACACAACCTCTAAACTCTGCGACCAGTAGCCTATTATCGGGGTATAAACTTGGAAAAGCCACTTTCACAATTGGCGATAAAAACAAACAATTGACGATAAAAAATTACAATTTTCGAAAATTGTAATTTTTTATCGCCAATTGTTTATTTTTATCCTATTGGTTATTATAGGAATGAATGGCCTTTTGTGGAATTTATCGGGGTAGTGGAAGGCCTCGTCCAGTATTCCCGCGACTTTTCCAAGTTTATATCCCCGATAAATTCCACAAAAAGGCCATTCATTCCTTATAATTCCAGCATTTGAAATAAATTCATCAAGAAAATATGTTTATTTTCTGTTTTCTTAAGAATCATTTTAACTGCGCCTCACGGTTACGGACAGTAGTTCGACATGGAGTTTACTGGGATATAAATTTTGGACAGAGACTTGCTACGGACCAATCAAATGTTAGGGAATTGTGTAAATATTTCTGTGCTGGAGTTATTGGTGTGTGTATTTCGGACGGGATGCATGGTGTTTTATCTCTCACAAGCGCACATGCTCCTTGCCCTAATTGCAAAACAAAACATAACATAATGCAATGGATTGCTCAAAGTCCTGAGCGGTACCTCTCAAAACCGGACACCATGGGAATTTCCCAGGGTGTCCGGATTTTAGAGATACCACTGTATAGAGGTACCTCTCAAAACCGGACACCCTGGGGATCTCCCAGGGTGTCCGGAATTTAGAGGTACCATTGTATGAACGGTATCGGTCAATACGCCGATACTGGAGCTACAATTGCGGGAATTGGGGCATAACTAGCGCCAGACAGAATTTCGAATCACCAACGAACTTCGTCATCGTCTAAACAACCCTACATTATAGGTGTACAGTGAAACCTCTCTAAACCGGACACCCTGTGAGGTTTCACTGCAAATCAGGCATTTGATCATTCTGAGCCATAGTGATGTGCTATGCGATCATTATCATCAGACAGTATCACCTGAGATAAATGACCAAGGAACTCATCAAAAATAAGATCACAGATGTTGCTTGGTGTCCGGTTCATAGAGGTTCCAAATTATCAAATATAAACTCGACATAATAACAATCAAACAACATGAGTTGTGGAGAATGAGTTGTAATCAGACTCAATCAATAAAGTTGCTTTTTGCGAAGCTGAAATTACAAAAATGTATCCGATATAAACAAGGATATTTGTCAAGATTAACACAGCCGATAGTATATCAATATGTCACCAAACCAAGAACACCGGTCCGTACAATTACATTTAAATATATCACTTGAGTGCTTTGTGCAAACTTCCCTATGCATGCCTAGTGCTGCATGAGAGCCGAATTAAAGTCCTGAAAGCATGCGTCCCGTAGTTTTGTTATCCATTTCTTCAATACTAGATGCATTTCCTCGTGCCTTACATAACGAAAGTTATCTGCATCTTTGACAGGAAAATCAATGTTAACGTGGTACATTCGCCACACACAGCTCCATAAAAGCAGTGGTATCTGTTGGCTTTTCTAGCTTTTCTGACTGTTTTCTTTTCTTTCTAGCGTTCGAGTTGCAATGACAAATCTTTTATATATTCAAACAATTACTAGTCAGTCATCCCAGGAAATTTCAAAATAAATACATTGAGCCATCCAGCTTCCTGTTACATATGTGGTTGTGATTGGAGAAATATGGCTTATGTGTTTTGCGACCAGTGCAGATCCAGATCAGCCTGTGTATCCGCTTCTCACAGGCAATAGAGGTCGTACTCAGACTTCAGTAGTGTGCTATTTGACCAGGGGCTGCACTTGCCACAAATCACATAAGACCAATTCCTCCAGTCACAGCCACAATTGTTACCACTGTTACGGTGACTGTGACCAGTGAAATGGGCTTATGGGATTAGGGAAATACATTTCATACATCATTCCAATATTGCAAGACAAAGTCAGGCAATCCGCGACCATCGCCGAACATGATACAGTGGAACGCCTCTAAACCGGACACCAAGAAAACAGCTGTGATCTTATTTTTGATTGGTTTCTTGGTCATTTAGATAATGCATGTTTGTGATCGCATAGCACACAGTCATGTCTCAGAATGATCAAATGCCTGGTTTACAGTGAAACATCTCTAAACCGGACACCATGGGGACCCCCATGGTGTCCGGTTTAGAGAGGTTTCACTGTACCATGACGTTTCTGACTTTAATAACCAAGCTATACAGCTATCTATATTGCAGTTATAGTAGAAAACAGCCATATGATTTTGTACCTAAGAAGATGTGCGAATTTTCATGAAATATATGTAGGCCATAAAAAGGTACTTTGGTTCTTAGACACGGGGTTTGCGGAATGTGACGCAGGAGGGCGGATTTTTTAAATATGTATTTTGTTTGTTTGCGATGTTCGTCTCTGGTATTTTTAAAGTCGCCATATGCATATGTGTTCTATAAAGGCACTATAACCTCTTTAGACGTGAACAATCACCAGGTTTTCGGCAGACATTATTGGATTTAACATATGTTTGCATGGTAGTGTTTTTTGTTGATCATTTGGCGAATTTACGGTACGATTTTATTTCTCCATGACGATTAAATGCTCGACGCGCAGGGATTTTTCTGACATGGCGATATATGAGACCCAAAGTACGTTTTTATGGCCTTACAAAACCTGTGATATTTTCTGTCAATGACATCGAATGTTGACGAAATTGTCAGAACAAATGAGGAACACTATTCTGCATTTCGTCATTTACGGAAAATATGGTAAATGTTGTAAATACTTTCATGACATATCGCACACTTTCTTAGGTACAAAGGAACATGGCTTGCTTCATTTGAAAAATAAGCATTATGCGACTGTGGTATACAAAAGGGCAAAGTGGATGAGTCACCTCATAAAATACGTATGGCCCATATGGAGATGGCAATCACCGCACTATTGAAATGACTAACTTATTTAGATAATGAATTACATGGATATCAACCGCATCACGCCTGACACGTATTGTCAATTACCAAATTATGAGATATAAAATTACTGTCCCATAACACCGACATTTTAACCTTTAGATGTGTATCGGTGTCGTTAATTATGTCCAATACACTTTGGTATGTCGGCATTATACCCGGCTGTCAGGCCTGATGGCTCTATAACAGGAACTGCCATATATATCGACATGTTTAACAGCATAGACCACCTAATTAAGAAATTACTTGCTCTTTGCAAAAATGTTTTCATAAAAATGGTGACCATCTGAAAACATGACACGTATCATGAAAAATGACCAAACCACTTTATATGGGGTAAAGTGCCCGAGTATGGTCGATTCATCAATGTAATTACGGAGCATTGTTGTACTCCCTATTGTTCACCCTACCCTAGTGTAACCGGGGTTACACTAGGGGAGGTTGAACAATATGGGGTTCTGCAGCGCATGTCCCGTTGAGGATGTATTTTATTAAAGATATGCTTATGGTGTAGCAACTAAGTTGTATGTAAGATGTTTAACAGGGCCCGGTTACTCAAAGCTTCTGTTAGCTTAACAGACTGTTAAATCCTTAGCATTGCTAAGGATTTAACAGTCTGTTAAGCTAACAGAAGCTTTGAGCAACCGGGCCCTGGTGTTGTAAAATGTTTCAAGTGATAAATAAACTGAACAAGGTCCATTTATATGTGTGTATCAACAATGTGGTGTACTTCTGATTGCAATAGTATAAATGTATATTTATATTACGGAATGGTTAAACGAAATATTACACATTCAGTAAATATGGCGAATGCACCACGTATTTTGGAAATAAACAAGAAATGCGTCTGTCGAACGCGGATGCCACCTGCAGCATATTTGAGAAACTGTGACAAAGTGGTTTAAGTAACCTGGTGAAGGTGAAAAGGCGAAGGTCATATAAATTATGAAAAGGCAGGTGTGGCACACATACCAATGAATGAAGTGTTGAAGTATTGAAGCGATTAAGCAACTTATGTAGATGATATGGCCAGTTTGAGAAACTGTGACGAACTGGTTAACCAAAATTTAAGTCATTTAAGTAACCTGGTGAAGGTGAAAAGGCGAAGGTCATATAAATTATGAAAAGGCAGGTGTGGCACGGACGGACGGACGGACGGACGGACGAACACTATATGCCACCCGTTTCTTCGAAACCTGGTGGCATAAAAAACAAATGTAGACGACCATACATTATCGGTACAGTGAAACGTATGTAAACCGGACACCCTTGGAGGTCCACTGTAATTCGAGAATCTGCGCATTCAAGATATGTATGCGTCTTAATTCTTAAGCGCTTCCATGAACAACTAGAATGGATTTTGATATGTTAATTTTTCGACAAATCCAATAGTCACAAAATGATTGCCAGACAAGTCCATTTATGAAAAGGGGGTGTTTTTTTCCCTAAAAAATATGAAAAATGTGAAAAAGTGAAATTAGTTTGAAAATGTGCAGATCCTGATGAGACGGGTCGTCACGAGCCGGCTCATCTGGATCTATACTGTTTGCAAACACTGCTATAACGATATGTAATCTTAAAATATTGAAAGGGTTAACGACCATTGATACCAGAGATAAATTACAGCAAAATAAAATTCACTGATGCTGTCTTGTGTCCGGTTTAGAGAAGTCTGACCGTGGAACCGACATTGTGGAATTCGCGTAGGCGAATACCCAAGCAACTATTAATTACATATGACGCCTGGTGCTGTAGAAAGCAACATACCACTGCGTATCAGTTGCATCGGCGTGCATTCCACAACCAACGAGGTATGGTCCCCAGTCAGTATGAACACACCGTTGAGGTTACAACAGTGCCTACTTTCCACTGTCAAGGTGTATGATCACGTGGTACTAACACTAACAACACGTACCGATTCAAAGTACGTATTCTTTTATAGTGTCCTTATTACATAACGGATTTTGATGAAATATGGCGCATCAAACGCGTCTTGTTAAGCTACATTTGGTGGCCTCTGTATTTTCGCCCAAACTTCTGTCGTTTTTGCGAAGAATCGATTTCCGTGTCTCTGACACGGACATCGATTCTTCGCAAAAATGACACGAGTCTGTGCCAAACTCCATAGACCACCAAATGCAGCTCATGAAGACGCGTTTGCTGCGCCATATTTCATCAAAATCCGTTGCATATTAAGGAAAATATCAAATAATACTTACTTTGGAGTGGGCGGCGTTGTTGTCGTTGTAACCACGTGATCATGCACCTTGACTGTACACTCCATTTACCATTGTTATGAAAATAAATAATATGGCGGCTATGTTTTCTACAAACATATTCGACAAGGAGTAGATGCGGAATTTTTTACCAAAAACTGTTGCAAAATTATCGCCAAATTTCCACATAGTCTACACTACTGTCTGTTTCACGAAAGCTGCCCAAATTTTACGGCCATATAAACAATTCAAAAACAATATTTTTTTTGATAATATTAAATCAAAGGAAAATGTAACAATGAGCCTTCTTTTTATTTTGTGAAATTTGGTGAAATATTTATTTTATTGCGAAAAAACAATTTCCCCATGTTAAATCCACATAGACATTTTCACAGTGTGAAGATGTCTACAGCATGGGGATTTAACATGGGGAAATTTTTAGAATTTCAGAAATAATGGACCGATTTTCAAAATTGAACTTTTGTTTTCTTAGTTAGATCATTTCCAAGCTATCTAGCTAGGTTTCGGAGTCAATTTCCATTTTTTTTTTCGTTTTTTGACTCCTCCCACAACTCCTCTACCTCTTTTTCCCCCATGTTAAATTCCCATAGAGAAATCAATTTTTCGTAATAAAACCAATATTTGACCAAATTTCACGAAATAAAAAGAAGGCTCATTCTTAAATTTTCCTTTAATTTAATATTATCGAAAAAAATATTGTTTTTGAATTGTTTATATAGTCGTAAAATTTGGGCAGCTTTCGTGAAACAGACAGTAGATGTACCGACATTCCCAACATCACGTTTTCTTGTAAACAATTAATGGATTCACATTTATTGAGCATAGGCTGCATATGCAGCCTATGCTCAATAAATGTAAATCCATCAATTGAAATTTATGTACGGCTGAAACGCTGTAAGATTGTAATTCCCAAATGTAGTGTTTATTTATATTTGAAACGCTATGAAAGCCGATTAACAATGCGTTATTTTATGGATATGTTACCATGGTATACGACACGCCATTAATTGTACACCACCGTTAGTTTGATGTTCGAGATATATACTTAAGTAGATGACTAATTTAAATTCATAAAACGCTGAATGTAAGTATCGTGTTTCATTTTCTATATAGTTATTCGGATGCAAAGATATTTTAATAGCATACCAAGATTCATGTTCAGACTGCATCAAAAAAGCATCCGTTATTTATTTGACCTATGACATGAAATTAAAATATGGTGTTCATGACAACAATTAGAAGGAATTTTAGAAATTCTTCAGAATAAGTTACACCAATTGAAAACCATTATACGGGTGGAGTAACAAAGGAATGATATCATATACAGTTAATCCGTACTTATATCACAAAGACCGGCTCTGCGGCCCGTTTCACTAAACTACGTACAAGTTCGAAGTACAATTTTTTTTGTGGGATTTCAGTGGATTTCAGTGGACTTCGTCATATTCAATGACTCCTATATGTAGGAAGTAAATGGTAACAGTAGTGAACCCTATCAATGTGCTAGGTAAAAATAAAGAAATCATCGTACGAACATTTTCCTCGTACGAGGTTTAGTGATACGGTCCGCTGGTATTACATCGCTTATGGTCTTTTTTCTCCGACACTGATTTCGTAAAAATGCGATTGTGTCGTCGAAAATTGCCTAAATATTCAGAGCTCATGCGGAATTGAATTCCGCATGAGCTCTGAATTTTTAGGCAATTTTCGATGTCATTTATTGAAAATATGGCTGATTTTCGAAATCAAAATAGGCGAAATACGGCGATACGGCAAAGCTGGTACATGTAATACCATGCCGTCATGCATAGCCCAGTGCTTCACTATTAATGAATATTTAGTGTCCACGTTTCACAGTCGACAAGAGCAGTGGCGGTCGGTAGACCAGATAACACGGTAAATCCGGATATGCTATCTATCAATCAATCAAAATGCATGGTGGCCGATTGCAGTCCATCGCGATAGCGCCAGTTCGCCTTGTACAAAGTAGAAGTAGACTTCTGCTCAGAGAGGTGCGTTTATGTTCAAAGGCGAAATCACGAAATATCGAATTGCGAAAAGCTGAAATCACGAAAACGCGAAATTTCGCGTTTTCACGATTTCGCTTTTTGCAATATCGTAAGTTGCCACGGGAAATCACGCCCATTTCGTGTTTTGACGTAAGTTGCAACGGGAAATCACGCCTATTTCGTATTTTGACTTTGCAAATGGCGCAAAACAAAATCGCAATGGACGCACACAGCCCCCGTATTCATAGATATGTAGCCGCGATATCATTGCAGCCCGTCATTGTCCTGTCTAGACGAGATAACAACACATCAGAAAGAAGCTGTACTTGTACTTGATTCGGAATACAGAATCGACAAGAAGCTGTACCCGATTGGCTATACATGTATAGGCCAGTCACTTCACACACCATACCCCGTTGAATATTATAGGCCATATTCACACTCTGCGTGAGGTTTTGCTATTGTCATACATTTGTATAGTGTGTTATTGATACCAGAATCTTATTACATATATTACATTTTCACTGTATGTGAGGGACACGATGGAACACAGAAAGTAATGAAACATTAACCCTTTGAACCCGAAATCCCGCTACAGCGGTTTATGCAAAAAGTGCAGATCCAGATGAGCCGGCTCGTAACGAGCCGGCTCATCAGGATCTGCACTTTTTGAAAGTAATTTTCATATTTTTTAGAACAAAAAATACCCCCTTTTCATAAATGGACTAATCTGAAAATCATTTTGTGACTATTGGATAGGTCAGAAAATTAGCATATCAAAATCCATTTCAGTTACTTAGGGTTGAAAGGGTTATACAACCTACGTATTTCATAGTCAATACTTGTTACAGTGGAACCCCTGTAAACCGGACACCAAGAAAACATCTGTGATCATATATTTGACTGGTTTCGTGGTCATTTATCTCGCTTGATACTGCCTGTTTGTGATCTCATAGCACACAACTACGTCCCATAATGATCAAATGCCTGATTTACAGTGAAACCTCTCTAAACCGAACACCCTGGGGACCCCCAGGGTGTCCGGTTTAGAGAGGTTTCACTGTGCACGTTATTGCAGGTAACCATATTTAAATATCCTATTATTGACCCAACAAGGACTAGGGCGACGATTACTCGTAGTTTGGTATCACCATTCTGATCTGTATCCGGATAGGTTTAACGTGTATTTATATATTCGACCCTTTATTCAAATAACGTTAAATTGCGCATAATGTGAACGTGATAGCTGAAAGAACGACACGGTATCGGAAGGGTTATCACGGCAGGATGGAATTTCACCCGCATTTGCATAATATCCAGGTACCGACCTGCATAACGTTCGGGATGGCTGGCCGCATTGTGGGTGATATGGGTCTATATTGTGCTTACGGTATATGCGACCAAGCTAGTATCTAAAGTGCTCATGTAGTATTTAAGATAAGGATACGTTAGTGTAGTTCCATTTATTGATTGGAGTGGTGGTCAGTGAAGACCCTGGTCAGACTGCGCTACAGCGCAGTTTGGTCTGGTATGGGTCTACACTGGTAGCAACCCTTAATAGCCCTATTGCTCCAGTGAAATAATATAAATAATTGCATATGCTACTAGCAGTTGAGATTGCAAACGGCGCAGCGCATTGTATCCCATAATTAACGATGTGTAAACGATAGGCAATCGGTGATTTGTGGAACCAGGAACAGATCCCGGATGTACATGTACGTGCGGTGCAAAAAAAGTAAATAAAAGGCATAGAAAACCACAGACCAAAACGTCTTCAATTAGAAACATGAAGAAACAAAATCGCAAACATCAAGCCCACAACACAAGGTGATAATTATAACAGCATGACAGCTGCATTCGAACAGCATTCTAACACGATATTCAATGTATACTAGCCACGACAATCAACCCTACAGACCATAAAGCCAACATGTACAAACACTGTAGATCCAGCCGTCTCATCAGGATCTACAGTGTTTGTTAGTATGATTGAATTCAAAAATATAAACATTCTCGCATTAATATTGGAATATTAAAAAGAAATAACATGGAAAATCCAATGTTGGATGTTTATGTGTGAAACTTGGAAAAGTCGCGGGAATACTGGACGAAGGCCGGATGGCCTCGTCCAGTATTCCCGCGACTTTTCCGGTTAATCGAGTATAGTTAATGCTATACTGTAGCCTATTTCACCAACATTGCAAAGTATACTTTTCTAGCAAAGTACACTTTGAGGGAGCAATCATTTATTTTTCCTGAAATGCATTATTTCATATAGAACCAACGACTGCATATATTTGATGATTAAAAGTATGCAGAATTATTATACTGAATTTATTACATTATCACAACCAAAATGGCTGTGATAATGTAATAAATTCAGTACAATAACAATTGTAAAATTTCTCCTAAAATTTAAAATTTCTCCCTCAAAGTATACTTTGCTAGATAAGTATGCTTTGCAATTTTGATGAAATCGGCTACTGGTTGTGTTTTTGATGACATCAGCAATTTCGGCTAAGCCAGTATTCTGTGAAATTCCGCACGTTCAACATGCAAGATGGATATATGATACGAATACACAATGTTCAAAACTCAGTGAGACATTTCACGGAAATATAAACTTCAATCGATAACAATCAACAGTAATTGTATATTAGTTAAGATCTAACTGATAAAGACAACAAAATTAATGTTCGTATTACACGGAAACCGATTTCAACAGAATATTAACCGTGTCCGTATATGTCCGCCGATCTTAGCGACAACTGGGGCCCGTTTCACTAAACTTCGTACGACTAAAATTTTAGGATAGTCAGGCTGGATATTTCATTTGATGGATTTACATTTATTGAGCATGCAGCCTATACTCAATAAATGTAAATCCATCAATTGTTTACAAGAAAAGATTGTTAATTTGAAATTTACAGACTATCATAAGTTTGCACTTGCGAACATTTTAGTCGTACGACGTTTAGTGACGTTTGGTTCCTATTTCACTAACGACAAACTGTTAACAGAGATACGCAATGTCAGATGTTTGCTCGTATATATGGGATGGTGAACTATCCGGTCAGCTAGAGTAGCACAGTCTGGTCATCGTGTATCTGTCCGTTATGTTTTGTGCAAGTGATGCAATATACAGTGAACCCGGTGAAAGGGTTACTGCAAACCCCATGGAACACCAGTCCACTTCTCCCAAGGATCCCTTCAATTATGTATTAGATTATACCAACCACATGGATTTAGTCCCCTTCTGTCATTAGCCCCTTCCGCTATGTCTTATCTTTGCACCAACCCACCACACACAATTAACCATGAAAGGTGATCCTCGTGAGTTCCCTGTGTGTACAATACGTATGCTTATTTACAGATAAGTACCTTACATATGCTTGATAGTAATCTACGTATCAACCCTTTAAGTTGTGAATGTTCTTGAACAATCTGATATAACGCACACTCGCATCTAGGTGTATGATATGCACATAGTATTAATAAATATGGAAAAGAAAGTGGTAATAAAAAGCATGACACAAAAATGACCACCTGTCTGGATGTTGATCTCAAGTAGCCGCATGCGAGTTGAATAACAATCGAACATGGCGAGCTTGTAAATAAAAACATAATCCAGGTTGGATGTCAAAGATTTAAATGTCGATACAATCAAATACCCCAAACGGGTAGAGAGACGGGTAAACATGCTTGCATTTGCTACCAGCATAGAACATCGCATATGTCATGCACGTCTACTCTTGTGTCTCTATACTTGGCTAGTTACAAAGAACACCCACAACTCGAGGATAGTTCGTATATTGCATCATAATTCACGCATCGCTGTATTGAAAACTTCCAAGTTGTGTGAATTGTGAGTGGATGAAATCACATACGTTGAAACACTGAGCAATAGAGACTGTGTATCAATTAAACTATCTGCCTATAATCTGGTGGACATTCTCAGGTGCTAAAATACCTGGTAATATTGCCACTCCATAAGATGTTAATAATACCACTAACGGTGAGGTACGTGAATGACAAACTCACGTACACATCATGCTCAATGGTGGGAACTGGGTGGGAGACATTGTATATCCGGTATTAATTGAAGGGGTCAGTAGAAGAAAGGGGCTAAGTCTTTTAAGCCCTTTAAGGGGATAAGTCCATTAAAATTAAAGGGGTCCGTGGAAGAAGGGGGCTAAGTCCTTTAATGACTTATCCCCCTTTAAGTTATATTAGTACTGTTATATACTGAAACGATTTCAAGCGCAACGTGGAGGTTAACTATTATGTATTTACCCTTTAGATAAAACATTGTATTATAAGGACAAATAGCAATTCATCATTTATCAAAATACCCCGGAATTCATACATCGAAGTCACGTGGTACACTGTGGTCACATGGATAATCATATAGGAGTGTATACCTCCTTGTATGTACCTACATGTATACCTCCTTGTTGCGTTTTTCAAATCGTTTCCATGTATTTATATATTCCCATACCCAGACTCAACTGTTTTGCGACCAGTGTAGATCCAGATCAGCCTGTGCATTCGCACAGTCTGATCAGGATCTGCACTGTTCGCCTGTTACACTTGGGTGATATCTAAGATACTCAGTTTGCCTATGGCGAGATGATATTGTGCTCGCTATCTCGCAGAAGTGGGTTTCTCCGCGTACTCTGGTTTCCTTACAAATTAAGTACCACTAGTTCTCCCGCATCTGTGCGAACGAACACATCTCTGGATGTGACTGGCGAAATGAGGCTTATGTGATTTGTGACCAGTGAAGTTCATAATAAAAAATAGCACTCATGTAGCCTAATTTGAAGTTGTCTACAGTTAAGTCTGAGATGGTAATACAACGTATGCACCTCGCTTTCGACAGAACAGTATTCCCCTCTCCCCGTCCTCCATCCTGTTAATAGAGAATAGTAGGTTAGTGCCGTGAATGGGAAAAAATATCCGGCAAGGCTCAAGAATTTCTTTATTTCTCATCAGAAGTATATGTTGTGACCACTCATTTGAACCGTCTCGCTGAGACGGTTCAAATGAGTGGTCACAACATATACTTTGGTTCAGAAATAAGGAAAATAAATAGAGAATAGTAGGTTAGTGCCGTGAATGGGAAAACATATCTGGCAAGGCTCAGGAAACGGGATGGGCGAGGCTCTGCCGAGCACATCCCGTTTCCGTGCCGCGCCAAATATTTTTTCCCATTCACGGCACTAACCTACTATTATATTTATCCCGTCAACACCTACAAATGGCTGTAAAATGTATAGGATAGACACTGAGTGGAGTTGGATACGAGATATATCACGAGACACGAGACCGTTAGGTCGAGTGATATATCTCGTGTCCAACTCCACGAAGTGTCTATCTGACTTAGACCACGTGACTTTCAGGTGCGTATCTAACTATTTTATTTTGGGTATACAAAACGGAAATGTATTCCATTTCACGACAATTGGAAGCGTCACAGATAATACATACATGTATGAACGTAATATTTTTCATTTGAAGCAAATGGAAGTAATGTAGTCGAATTGGTCAGCACACGTTCATTGAAATTGGACGTTTTAGTCATACACCGCATAGTGAAAATGACCCGGTCTCGACATGCCAAAATGCACCAGCTACGCACCTGAGTACTCCATACGTCAGACTTCCCCGTGCAACTCAATGCTACATGTACATTGTACACTCTCCACAATCATTCATTACACATGTGCGCCACAGTTTACTGTGTACTTCTATATAGTGTGCTATGGATACGTTGGGCCAAATACGTTGATACAAATTGGAAGGTAAAAATTGAATTGGCGGCATGGAAGACATACTTCAATAAAACTGTTAATTGACTTATTATTAGCCGATCTATTTATAGATCGGTTAATATATTGGTTATCCATCGAATTCTGAAAAAGTTTGTAGCAACCCTTTTCTCCGCTATTCGGTAATCTACGAACGCGAATTTTTCTGTATCACTTCCAAATTGCATCAACCGATAAAGTTTGCATTTTTGGCAATTATCTCCGTTTAAAACTTTACTTATAGCCAAATAACACAATTTTGAATACGTAATGAGCTGAACGCTGGAAGAGATTTAACCCGGAAGTTATTGTTGTTGAAGTCCATAGTTGGCTCTAATGGCCATATACGCCAACATACGCCGATTATTGGGCTAATTTAAAGCTTTTATTTATTAGACAGAACAAGTTTCAGCCACGTATAATCGCGTAAATGTGTTTATTCGGCTAATTTATAATCGACCTCTGCACAAAATCTCCTTACTAGCAACCCCAGCATTTTCGGGTTTATCCCAGCATCTCGGGTTTATCCCATTGGATCGCGTATGCGCGTCATTTGACGCTAGTTAATATTCACAAAATTTTCCACCAATCAAAACGAAGAATTGCCCTCCATAGCCAACTTTGATTTGTTTACGTATCATGCAGGGATGGCAGGGATGCATCCAGCACGCGCGATTGCGGCAATCCCCCTTAATTATTGTCAATGCCGCAAATTATTGATTGTCTTGCGCCCGACATCGCGCAAAAAATCACGGATGGGGCACATTAGGCCAATCTGGGCATGTGCCTGAATACGCAGGAGCTTGCGTCTATTTTTAGATGACACTGTAACCGCTAGATATATATAGCCCTGGTAGCTCCGCCCACTCGCATGCTGCCACAGAATTCGGACAACAACTTTGTGTATTGCGGAGTGTAATTTGTAGATAAATAGAGCATACAGTACAGGTGTTACGCTGGAATATTTCGCAACATAATGGTGACAACAAAACATTGCTGCTATGGCATTGCTGCTATTGGATGGATTTGGGAATGGGTTTCCAAAACCTGCACAAAATCACGAAAAATGTCAACGCTGGGTACAGAACTGTGGTCGAAAATATTTTACCATTGACAATGTTACCAGAGACACCTACATATGTTCGATGCACTTTACCCTGATTTGATCGGCTAATAACATCATGCTCTGCATGACTTTTCATTTTTCTATTTTCATCTTATTCTGTCCCGCCCATTTTAACGTCGCAAAAGCGCGTCACTGACATATTATGTGAAATGTCCACGAACAGTGTAGACCCTGATCAGACTATGCGTATGGTCGGGCTGATGGGGCTACACTGGTCGCATCCTATCTAGGCACATTTTGTCGTGACGCTTCACATATGTGGCGCGTCATGAGAACATGTGCGCAATTATTAAAAGCACTATGAATGTTCCTATGACGAACAGCGAACAGCGTAGACCATGATCAGACTGTGCGGATGAGCAGGCTGATCTGGGGCTACGCTGATCGCAGCCCCAATTGGGCACGATTTGTCATGACGCGTCACATATATCGGTACGAGAGAACAGACGCCGACATTTGAGAAAACCATGTTTATCGCCATACGTTATTTGTGTAAAATAAATGTGATTCATTTTTATATTTGGAGTAAATGTGCTCGAAAGTTGGTGGTAATTTCACTGGAATGAAAATTAAAAAAATGGACGACTTTCGAGCTCATTTACTCTAATTATGAAAATGAATAAAAATTATGTTACACACATTACGTATGGCGATAAAGATGACTTTCTCAAATTTCAGCGTCAAAATTGGGTTCGGTCGCTTGAGGTGTGCTTCACGTGCCTGCACGTTTAATAGATAGGATCATTTCGTCTGTATATGGGATATATACGGACGAAATACTCCAATATGATTGAACTATATTGCTTGGCAGTGGTCTAAGCAAAAATAGTATTGACTGGATATCAAAAACGTTTCACGGCACCGTGTTTCACGGCACATACGCACTGTGTTGACGGGATAAAATGGTGATTAATAATCATACAATATGCACTATGAAATTGACGGGGTTCGCTGAAGAAGACCACTTCTGTTGTTCAAAGTATGCCAAATGGAAATCTCCGTAGACGTATTTCCATACGTACGGGTCCATTTGTTATGTAAATGAGATCGGTTCCATGTGCAAATCGCCCCCAGTCGCATTGCATGCACCATCTGATATGGTTGATGTCACATGACACGCAAACACGGTCTATTACAGACACGAGTGGCCATCAGATTGCGCTGAATTGTGTACGTATAGCGAGAATAGATCGCTCAGAGAATCCATCAGTGGTGCATTTATACAAACTATGCAAAGATCAGGGGCCCGTTTCACGAATTATGATAGTCGGTAGAACTCACATTTACCATGTTTTCTTGTAAACAATTATTGGATTTACATTTACTGGGCATAGGCTGCATATGCAGCCTATGCTCAATAAATGTAAATCCATCAATTGAAATTTCCAGACGATCCTAAATTTGCACTTACGAACATTTCAGTCGTACGAAGTTTAGTGAAACGGCTCACTGGTCTGTACTGGTCAAAAATAAAAATACTCCCTACATATATCCACTGACCAAAGCGGCACATACTTACATATAATACCTATAGTGTATGTCTTCCCAATTTTCCCAAGCGACCACAAATTGGCATAACATACTCATGAATATTTTACGCAAAGATCAGAGCGAAAGGTCACACAGCGTGAATACCGTTTCGATAAAATGTTCTAATGACGAAAATGTTGACGCTTTCAACCGGCATATACCTAGATCAGTACATTTTGCCACATATGCTATTAACCCGTTCAACTCGAAAGCAAACAGTGCATATCCTGGGGCCCGTTTCACTAAACTTCGTACGACTAAAATGTTCGTAAGTGCAAATTTAGGATCGTCTGGAAATTTCAATTAATGGATTTACATTTATTGAGCATAGGCTGCATATACAAGAAAACAATGTTAATATGATATTTACAGACTATGATAATTTTGCACTGATGAACATTTTAGTCGTACGAAGTTTAGTGAAACGACCCCCAGATGAGGATCTGCATCGGGATCTGCACTTTCTGAATTTTTTTATATTTTTGAGAACAAAAAATACCCCCTTTCCATAAATATACTCTGAATATCAGTTTGTGAGCTGCAAAATTAACATATCAAAATCCATTCCAGTTACTTAGGGGTTAAGGATTTACAGTGGGTGCCAGCTGGACTAGTTAGATCTTGAGTACATGTACGTAGCAATCATATTCAGTCTGCAACTCCAAGCGTATGCGTACATGAATATACGTAGTTTAAAATTATTATGCCATTTCAATGCGTATGTTGCCAGTTCGATACCATTCAACATTGTTCGCAATATGATGAATGAGTGGTTCGTTGATGAACGATGTATACACTGGACAGGCGGTGTTGATGTGCAGACTGGCTTTGGTCGGAAATGTCATTATTACCCCCGGTATTGTCAGATCTTTGGCAAATGAAATGGAAAACAACAAACAATTTCCACCACAATTACACGATGGGGTACCACATGGTCTATTGTTTTGGTATTGCGTAAATGTTGTCAATAAATTGTGAGGTAACTCTTATTTTTCATACGACTGCGGTGTCTTCATTTTAATGATGAAGAACGGTAACTCTTGCAATTACTCCCGTACCGTCCGTAGCTAGCTACGGGCAGTACGGGAGTAATTACAAGAGTTACCGTTCTTCCAGCCGTTAACACTGCGAGTTTGACAAACTTGGCAGCATTACTTAGTTACTATGAACATGATGTAGAGAAATTTAGCAGCTTCCAGAATCAAAACAGTTTATCCGAAATTTCTATACAGACTGTTGAGACTAACTACAGAAGTAATGCTGCTATATTTGGTATTGTACATACCATAATGTACTACTTGCGAACAGCTGGAACATGGTCACAAACTCACAACTCATGGATGCCGCCATTAATCGGAAATAAAACAATGGACCAAGTAGTCAATACCTTTGCGAATTTGTATACATAAGTTAAAACAAACGACAGGTCCACGGACTACATAATAGCCATAAAAACAACTGACAAACTCACTACACCAATGGAGTCAACAGTTAGTCAAAACAATGATTTCACATGAATATACCACAGCCGCATCAAACCAACGGGTCAACTGAGTAGACTATAGTCGAATCAAACAAACGTGTCAACGCACTACATCATAGCCAAGTCAGCTGGTGACATGGGTCGGTGGATATCGACAGGTGACGATCAACGGAGTGCCTTCGAACAATACGTGTTTGTCTTTCCCTGACTCACACGGTCTCTAGTCACCCTGAATGACACCTTAGAAACCCGTGTACTGACACATATGGCGAATTGTCACACACATACCGTTACGGACCGTGTAGGGGCCGATCACGACATGATGGACAGAAGAAAATTACAAGATATTGTTACCCCTTTCACCCCTAGTAACTGAAATGGACTACTTCATGTTAAGATTCAGACTGTTTCATCATGCAGAAAATGGGGTTATTTTGTAAAACAAAATCCACAAATGGTGCAGATCTTGATGAGACGACTCGCTACGAGCCGGCTCATCCTGATCCACACTATTTGAAACTATTAGGAAAAAGGTCTCTAGTGTTGATATGGTTAAAGGATCCTTGATAATCGCCAAACACAACTACCAGAAAAATGATATTCATGTGCAGTTTTATTGCATTGTTCATTTGTGTCATGGGACATTCGCAACGTATGATGGTCCGTCTGATTTAACACGACGTTTCTGGCAGGGAGGGTTACTCTGGACCCTGAATCAGTTCAGAATAGTCATGCACATTATCACAAAGTTGACTATGTTGAATTACTATACATATTATGACATTTACGGACAGCTTGTGCAAGATCTAGCTATGCTCCTCAATGGACATATGCATCTGTCAAACGAAACAATCAGCAATAGCACTGTCAACGCCAAATAAATTATGAATCCATTAGCTACGCATACAAGACTAACACAATTGTGATTTTCTCCTTCTACATCATCAACTGTGCATTGTTATTTACATATATAAACCTATTGAGCGATCTGGTTCCAGCACAAACAACCAAATTAATGTATGACGTACACATGACATACTAGTATACTGATTGTAGCAATTGTATCAGATAGTCTTTGTCCAAACACCATTGAGCAAACAACAATTCACACACAGGGACTTCAGCAATGTAAACGGGAATGAATTGTGTAATTTGGAGCTAGAAACTGTTTAAACAATCCCAGAAGAATACCTTGGTAAACGGAAATTGTAGAATTTCTCCCTGTGGTGTCCCAGTTGTCGTTAAGCGCCGATATAACCCAATTGTCTCTGCACTAATTGTCTCTGCATAATTAATGAGGTCAATGGTTTATCGGAATGTGAGGGAACTAATTCATTAAGTGTGTCCACCCTGTATAACGCCACACGCAAACTGATATACGATACACAAGGACTGGCGCAGTGGAGTATCTCTAAACCGGACACCCTGGGAGGTCCCAGGGTGTCCGGCTTAGAGATGGTCCACTGTAATTCTGGTGAATCAGCGATCAAAGACAGTGTACGTGAACCATCATTTTCATCAGAAATAAATGACAGGTAAACCTATCAAAATAAACCTTACAGAGGCATTCTCAGATTTAGACGAAGGTTCAGTTGTATTACTACATTTGTGTACAGTATCCGGAATTGTCAGTTTGAGCATTCTCGAAGTCTGACAACACATGTATTGCTATCGACTTTCTCGCGGTGTCAGCAATGTAGACTCGGATCAGAATATGTGATGACCTATATAGAGAATAGTAGGTTAGTGCCGCGAATGGGAAAACATATCTGGCAAGGCTCAGGAAACGGGATGGGCGAGGCTCTGCCGAGCACATCCCGTTTCCGTGCCGCGCCAGATATTTTTTCCCATTCACGGCACTAACCTACTATACTATTTATCTCGTCAACACCTACAAATGGCTGTAAAATGCAAAAATAGTATACGCACTGTGTTGACGGGATAAATATTTATCTGAGGTCACAAATAGTTCATATACAAGAAACGGCTAGGTGGAATGGGGGGGGGGGACATGTGTCTTAGTAGGATTGTAAGCCACTACGGGGAGGAAGTGTGCATCTGTGACGGGTTAACCCAATCAACCGAGCACTGGTGCGGTAAACCAGTTGTCCCTGGTTCGAGTCCCGAGGCTGGGTACGAATTTTTACTCGCACTGTGACATTTGCTTGGAAACAATGACATTGCAGTCTATAGTGTCGGAAGGGCTAATAATAACCAGTCTGTGGAACTATGACGTCTTCTTGCCCATACCTAAAAGCATTAATGCGCCCGGTTCTGGAAATACATCCCTTATCGCATTGTCGTATTTCGCCGATATTTATATCGATAATCGGTATTATTTTCCGGAAAATACGTCGAAAATTGACAAAAACAACCAGAGCTCATGCGGAATTGAATTCCGCATGAGCTCTGATTTTTTTAGTAAATTTTCGACGTTGTGTACGGAAAATATTTCATTTTCTCGAGATCAATATCGGCGACAACGAGGTATGCGATAATGGCGGTAATACCAAAGCCGGATTATGGAGCCGGGCCACAAATTATTTTGTTGCGTGATTGGTAATCTCAGCATTGTCATTAACATTAGTTGGTCTTATAGGCATATAGAGAGGTAGTTTAATAAAGTGCTTTCCTGTGCAACTTTCTAGCCTCACTGACCATTACTGTACACTGTACTATATATAGGGTATTACTGTTACTTAGTGGAGGAAATATATTTAAATGTCTGCTTGATCTGCATCCAAATCATAAATACTATCATCAATGTTGTTTTTTGGTTTCTGATGTTTGGTCGACACCAGTCGTTGATGTTAGAGCCGACTATTGTTCATCGACGACTATCGTGCAAGTGTATAATTAAGCCGGGGGATATTTAACTTAGCCATTTCTGAAGCCATTTCACCTTTATTCATGGACGACTATCGTTCACGTGTATGATTAAGCCGGGGAAAATAACTTAGCCATTTCTGAAGCCAATGGCTTATTTTCCACGTGAACGATAGTCGTCCATGAACAATAGTCGGCTCTACAAGGCTGGAAAAGCACCGAGTGAAGAATCATTGTAGATCAAAAAGCATGGTCGATGGTCCATCTTTATACATGATTGTACGACCATCGTAGACCATCTTGCCAATAAACGTTTACTGCATTGATGGTGAATCGCGGAATGTCAAATGAATTGCAATCATTATGGTAATGATTGCGATTCATTTGACATTCCGCGATGTACAATTCCATGCGGTCCACGTATTTGAAATAGCCAGTGGAAGAAGTGGGCTGACTCCATGACGGAGTTAACTGAAGGGTTGTTGTAAGAAAGGGGATAACTTCATCAGGGAGGTAATCTAACGGGTCAGTGGAAGAAATGGCTAATTTAACTGAAGGGTTAGTGGAAGAATAGAGGCCAACTCCATGAGAGAGTTAATCGAATGGGTCCGTGGAAGAGGGGGCTAACTCCCTCACTTCTTCCACGTACAGTGGGGTCAACGTGTAAGTGCACACACGAACGAACACGACAGGTTGGTTCCAACCTGTCGTGTTCGTTCGTGTGTGCACTTACACGCTGACCCCACTGTACCCGTTAATTTTACCAAACCTGGGTGCCATTTCACTAAACTTCGTACGACTAAAATGTTCGTAAGTGCAAATTTAGGATAGTCTGGAAATTTGAATTGATGGATATACATTTATTGAGCATAGACAACCTATGCTCAATAAATGTAAATCCAAAAAGTGTTTACAAGAAAACGATGTTAATGTGAAATTTACAGACTATCATAACATTTTAGTCGTACGAAGTTTAGTGAAACGAGCCCCAGCCACGTGTAGGAGATTCAAGACGAGAAAACGCTCATTGTAAAGCCGATGTCATTATTTCATACGCGACGTCTTCTGTTTAAGAAATAGCTCGCGTCTCAGAGGTCATTAAGTTTTCTCGGTCATTTTGACCGCAATCGCCATATTGTAAACCTTCAATTGGAACTCAGTGAATTTTCCAGTCAAGACACGTAAAGGAAGGCAACTCGGTGTTGGTATGGATAACACGGTTCAACAATTCCATCAGGTATTCAAGACAGGGCAAATTCAAGGAAAATCATCATCTGACTTAGAAATATAGGTACATTATTGGTTGCGGAGAAAAAAATGCAATGTATGTGAGTCTGGTTTGAATGTTATGATGAAGTAATGTTGTATTTTACTACCGTGTAACCTCTCAAAACCGGTCAGGTTTTGTGATGTTCCGCTGTAATTCATGGATACGAGCATTCAGTCACACTATATTGTGCGTTGCAATCGTGAACATGCGCGATTTGAGATAGAATACAGTGATGCATATACAGTGGAACCTCCCTAAACTAACCACCAAGAAAACACATTTGATCTTTCTTTTAATTAGTTTCTTGGTCATTTATCTCAGGTGATAATGTCTGTTCGTGATCGCATAGCACACAGCTTTGACTCAGAATGATCAAATACCTGATTTACAATGACACCTCTCTAAGCCGGACACCCTGGGGACCTCCCAGGGTGTTCGGTTTATAGAGGTTTCACTGTACTATGTATTGGTTTTCCCAATGTATCCACTTTAGAGAGGTTCCATTGTATAGGGATGTGCCCAGGGGAATGTGTAGTATCATGTTGTTTTTTGTCATTTGTGGCAGAAACCGTTTAGTCTGACCCTGGTCAGAAATACTACCACGGAATACAAACGTATAAGACGTAGCAAAAACACAGTGATCTCTGTTGTCGTTATTAGATGGCTTTATACATCGTGTTTTCATTATAATGAAGAGTGGTGTGGTGGTGGTGGGTTGCATTATGCTTATATGCCTATGTAATTTGAGGGTGGAAATGGGTGCAATATAACTAATTACAAGCGGGAGATACACCCCCCTTTCTACCAAGATCAACCAAGTTACACAAAACTGACGTGTGTATAGATGTTGCATTCACACGTACTTAGTATGTAAATGTAGAAACGTTTTTCAATGTCACATTGCGGACAGATTGAAAATTGTAATATTAGACTATAACAAAGCTTAACATAAACATATATGATATATTCGAAACAAGTAATTGCATATTCCAGACTTGTACAGATTCGCTCGAACAAAAACTGTTTACGTAAACTTAAATGTGACTGTGATTGGAGAAATGGGGCTTATGGGATTCGTTACCAGTGTGTGTATCTCCTGATCAAACAGCATTCGTGTTGCCTGGTAACGATCTATACATTGCTTGTTTGAAGTGTTTCTTTGAAGGAATGGCGAACAGTGCAGCTCCTGATCAGCCTGTGCGGTTGCACAGGCTGATCTGGATCTACACTGGTCGCAAAACCAATAAGCCCCATTTCTCCAGTCACGGCCACAAACATGACCTCTCTACACGACATTCCGTTAAGCCTATATTTAAATCTGTATCTAGGCGTTTAATCTTAGCGGAGCCAATGAGCATATAAAATGGATTTTCATATTCAAATACGCCCTACATTCTGAAAAACATTAAACACTACCTACCATGAACCTACACCCGTTGAAAGGCTTTTGAAAACCACACGATATTGTTGTAAACCCCGTTAGAAGGAGTTTTGTTCGCCACATCAACACGGAACACTTGCTGATGCTTAGATAACAAGGTGTATGATCACGTGATACTAACAACAACAACAGGTACCGATTCAAAGTACGTATTCTTTTATAGTGTCCTTATTACGGATTTTGATGAAATATGGCGCATCGAACGCGTCTTGTTAAGTTGCATTTGGTGGTCACTGTATTTTCTCCCAAACTTATGTTGTTTTTTGCGAAGAATCGATTTCCATGTCTCCGACACGGAAATCGATTCTTCGCAAAAACAACATAAGTCTGTGCTAACTCCCTAGACAACCAAATGCAGCTCATGAAGACGCGTTTGCTGCGCCATATTTCATAAAAATCCGTTGCATATTAAGGACAATATCAAAGAATACTTACTTTGGAGTGGGCGACGTAGTTGTTGTTGTAACCACGTGATCATGCACCTCGGATAAACTGTATCCCCGATTCTATTTTGTTGTCCTTTCTTCTCTGTGCTTGAACGTACCAACAGGACGGGATACAGAAACATATGATATGTGTACATACGTATTATACTGTACGGTGAAACCTCTCTAAAGCGGGCGCCCTGGGAGGTCCCCAGGGAGTCCGACGTAGAGAGGTTTCACTGTAAATCAGGAATTTGATCATTCTGAGCCATAGTTGTGAGCTATGCGATCACGAATAGGCATTATCATCTGAGATAACTGACCAAGAAACTCCTCAAAAATAAGATCACATGTGTTTTCATGGTATCCGGTTTAGAGAAGTTACACTGTATCTTATCAGTTATGCAATTATTGCCAGCAATAGTTTGGAGAATCTTGCACGGGCATTTGATGGGAATTCGGTCCCGATTTACTCTTCACTGTTCGCCTCATTATTGTATTCAATTTGCAATGAAAATATGGTATTCTGAAAGTACAAGTTTGTTTAGAAGCGATTAATATCCCATAAGGGTTATTTTATCATGGCGGGTGTGTACTTTTGATAAATATATACGGTAAGTTGCACAAAGAGATGCTGTTATATACCCGTTACCCGTAACAAAAGACGCTCATGTTGACACCTGCAGCGACATCGCTCTAATAGCAATCATGTTACAAGAAACCGGCATTTACCACCGTATGTGCACCAAGGTACGATATATGCACGTATACCAGTTACTACTACAAAATAATTCCAGCACAAAAATATTTACACAATTCCCTAACATTTGATTGGCCCGTAGCAAGTCTCTGTCCAAAATTTATTTTCCAGTAAGCTCCCACGCCGAACTACTTTCCGTAACCGTCAGGCGCAGTTAAAATAATTCTTAAAGAAAACGGAAAATAAACACATTTTCCTGATGAATTTATTTCAAATGCTAGAATTATAAGGAATGAATGGCCTTTTTGTGGAATTTATCGGGGATATAAACTTCAAATTTTATACCCCGATAAATTCCACAAAAAGGCCACTCATTCCTATCAAAATCGTCTTTAACAATATTCTAAGCAATGCACATATACAATATACAGTGCAACATCTCTAAACCTGACACCCTGGGAGGACCCCATGGTGTCCGGTTTAGAGACGTTGTACTGTTTAGAGAGGTTTCACTTCGAAAGAAATCTAAATATGAGACACGCCATGTGATTTTGTACCTAAGAAGATGTGCGATTTTTCGTGAAAAATAGTTACAAATAAAGTGGGTAACTTGCGTCAATGACGTCATAAGTTTACGCAAGGATTTGATATCTCTGTTTTACGAATTTCTCAGAGCAAATGTGGAATTCTATTCCGCATTCGGTCTGAATATTTTGTAAACATTCGACCTCATTTACAGAAAATATCGCCAATTTCTGTAAATATTTTTCATGAAAAATCGCATCTGATGATACCATGCGTGCCTGGTACGGGCAGGTTTGGAAAGGTGGGAAATGTATTTTGCGGGAGTTATTAACCCTTAGCCTGAATGAAATGTTGTCGTCTGCTGTTTATGTTTTATTTTCGATTTTTCTTATCAAAAACATGGTTTGACAGCACTTTAGAATCATTTCCATTGGAAATGATTCTAAAGTGCTGTCAAACCATGTTTTTATTGAGAAACAGGGCAAAATATAAAGCAACAGCAGACGACAGTTTTCGCGATCAGCAGGCTAAGGGTTAACGCAAGTACTACCATGGCGACACGCAGAGTACGTGACTGTAGTATGAAATTAAATACTTTATTTGAATGCACCTACGTTATACCCGCGATATTTCAGTATAGATGGTACTGGTTGATGGAATATATACTTGCATAAATTTGAATAGCATGGTATCAGTTGTCAGGCAAACTCAACAGGTTCGGATGAATTTGTTTTCACGTGTCTTCGCTAACTCTATTAACACTTAGACCGATATCTTAATTTTTTTGTCGTCTGCTGTTTATTTTATATTTTCCATTTTTATCATCAAAAACATGCTTTGGCATCACTTTAGAATAATTTACAACATGCTAGGTCTCGTTGTATCATGTTGAACATGCCTCTAATTATTTATTTATAATTTTGCATCACGAAAACAGGAGCTGTGTGGATTTTGGGTCGGACGAAACGCGGTCATGACTATGTGTGCTAACGTGCTCATATTCTACGTTTTGTCAATATCCGTTAACTCATCACTACACTCGGAATACACGTTTGGGTGTATGGACATTTTGAAACAATTTATTTCCTTTTTCTTCTTTTTCAATGAAAGTATATGTTGTGACCACTCATTTTAACATGATACGGTTCAAATGGTGGTCACATTATATATACTTCCGCTGGGAAATAAGGAAAATAGTTGCAACTTTCCTTCAGTAAAATGGTGTAACCCTAGAATATAATAGGTTAAGGGTTTAACGGTTATGAACATGTACACGATCTCATACTCGCTACCAGTGGCAACCGCACCGTAATCTTTCTAAGTAAGACACATTCGGAGGTGTTGAACTGTTTCCTAGTTTCATAAAATTTCGGACGAGTAACTCTACAAAAACTGCCTATGGACGATTGGCCGTTTTACCAGAGTTACGTGTCTGCATATAAGGTGCCCAATGCCGGTTATTACAATTTTCTCCAGCCACAGTGACAAACACATAACACCATTTAATAAGTGTTAACACGAATTCGACCTTCGGGACAGAAACAGTGCTGGCTAAACTAGAACACACACCCATCCTACTCCCGCGAGAGGGAGGTCGCCGAAACGTGCCACATATCTCCGCTATATGTACCAGACCGCCCGTAACCACCACCCATGTGACACAGTTACACCACCCGCGCGTGTCACTGCAATTGTGGTAATTGTGGAAGACGTGTGAATATTGAATGGAGGCCAAACTAGGACAATAAACAAGTCGATAACACAAGTACAACAGTGCTTCGGCGACATGTAGGCATCTGTCGGTGTAAACGTGTCAGAGGTCAGGGAGTTAAAAGAGATTCGTATAAGTCGTTGTTAACATATTGGGTTTTAAGGAACTAAATGCGAGGGAGCGTTACGCTCCCTCGCATTTATTTCCTTAAAATCCAATATGTGAACAATAACATACTTATAATTAGCCAGTCTTCGGTCCGAGTAAGTATTTTCCATTTCCTGTCGAACAATTACTGATTAAATATGTTAATATGTAACTTATTGGGGTTAAAATCTTGCAATATGTGAAATATGTGGGGCTCGATCCTAGCCAGTGATTGGCTTAGAACGTATGATGAACTATAAGGTGAATTATTAATCATATTATAATGCATACTGTCGTCATACAGTCAACTAGTATATGTGTCTGTGCCACGAGAAACGTTGTCATAGTTAACTAGTATATGTGTCTGTGCCACGAGAAACGTTGTCATAGTCAACTAGTATATGTGGCTGTGCCAACTAGTATATGTGGCTGTGCCACGAGAAACGTTTCTATGCATATCGCTCTACAAAACGTTTTCAATGCGTTTTCCATTCGTTTTCGTTTGTTTCGTTTTGGGAATCTTCTTGTTCAATCCTAGAAGATGAGTATCACTTTGTTTTGGAATGCACCATGTATATAGAATGCGTAAATTGTATATTTGAAACGTTATTGGAAAAGGCCAAGTATGGTAAAATTCATAGACCTTATCAGTTCAGAAAATGCCATGGTTATTAGAAAATTTGCCATATTTATTTACAAGGCATTTGCCATAATGAATCGTATTTTATACCAAACAACATACAGTCTAACGTGTTATAATGTAATGTATCTTCGCCCCGTATCCGATTTCACCAAGATTTCAAGCGTCCTTATCCTAACGCCTTGGTTTGTCTGAAAGTGTATGTAACATATTACATAGTTGTATTGTGCATGCACTCTTAATTATCATAACTGTATATGCCAATTGCAAACGTAAATCAATATATATATATATAGCGAAAATATAATTTAAAGTTTGCAATGTACATGTACACATATATTTTCGCTATGCCATTCGTCACACCGTATTGTAACTGCTTCTGTATATGTTGTACATGCTCATGGGCCAGTTGGCTTAATGCAAATAAATAAACTATGTAATCATATTAGCTGTAATATGTTTTCAGTAGCGGTCTCATTTACTTGTGCATTAAGTACGCATAAATAATTCCAGCACACAAATATTTACACAATTCCATAACATTTGATTGGTCCGTAGCAAGACTCTGTCCAAAATTTATATCCCAGCAAACTCCCATGCCGAACTACTTTCCGTAACCGTCAGGTGCAGTTAAACTAATTCTTAAGACAACGGAAAATAAACACATTTTCTTGATGAATTTATTTCAAATGCTGGAATTATAAGGATTGAATGGCCTTTTTTGTTGAATTTATCGGGGATATAAACTTGGAAAAGTCGCGGGAAAACTGGACGAGGCCTTTCGGCCTTCGTCCAGTATTCCCGCGACTTTTCCAAGTTTATGCCCCGATAAATTCCAAAAAAAGGCCATTCATTCCTATAATATACCGCGGATCCCCAGTGTATGCGATAGACACATTAGGCCATACAATATATATTCTATGTTAACACCCAGTGGACCAAATCCTGCCTACGTATCCAGTAAAAACAAGAAGGCTTTAAATATATTATAAAATAAGTTTTTAATATAAATTTAAATTTCCGCCAGCAAACTTTAGAAAAAAGAAGAATATACTCTTATTAAACTTATTAAGTGGACATTCAATAACGGAATTAATACTTGGACAAGTCCCCCAATCAGTTTTCATATTACATGTTCTTCACCAGTTAATTTTGTAGTGCAAAATAGCATACACGGTCTGTTTGCCTTTTCACAGAACCACTTTCAAAACCTGAACACTTAACAGAGAAAGAACTTACTATGGCCTTATTACCGTATATGCAAAATCAAAGATGAAGCCGATCGATACAAAACGCTGCCAAAATTCAAAGCATCTCTCCTGGCGTCTAAAGTTCTTCGTCAGACATACAGAGTATATCAAAATAATAATGATAAGCATTGTCTGCTATATCTATTCATGGGCAGTGTGGAATATTGATGTAAGCTCAGTCGTCGGATAATCATACTTAGGCAGCGAATATTTGTTGACGATTCCCAAACGAAACACACGAAAATGAATGTAAAACGCACTGAAAATTATCATTTTGTACAACGATAAAGAAACGATTATCGTTTGTGTTTGTAGCTGGAAATAATTTCGTATAAATACCCGGCTTTCAAAAATTTAAACGCCTTTCGTTTCTTTCAACGCATCGGTTTGACATCGTTGTTTAATTAGAAATCATGTTTCTAAGTATAAAAACGAAAACGTTGAAAAAACGATGTTTCAACGATCGGCAATTGTTGATTTGTGGAACCAGGAACAATTCCAGGCGGTAATTTAACATACATGTATATGCAAGTGGCTGGCGAAATATACATGGATGTGAATATTGCATCCCAATTAAAAAAGATATTCGGGTTTAAAGAAATTCTTTTGAAAATTGCCGTTAGAGACGGCGATAACAGATGTTAAAATGAGTGAAGAAGCCATTGCGGATAATTTGTAGAACAATTCTCCCACTCCGTAATTTTGTTAATTAACCATTTCAACCCTAAAGAACTGGAAAGGACTGTGATATGCTAATGTTCCGACCAATCCAATGGTCACAAAATGATTTTCAGATTCGTCCATTTATGAAAAGGTTTTTGTTCTTAGAAATATTAAAATTACTTGTAAAAAGTGCAGATCCTGATGAGACGGCTCGTTACGAGCCGGCTCATCTGGATCTGCACTTTTTGCATAAACCGCTATAGCAGGATTTCGGGTTCAAAGGGTTAAGCCAACGACCTAGCGTTCGGCAAACTACAATTCAGTACTATGTACTTCAACAACCGCCAGGTAGTGCTCTGTCTGTGCATCTGTACGAGTCATTGCAAAAATAAAACCACACATTAACCGTTTCCCCCAGACTGACTGTCCATAAGTCAACATTTGCAAGCACTGTAGATCCAGATGAGCCGGCTCATAATGAGTCGTCTCATCAGGACCTGCAGTGTCAGATATGAAAACAAATAACAAAGAAAAACAACACATTTTGGATTCATGGAATAGTCCAATATATGCATGAAAGGTCAATGTTATATATTTACAGATGAAAGGGTTAAGTAACGCGTTACGTGCCCCAGTGCTAACAGTGATTACTCTTCAGCGCAAAAACTGTATGAATGAAACAAACAGTCTTTCAGATGGCGGAATAATTGCGAATGACGTCATCAGAGCCGGCTTGCGTGAGAACAATATTGCTTCTTAGTTCAGCATTGGAACCGCCAACGCTGTACCGTCAAAACAAGTAAATGCATGTCGTATTGTTAGCTAGCGGATTTCTCCCGTATAATGTCTATTTCAGGCTTCAAACTAAGCCGTGACACTGCCATTGTATGCAAGATGGTATCACTTTATTCGTGACTTCGCTGTCTATTGAAATCAATAGTAATATTAGGCAGTGCACGCGAAATTGTATCCCTTGATCGCAGAGAAACGGCGCTGGACGAGCATCGTTTAACAGATTTGATACAAATGAAATAGTTTGACAGGGTCTACGTTGTTCGCAAGATTCTTAAGAATCTTGCGAACAATATAGACCCTGTCAGACTGACAAAAAACACACATTGCAAGTGTGAGTACACTCGTTCAAACGACAAGTGGTATGTTTACACACGGGCTAGTTTTTCCATCCTGGAAACGAATCAATATCATTGCGCACAATAAGCCCGTTTGTCTGGTAATTCCGGCACACTCGTGTGTTATCGATGCGGATTGATGCGCGAGAGTTTCCGAACTGATGCGAGGGTCTCCGAATTCTCTGTTCCTGCGTGACACGTGGCCGAGATAATCAGCTTATTGAAGAAAACAATGATCGACTTTATTGCCTAATTTCGTTATGCAGCAGTCAATTGTATTGCCCGCTTTTCCCGCGTGCAGGAGAAACTCGAAGCAATCCGAATGTATCCCAGGAGCGCATGCGCCGTTATAAACATCAACTAAACTAAATTAAACCGCATTTCTCGTTGTTGTTATTAATGTATAAACTGGAAATGGCATTGTACTCGTATAAGAATAGACACCATATGTCAAACAACATTTGGGCGATCGGGTTAACCCTTAGCCTGCTGAATGAAATGTTATCGTCTGCTGTTTATGTTTTATTTTCGATTTTTCTCGTCAAAAACATGGTTTGACAGCATTTTAGAATCATTTCCAATGGAAATGATTCTAAAGTGCTGTCAAACCATGTTTTTATTGAGAAACAGAGCAAAATATAAAGCAACAGCAGACGACAGTTTTCGCGATCAGCAGGCTAAGGGTTAAGGCGTAGTCTCATCATCAACATAGGATCCACTAATGCAGTGTTCATATTCCTTATGTTTGGGAATGGGCCCCGTGGCTTTAGTTTATTTTATTTTAAATAATACATGCTTCACAATACACTACAGTTAACGCTGGATCAGGATTAGGGAACAAGCCTGGAGACCGTATATGATTTCTTCTCCTATGCACGGGCGTCGGAACAGGTCCGGCAGCCGGATCAATAATTTTGACATATTTGGAATTCATATATATATAAACAAGAATTCTGAGGAATCAAATGTCTCGCCTTGTTCCGCCTTGACCTTTACCCTGGGGCCAGATAAAAAAATGTAATAGTCGCATATTCATCTACATATCATAGTAACGGGATGTATACCGTTTGATGACTGTAGCTGATAAGGTGTTGAAAGGTGTTGAAGTAATGATCGTAACACGAAAACTTAACATTGAAATTATTAAAAATAGTGTTTGACCTTGACCCTGGAGACCCTGGGGCCCGCCAAATTTGTTTGAATAGTCCTATATTCATGTACATATCATAGTAAAGGTATGTATAAAGTTTGATGACTGTAGCTGACAAGGTGTTGAAGTAATGACCGTAACACGAAAACTTAACATTGAATGTATCAACCAATAGAGTTTGACCTTGACCCTGAAGACCCTGGGGCCCGTCAATATTTTTTTTTGAAAGTCCTATATTCATGTACATATCATAGTAAAGGTATGTATAAAGTTGGATGACTGTAGCTGATGAGATGTTGAAGTAATGACCGTAACACGAAAACTTAACATTGAATGTATTAACAAATAGAGTTTGACCTTGATCCTGAAGACCCTGGGGCCCGCCAATACTTTTTAATAGTCCTATATTCATGTACATACCATAGTAAAGGTATGTATAAAGGTTGATGACTGTAGCTGATAAGATGTTGAAGTAATGACCGTAACACGAAAACTTAACATTGAATGATGACGTCGCCGCCGACGCCGCCTCCGGAAAAGAAACACCTATGTCTCGCTTACCGCTTCGCGGGCGAGACAAAAACGGAATGTAAATATTTGTTCTGCATTTGTTCTCATTTCTCATCAGAAGTGTACGTTGCTACCACTCAGTTGAACCGTCTGGGCGAGACGGTTCAACTGAGTGGTAACAACATACACGTTGGGTGGGTAGTGGGTGCACCCACTAGATTCACCGGACCAATGTTATGATTTTTCTGGCGCCCCTGCTATGTGGTTTTCAAATTGGAAACACTTCTCACAACGATTGAAAAGTATGAATGCCGACATGCATGCGGACGTTCGTGGAGAATGAATAAACTACACGTATTACAATTCGTAAGAAAAAAGTTAGATGATGACCGCATGCGACAATTTATTTAGGCTTAGAATGTCAGTTCACGATTAAAATTCAAACGGATTTGAATTTTAGTGACCATATGCATGAGTTGCAATTACAAGTAAAATAATACTGCAAAATACATAAAGTCACTCTTTTTATTAAATTTCCGACCATATGGTTACCGTTTTACTGCTACACTATGGACGTCACATACGACTGCCAATACAGTTTCACACTATTTTGATAAAGACCATGTGGTCGGAAATTTAATAAAAAGAGTGACTTTAAAACAACCTTCGGAGGTTATTGGAAATTACCTAACTATTGCTACGGTAGCGTCATATAGCGATGGTGTAGTTGACGTCAGTGGATTTTTCCATAACAAGTAAAATGTTGCTTACTAAACCACAAATACAATATTTCAACGCTTCGGCTTAGACACACCACACCACATGTCATTGCTGCGCATGGCTATATCGCAAGTCAATATGGAACAAGAAAAGTGCAAGTCATGTAAAACCTAATTAAAGTTCAAAGTGACAATTATATTGAAACTGAAAATTAAGTGCATAAAGCACACCTTATTCCAACCTTTTACAACTATTTTAGTCCCATGTTCGTAATTACCGACGGTGATAAGTTATTAATAAAGAGCCGTCACCGGCTTATTAACAAAGTAGTGCGGTCTAACTGCATCCGCGCGGCGTAATTGGGTCTCGCTGCTCTGACATTCTATTTCCAATCATTACAAACAGAAATAGCCACAATTGTCTAACTACCGCCCATAATAGCACAGCCTGTGCTAATTTATATGGAGACACATAAAACCTGTTTCTGTATCACAATCCAGATTGCTGCACAAACTACCGGGTCATTATACACGACATTCTCGGTAACGTAGCTATGGCTATGAATGTTTATCAGCTAACTGAAATGCATTGACCGAATTGTGACTGATAATGAATTGTTGTATCCTGCATGGACTAGATATGATCACATCTTTGACACATTTCCGGGTGTCGTTTCTATGGAAGCCCTGAAGGGACTTCTGACTTAAATACTTCTGACGTCATTACTTCTAACTTCCTTATTTGTAACTTCATATTGCCTTACTTCTAACTTCCAACTTCATTACTTCTTACTTCTAACTTCCTTACGTCTTACTTCTAACTTACAACTTCATTACCTCCTACTTTTAACTCCATTACTTCTTACTTTTAGCGTCCAACTTCATCACTTCTTAATTCCAACTTCCTCACTTATAACTTCATTACTTCTAACTTCCTTACTTCTAACTTCATTACTTCTAAGAAGTAATGAAGTTAGATGCAAGGAAGTTATAAGTAAGGAAGTTAGACGTAAGAAGTGATGAAGTTGGAAGTTCGAAGTAAAAAGTAAAGAAGTTAGAAGTAGAAAGTAATGAAGTTTGAAGTTAGAAGAAAGAAAGTAGGAAGTAAGGAAGCTAGAAGTATTGAAGTCAGAAGTCCATCCAGGGCTTCCATACGCTTCTGTATTTACACAGCACATGGGCAATGTATGGGCATGAGGATGTGATAACACAGTTAGATCACGTTCGTCCAAAATCGCAAAAGCTTATCTCCTCGTACATTCGAACGAACCGTGATCTAACTGTGGCCGAATATCCGGGTCAGAACTACTTTCGCTGACGTTCAATCGTTTGAATAACGTCACACGAAGGTACCGGTGCTCGCCAGTATAATGACGCAACGTACTCAGGGTGTCTACTGTATATGTTCATATTACGTCCACGGATGTGACAACAGCAGACATACTATATATGAAAACGGAAAAGGATGAATAATTTAAATAAAAAGTACTCGTCTGTGATACTACTGCATGCACAGGCAACAGGGGGCCGTTTCACTAAACTTCGTACGACTAAAATGTTCGTAAGTGCAAAGTTATGATAGTCAGTAAATATCACATTAACAATGTTTTCCTGTAAACAATTATTGGACTTACATTTATTGAGCATAAGCTGCATATGCAGCCTATGCTCTATAAATGTAAATCCAGCATTTTAAATTTCAAAACGATTCTAAATTTGAGCTTACGAACATTTTAGTCTTACGAAGTTTAGTGAAGCGGCCCCCAGCTTACGGTAAGATATTCTGGCCAATTCAACGGTTCGATAGAGCCTACCAACACAAACACATAACGGTAGAGCAAAATCGAGTGAAGTTGGTATAGAAGCGTCCTGGAACTTTCGAAAAATGCAGACCACAATTAGACGTCGTTGATGCAAACGCTGACGTGTGTCTACACTGATCACACAGTCGATACGGTCATTTTAACGGACGGTTTTACAAATGCTTTTAGTCGTATGCTTAAATGTGTCTCCACTTTATGTGCGTTGTAAACAATCTAATTATCCAGAAATAGTGTGGCTGCAAGTGGTCGACACGGGTGTAGGCATTAGCCACTATATATAGGTATCATGTCACCTGATGGATTTCGCTGTTCAAACAGCATTTCTGAGAAATAGTAGTAGAAAAATAACCTTGTCACATATCTCCGTTGACTTACATTAGATTGAGGTATATATACACCTCTCTAATAGTCATAGAGAATACCATACAACAGAATATTTCACCTTTTTTATTTTTTCCGCTTGTTTTCATGTATTTTATAGGTTCATTATTGTACATAGTGTCTCGTAAGCTCTCACGTGCTGGCAATATTTATTTATATTAGTGACACTTTAGAGAATTGTATGTTAGTGCAGTGAATGGGATAAAACTGGATGGGCGAGGCTCTGCCGAGCACATCCCGTTTCCGTGCCGCGCCAGATATGTTTCCCATTCACGGCACTAACCTACTATTCTATTTATCCCGTCAACACCTACAAATAGCTTTAAAATGCGAAAAAATAACCCCAGTCACCGCACATATTCATACGCAGTGATTACGTTGTATTGACAGGATATCAAAACAAATTTGACAACATTTATAAGCGTTTTTTTTGCTGGTTGTTTGTAATAAATGTTTAAGTCTCAGCATGCTTGGGCGGGTATAGTAATATTTTGTTAAATATTGTTTTCGATCGTTATTAAATAGCGGGCATTCAAATAAGTGATGGAATTCATCACCGGTCGTGTTTAGGTTACACTTACTACATTTCCTTTCTGAAAGTTCTATATTGTTCCATCTTCCTGTTTCAATAGGTAGTTTATGATTACTGGTTTGGAATTTAATTAACGGCAGGTATTTTGATTCAGCTGTAGTTATTAGATATTGTTCTATCTCTATATTATCTGTACACATTTGGTAAGATCTTCCTTTTGACGACTGCAAGAGCAGGTTATTCCAGTGCTGTATATATTGATCTTTTAAAGTTATGGTGATGGCCGTTTCAGTTGCATGTAGGTTATTTATGAACTCTTGGTACCAGAGGTAATTGTACCCTGTTGAATCTAAGATTTGCTTACTATGTTTAACCCAGGCGTCTATACTTACGTCGTTGTCATACTATTGTTTCAGTTTCAGGTAGGATTGATTACTGAGTTACTCGGTACGAGCCGGCTCATCTGCATCTGCACTGTTTGCAAACGCCGCTATAGCGGGATTTCGGGTTCAATGGGTTAGCTGTATAAAGTCAATAAAGGACATCCTCTTTGGAAATATATAACCTAAAAGACATCCATGCAACTCTCACCTCTCATTCACAGACGTATAATTAGTGTTTACTCGTTTTCCGTCGCTTAATTCCAAGACCGTCTGCACACGAGCATCATAAAATACGATCGTCTATTTTCGGATGTCTGTTTCATGACGCAGGTCTGTATATTCACAGAACCTATCAGGCATACGGCGATATCTGATTTTCCTGACAACAGTAAAGAATATAGTTTGTGTTGCTAACGGTTTGCCGTCGCTCCAGCACCAATTACGGCGTCTGAGAGTGTGCGAGAAATGTTTAACAATTTTTCCCATTATTGCATCAAGGTTTCCGCTGTTTGTTTCAGGAAGTAAATAAGCTGTGTTTGTTTGGGATGTCGTTCATATTGGAGAGTTAGTTAGTTAGCTGATACAGAAGCATGGGAATTGGCTCTATAACCTTCCATACCCCATTTTTTTGAAAGCCCGAATGGTATGAAGTTGGGTTGTACAATGAACCATCTCTAACCCGGACACCCTAGGAGGTCCCCAGGGTGTCCGGTTTAGATATGTTCCGCTGTGAATCAGTCGTTTGACAGTTCTAAGACAAAATCTGTGCTATGCAATCATGAACAGGCATTATAATCTGAGATATATGACCAAGAAACCCACTAAAATAAGATCACATATGCTTTCTATGTGTCCGGTATAGAGAGGTACCACTGTACTTCTCTAAATCAAACATCTATGGGGATCTACCATGGTGCCCGGGTTATAGAGAATAGTAGGTTAGTGCCGTGAATGGGAAAAAATATCTGGCAAGGCTCAGGAAACGGGATGGGCGAGGCTCTGCCGAGCACATCCCGTTTCCGTGCCGCGCCAGATTTTTTTTCCCATTCACGGCACTAACCTACTATTCTATTTATCCGTCAACACCTTCAAATGGCTGTAAAATGTAAAAATTGTATTGAATGGATATCAAAAATGTTTCACGGCACCGTATTTCACGGCACATACGCACTGTGTTGACGGGATAAAGAGTGGTTCCACGGTATGTACACATATGATCGATGAAATGTTCTAACACAATCAAGCATGGGCATTATCCTCAGGAATAAATTACAGTCGACACCATCAAGATAAAATATACAGCCGTATTTGTTCCTGCTTGCACAACATACTCCTTGCTTTGACACAGTTTGGTTTTTATAATGAGAAAACGATATTTTCGTTGGTTTACACTTAAACAACGAGAGCATGATTTTTCAATTAAAAGCAACAACAACGATTTGAAAACGATGCGTTGAAAGAAACGACAGGCGTTTAAATTGTTGAAAGCCGGGTATTTAAACGAAAATATAATTGTTATCTACAAAAACACAAACGATAATCGTTCCTATGCATATCGTTGTACAAAACTATCGTTTTCACTCCATCCGTTTTCGTTTTGTTTCCTTTGGGAACATTCAACAAATCTTCGCCGTAACTGGTGTCTTCAGTAGCCTATTTCACCAAAATTGCGAAGTATACTTATCTAGCAAAGTATACCTGGATGGAGTCATTTTCAATTTAAGGATAAATCTATTAATTTTTATTATACAGAATTTATTACATTATCACCGCCATTTTGACTGTGATAATCGGTAATAAATTCAGTATAATAATTCTGCATTATTTTAATCATCAAATATATGCAGTCGTTAGTTCTATATGAAATAATACATTTCGGGAAAAATATATGATTACTCCCACAAAGTATACTTTGCTACATAAGTATACTTTGCAATTTTAATGAAATCGGCTACTGGGGCCCGTTTCACTAAACTTCTTACGACTAAAATGTTCGTAAGTGCAAATTTGGAATGGTCTGGAAAGTTCAATTGAGGGATTTACATTTATTGAGCATAGGCTGCCTATGCAGCATATGCTCAATAAATGTAAATCCAACAATTATTTACAAGAAAACATTGTTAATGTGAAATTTACAGACTATCATAATTTTGCACTTACGAACCATTTAGTCTTAGGAAGTTTAGTGAAACGGGCCCCGGGTGTTTCCACTGTTGCGAATGAACCTACTAGCAATTCCATATTACAGGAACATGAGTCACCACACTGGCACTATATTGGCTGAGAATGGAAATTACATGCAGGGTCAGACGAGTGTCCAGACGGAACAATGAAAACAATGATATCACGTCCCAAATAGAAAATAAACGTCACGATTGATAAAATTCCATTACCGCATTGTGTAATGGAAAATTGGATTTCTTTTGGAAGCAAATGCCGAAATAATAACCCATCTCGAAAACACAAACTGAATACAATACATCTTTCTATGATAACGTATTGTATTTCGATTCAATGGTATCCATGTGGTGGTGTTATATTGAACCGTATAAATGAAAATATCTGACATTGGGGGCTCATAACAGTACCAATGTGTATGATCACGTGGTTACAACAACACAAACAATGACTGAACGTGTTGAAAGCGCGCTCACTGCAAAGTAAGTATTGTTTGATATTTTCCTTAATAGGCAACGGATGTTGATGAAATATGGCGCAGCAAACGCGTCTTCATGAGCTGCATTTGGTGGTCTCGGGACTTCGGCATATACGTATGTCGCTTTTGCGACGAATCGATTTCCTTGTACGTAGACACGGAAATCGATTCTTCGCAAAAACGACAGAAGTTTGGGCCAAAGTACCGAGACCACCAAATGCACGTTTGATGATCCATATTTCATAAAAATCCGTTGCATAATAAGGACAAAATAAAACAATACGTACTTTGCATCGGAGGGCTGCTGGAAGTTTCAGTACGTGTTGTTGTTGTTGTAACCACGTGATCATACACTTTGAGTACAGCGTCAACCAGAAGTATTGCACTTAACCCATTACAATTTGAATACACCTTTACGGGTATGAACTATTTTTATTTGTCTTATTTCTCAATGAAAGTATATGTTGTGACCACTCATTTGAACCGTCTCGAAGAGACGGTTAAAATGGTAGTCACGAAATATTATTTCTAAGCACATATATATAAAGGAAATATTTAGAATTTTTCACAAACAAAATGACATATCCTCAGCATGAAATGGGTTAACATATTAGTGTACATTTACTATTATTTTGGTAACCACCGCACGTCTGACCAATGCGGCCCAGATTCGATCCTCGACCGGGTCAGTATATTCCGGTTCGTCTTTTGTTGATAATATTTTTATTAAATAACACGTGTGCGGTTTACTGAGTATTTCTAGTCTCATAGCTGACATGACAAGCAGATTCTCGGTCAAAGGTCCATGCATGGCTGCTGTATACAGGTACAAGAAGAAGCCGTCACGCACAGTGGAACCTCTTTAAACCGGACACCCTGGGGACATCCCAGGGTGTCCGGTTTAGAGAGGTTCCACTGTGAAACGTCCATATAACTACTTCAAGACACGCGTGGACGCTTTGCGATCGTGAACATACACTATCCTTGGAGTTATTTGGCGATGAAGCATATCAAATTTAAGCACAACTTACTTGTCTCTCTGTCCGGTTTACAGGGGTTCAACTGTATATAGCATGTCTTATTGTTAGATGTGCAGCTTTATCGATTATGGACAGCAAGACATAATTGTATAAGGACCGGAATGACGTCATCCAAGAAAACTAATTCCATCAGATGTCACCGTCTCTCTAACACCTGTCACACGACATTATTGTAGGCATAAGCTGGAATTGTTGGTTGACAATCGATAAAGACGTAGAGCCTACATGGGGAAACCCCAGCTTCTGGCGAGGTCATTTCGGTCTCTGGGGGAAACGATGGTAACATCGCTCATGATTTCATAGTCCAAAATGAAATACAGTTGAACCTCTCTAAACCGGACACGTAGGCAGTATGTGTACCTTTAATTTGATGGGTTTCATTGGTGTATATTTATGATGATAATGCCTGTTCAAAGCACATCCGCATACCTTGGCACAGTCATATATCTGATTTACAGCGGAACTTTCATGAACTTCTAAGTCAGTTGTTGGCATGTGATGTGTCGCCTGATTTGCTGACAAGGCTACGAATACCATCCTTCATAAAAAACATGAATATCCATATCTGCGTTTCGTGGCTGTGACTGGATAAATGGGGCTTATGGGATTTGTGACAAATGTTGTTCCTGATGATACACATGAAGCACACTACTGTAGCCTAATAATGATCTATTTCGCTTGTAAGAAGCATGATGGATGTTTCATTGACGGAATGGCGGGAGAACAGTGAAGATCCTAATCAGACTGTTCGGATGCACATGTTGATATGGATCTACAATTGTCGAAAAAAAACATAAGCCCCGTTTCGCAAGTCACAGCCGCATATTTCACAACAGTCCCCGATATGAACCACAGAGACAACATTTATTGACACAACTTCAGCTCAGATTGCATGAATAAGTAAAGAGATCCCCCTAACAGCAGTTATTGGATTTACATTTATTGAGCATAGGCTGCATATGCTCAGGGAACGGGATGGGCGAGGCTCTGCCGAGCACATCCCGTTTCCGTGCCGCGCCAGATATTTTACCCATTCACGGCACTAACCTACTATTCTAGTTATCCCGTCAACACTACAAATAGCTTTAAAACGCAAAAAAATAACCCCAGCCGCATCTTCAGTCAAATCATATTGACAGGATATCAAAAATGTTTCACGGCACCGTGTTTCACGGCACGTACGCACTGTGTTGACGGGATAAAATTATAATATACACTGGTCGCAATGCCATAAACCCCATTTCTCCAGCCAGTGTCACAAATGCGTATATATATATTGAGTCCAGCGTCTCTATGTCGGAAGACACATGTATAAGAGTTCCAATTGCCGGATCTCCAATAATACACTTATCCGTCCGCTGGGTCCCAGTGATCTTCATTCGTTCACAGAAGCATGGACCCCGGCTCTCAGGGAACCAGTATGTACGCATGCGCATTGCAATGTATCATTGGCGCGCGTTTATGTTGTTGAAGGCAGCACGCATACTTTCAAATGGGAATTAGTTTAGCTACATATTTTTGAAACAGCCCAAGCCGAATTAGGATCTGCGTATGGTTGTTTTATCAAGAAAATTGTCGTCTGTTGTTGTTTCATATTTTGTCGTTTTTCTCACTAAACACATAGTTTGGCAGCACTTTAGAATCATTTCCTTTGGAAATGATTCTAAAGTGCTGTCAAACTATGTTTTTGTAGAGAGAAATTGAATTTAAAAAGCACTCGGCAGACGAAAATATTTAATTCACCATTGCAACGATTAAGCTGCGTGGAAATGCGTCGTAATACGCATTGGCGGTTTTGTCTTTCGGAAGCGATTATCATTATTGCTTTTCAGCGCGTATCCTGTCCCTTGACACTCGAGTACGCGGTCATTTGTGCCAAACGGACATTATACGCCGTGCGTGAATTGACAACCATACTCGGGTCTTTCCGGAACATTTTCTTTACCGGACGTTTCCAAGAACGTTTACGAATACAAGTGTTATCACTTCAAATTGAAACATGTTTGTTTACCCATTAAAAAGCAGAAAATGATTGTTGTAAATGTTTCTTTCATATGTTCTTACTATAAATCAAAACATGTTTTAGCAAGGGAAGATATTTTACGTTGGAGACGATGATCTTGTGCTATATGGAATCATTTTGATTCTACTATGGTGAACTAATACCACTATCTTTGGTGTCTGGCTATGTTGGTCTGTACTGTCAGATTGTTTAAAGTTGGGGTCACATCGATTAGACGAAACAATTTCTTTATGGGAAATACATAAGTATATAATTATGTAACTTTACAACAGTCTTAAACATTACTAAATGTTCACTACAAAGAAAAAAACTTATTTTGTAATATTTAATACACTATGAATGTTTATTTCGCCATACAAATGTCATATTTAAAGAATGGACGAACACAATATGTGTTCCGATATTACAACCTGGGATGTGGATTGAAGGTTTAATGTCTCATCTTCACTGGCCACCTCCCATGTGTGGCCGTCGTAGATAGGTTACATTGCACAAGCATATTTCATTAGCCAGATACGCATCGCCGCCATTTTTAGAAGTAACACTGCTGTTTAGCTAACGGAATGGCGAACAGTGCAGACCCTGATCAGACTGCGCGGACGCGCAGTCTGATCTGGGTCTACACTGTTCGCAGAGACGATCAGCCTCATTGGTCCAGTCACAGCCACATATGAGACACGCCATGTGATTTTGTACCTTCGGACATCTGCGTAATTTCATTAAATACGTTTACAAAATTGACAATATATTTTATAAATAAAGTCAAAATGCGCATGCGCATGTACTCGAAAATTTTGTCAACTTTTGACACAATTTATTGTAAATTTTGTAAACGTATTTCATGAAATTACGCAGATGTCCGAAGGTACACAATCACATGGCGTGTCTCATGTAAGTTTATGCTTATCAATTCTGGAAAAAACATATCCTCGATAACATGGCGTGCAATTTGTCTGGAAAATGACATTAACACAAACACCCAGCATATTGGAAGTCAAGACCTGCAAACGGCGACATTAATTTTGGCGCAACTGTAGACGGTGACGCATTTGAACATGCACGAAACCTAATCAAAATGTAAAGCATTCCCCGAGCCAATATTTGTTGTCAAATATACATCACCATACATATGTAACCTTTTCGGAATCCCACTGATCGAGTGCCGCTAAGACACATTTGATCATTTTCTGTATACATGTACGAACATGGGGTTATATTTATCAGTGCTCCAGATAAGGAATTAGTAATTGAGTATTGTCACTCCATCATGTCTTAAATAATTGGGTATTTCTAAATTTTAATTGTGTAACATAAAATCACACTACTGTTTACACATCAACAGACAGCAATTGTTGAATAGTTTGCTTCGAAATGAAAACAAGTCTTGGTATTTCATTAGAATTGTTTCCTTGGAGACAATTTTAATGACATACCAAGATGTGTTTTCTTAGAAAATAAGAGAAATATGCTATATTTGTGGTATGTTTATTGTTTTCTGCAGCATGAAAAATGTACCATAAAATGTGTATTGCTTTTTGATACTCGCTACTTCTGGTTTCAACTGGGTTTTTCGGCAATTTTAATTGGGTATTTAAGCAAATACGAAGCTTATCTGGAGCGCTGATTTATACATTAATATCAATGATAATTACTGTCTGAAGTTAATATAGCCAGAAATAGAATCACAATTATGTATGCTAGAGAATCATTTTGAAAGTACGAGAAAATATCCATAAATAATACCAGCACAAAAATATTTACACAATTCAGTAACATTTGATTGGCCCGTAGCAAGCCTCTGTCCACAATTTATATCCCAGTAAACTCCATGCCGAACTACTTTCCATAATCGTCAGGCGCAGTTAAAATAATTCTTAAGAAAACGGAAAATAAACACATGTTCGTGATGAATTTACTTCAAATGCTGGAATTATAAGGAATGAATGGCCTTTTTGTGGAATTTATCGGGGATATAAACTTGGAAAAGTCGCGGGAATACTGGACGAGGCCTTAAAAAATTACAATTTTCGAAAAAACAAAAAAAAATAAAAAATATTTTTTATCGCTTCGTCCAGTATTCCCGCGATTTTTCCAAGTTTATACCCCGATAAATTCCACAAAAAGGCCATTCATTCCTATAATAAGACAGACGACTCATCATAAGTTGCCAGTGCTTCACAATAATAAGTCCCTAATATTGGCCTGAAAAACACTTCAATATATCTAACTGGAATTAAAGGTACATGTCCGCTCAGTTATCACAAACTGTTCTTTATATCAGACATCATCCGAGACACTTTCTGGCAAAATAAACATTCATTAACCATTACCCCACATAGTGATTGGCATTATTATACATTTTATATACAACATACGTAAATTTCCACACTGATATCAGGGGCGATAACCGTGTTTCGTTTAAAATGTTAACGGACATTACTATTTATTCTCCGTGTTTATTTTTTGATATGCAGTGATCATACGTTATAATCTGTAATCTTTTTTCAGGGACACATTTAATTAGTATCTGTATAACGGGCACTCGTAATTTTTAGAACTGGTGAAATAGTGACACAATTATACACTTATTTAAGAACATTTTGTGTCTACCGAGTACCTCATGTACCTTTAATATAGAGAATAGTAGGTTAGTGCCGTGAATGGGAAAAATATCATCAGAAGTATATGTTGTGACCACTCATTTGAACCGTCTCGCCGAAACGGTTCAAATGAGTGTCACAACATATACTTTGGTTCAGAAATAAGGAAAATAGATAGAGAATAGTAGGTTAGTGTCGTGAATGGGAAAAAATATCTGGCAAGGCTCAGGAAACGGGATGGGCGAGGCTCTGCCGAGCACATCCCGTTTCCGTGCCGCGCCAGATATTTTTTCCCATTCACGGCACCAACCTACTATTCTATTTATCCCGTCAACACCTACAAATGGCTGTAAAATGCAAACATTGTATTGACTGGATATCAAAAATGTTTCACGGCACCGTGTTTCACGGCACATACGCACTGTGTTGACGGGATAAATTCTAATTCAAAGCAATACATACAACGTTCAGCACACATATACGTAGCCAACCTTAGTCCATGAACAGCGGTATAATTTAATTAAAGTCAAACGTTAGCATAATTAAATTATGATAACGTTTGACTTTTTATTTCGCAATAGTTGAATATTCTTGAAACCAATCAGCTTGATTGACATAGCCTGGGCTGTGCTACACCTCAGGCTCAGCCAATCAAGCTGCTTGACTGCGAGTTGAGATTGCCAATAGATGTTCAGGAACGTTGACATGTGAGCATATTAACACAGGCAGTTGTGTATAATTGGATGTGGCCTGTATATAGTATTACGGTAACCGTTTCGGCTTGAAGTAAACTCATGTCCTCTACAATGGGGTCAGCGTGTAAGTGCACACACGAACGAACACGACAGGTTGGTTCCAACCTGTCGTGTTCGTTCGTGTGTGCACTTACACGCTGACCCCACTGTATGTATAAGTCATTGTTCACATATTGGATTTTTAAGGAATTAAATGCGAGGGAGCGCTAGCGACCTCAGCATTTAGTTCCTGAAAAATCCAATATGTGAACAATAACATACGTATAGTTCAGTGAAGCGTACAATACAATGTCCCATCCGAGTATTGAGTTTACATTTCCTGTCGAACAGTTGATAATTAAATCTGGTAATATATAACATAGTGGGGTTAAACGTTGCAGTATGCGACATAAGTGGAGCACAATGCTGCTCAGCGATTGGCTTAGAACGTAGGGTGAACTACAAGTCAGTCTATTTAAGTATGTTGACTCTGGCAACAGCCAAGTGGCGAGAAGACTATATAATCCAGGTTGTTCACCTCCAACATCCGGGGTATACGCGGAGATCATTTGAACAAACTAACACGACTATGGACCCTTATACAATTATCTGATAGACCATGATAAATATGTGCTTAACCCATTTAAGTCTAAGGATACAATAATTTTTTATTGGAAAAATCTCATTCTTTTGTTTATTTCTCCATAAAGGTATATGCTGTTACCACTTATTTGAACCGTCTCGTCGAGACGGTTCAAATGAGTGGTAACAACATATACTTTCGAAAGGAAATAAAGAAAATAGGGATTTGTTTCTCTCGAAAGGTTCATACTATTAAAAGTGTATCCCGTCTGTAATGGGTTAAGCGACTTATACAGATCCCACCACTCATTTCAGTCTAAGTATAATATCATTTGTGTTGACAAAATAACATTAATTTGGTTATTTCTCCATAAATGTATAGGTTTTTACCACTCATTTGAACCGTTGAGACGGTTCATTGAATCTCGTTGAGACGGTTAAAATGAGTGGTAACAACATATACTTTCGAGATGAAATGAAGAACATAGGGATTTTGTCCACTCAAAGGTTTCATACTATATTTGTACCCCGTCTGTAATGGGCTAACGTTAATATTAGTAGTGTCTTTCGTCGTTACCCACTCGTACTATTTTTCTTTCAATGCCACAATTTTCATGAATGAAAAACGTTGTACAAACGATATAAATACAGTCATGAGTGCATCTATCATCTACTTATACACATTTGCAATACAGTACAACATTGCTTCAGGCTTTTATTAACCGGACAAAAGAGCAATGTTTAATTCTGATAGGCTTCATTGTCATTTGTTTCGAACAAATTTGTCTGTTCGTATTGGCAGAGCCTACACAGTTGTCTTGGCGTGTAAATGAATCTGAATTACAGCGGCACACCTTGTACACGTGACAACCTGAGATCTGGGATATTTCGTTTAGAGAGATTCCACTAAAGTGTCTACATTTTCCACACTGGTTCCAAATGACTAAACCCCGTATTCGATAGAGTGTAACATATATGGCTGTGACTGGAATGGGGGTCTTGGGATTTGTGACCAATGTACAGTAGCTCCTGATCAAATAACACACTCCTGTAGCCTGATAACGATATATATCCTTTCTAGAAGCATGATTGCGGGTGTTTCATTTATGGAATTGCGACCAGTGCAGATCCTGATCAGACTGTGCCGATGCACAGTCTGATCTGGATCTACACTGGTCGCAAAGCCCGAAAGCTCAATTTCTCCAGTCAGAGTCACATGTGTGTGTTCCATCTATGTCAACAAGCGTATTGACTTATAAGGTAAAGCCATATTAATGCAATTAATTATATCTTTAGGAAGGCTAAACTTGTAAACAATGCGATAATGTACATTTGATATGACATCTTTCTCCTACGGAGCCCCGCAGGGGACATGGATCTTTTTTTAGTAATTCGTTCCCACAATATGACAATTTGTTCCCTCAATTTAACAATTAGTTCCCACGAAATGACAATTCCTTCCCTCGAAATGACAATTCGTTCCCACGAAATGACAATTCGTTCCCTCAATTTAACAATTCGTTCCCTCTAAATGACAATTCGTTCCCTCGAAATGACAATTCGTTCCCACGAAATGACAATTCGTTCCCACGATATAACAATTCATTCCCTCGATTTAGAATTCGTTCCCACGAAATGACAATTCGTTCCCTCGAATTAACAATTCGTTCCCACAATATAACAATTCATTCCCTCGAATTAGCAATTCGTTCCCACGAAATGACAATTCGTTCCGTCAATTTAACAATTCATTCCCTCGAATTAACAATTAGTTCCAACGAAATGACAATTCGTTCCCTCAATTTAGCTACTCGTTCCCTCGAATTAACAATTAATTCCCTCCATTTAACAATTCGTTCCCACGAAATAACAATTCGTTCCCACTGAAACGTGGGAACGAATTGTTAATTCGTGGGAACTAATTGTTAAATTGAGGGAACGAGTTGTCATTTCGTGGGAACGAATTGTTATTTCGTGGAAACGAATTAATAAAAAAAAAAAATCTACGTCCCCTGCGGCGCTCCGTAGACATCGCCCAGCAAAGTGTGTCTTATTTAAGAAGTCCCTCTATGTTTATGAAATGATGTAGAGACTGTCTGGTAACGTCAATAAATTATCTAAAATGTCGTTTCGCTCTGATGTTACATGTTAACAATTGGAAATCATTGTCGCACATCGCGGTATTAAATACATCTTGAAAGCTAAAAGAATATTTTATTCAACGTCAATTCATAATAAGGTAGGTTATTTCACTTGCGTCAGTGTAGTTTAGATATCGTATCGCTATTTATCGTGTTTACAACAATATTGGTCAACTATACAACATGTTCTATAAACAGTGTCTCGTCCTACTACGATGTCCTGCTGGTTTTGCCGGAAACGCACACGTTTCTGCCAACTTCATAGGACGCGTGTACAAAACAAGCGATGAAAATGCGGAAATACAGCGGAACCTCTCCAAACCGGACACCCTGGGAAGTCCCCAGGGTGTCAGGTTTGATGAGGTTACGCTGATGTTTGGGTACTCTGTGACAGATGTTGCTGTGATTGGAGAAATAGGGTTTATTGTTTTTGCGACCAGTGTAGATCCAGATCGGTTTGTGCATCCACACAGACATGCAAGCAATACACAATGTTATCAGGCTACTGGAGCGTGCAATTTGATCAGGAGCTACACTGGTCACAAAGCCCCATTTCTCCAGTGACAGCCACATACATGGTAACGAGCAGGCAAGTCATACCTACACAACCGCCTGCGTTAATCTTTCCAACACGTCAACGTTTCTGAACATCCGTTGTCAATCGGGACTCGCAGTCAAACATTTTGATTGGCTGAGCCTGAGCTGTAGCACAGCTCAGTCTCAGCCAATCAAGATGTTTGATTTCAAGCACAATATTCAAGTATTTTGAAGTGAAACAAATGTCAGAGACTTGCAAGTTTAGCGCTGTCGGCAGTGTAAAGCGTGGAGCCGGTAGTCATATAATAACGGAAAACGAAACTATCAGAAAATGCGGAATCGTGATTTCCCAAACTGCTCATTTCCTGAGATTGCGTCGTTAATTTAAGTCCTGGCCATATTTCCATTCAAGTCCCCGAAGACAAGTATATATAGAATGAAATATAAGCCACTGTAATCGCGAAGATAATATATATAATACGCATACATAGCCGGGATAGGTTGTTTACTTTGGAACAGGAAGTTTGGAAATTAGATTTATATGAACGCAGCTCATCTGCATCACGACAAAGAAAAGGCGTATCGAGTTTTGACCAGTGCGCCATCACCTAACTGAACAGCCTAGCGCATTAACATCTTTTATACCCATTTTCGATTTTCCTTGGATGTATCCCGAACTTTTGGGATTTGTAACAAAGTAAATCACATTGCGTGACATCCACAACATTCTGCTTATACCGATAGCAAAAGCAAACAATATATGTACCGACTACGTTAATTTTCCCAGGTTATCAACGTTCTGAACATGTAGTGGCCATACCAAGTCGCAGTCAAGTAATTTGATTGTCTGAGCATGAGCTGTCGCACAGCTCAGGCTCAGCCAATCAAACTGCTTGATTTCAAGCACAATATCAAGTATTTTGAAATAAAGAAATTGACAAATATTGGCAGGATTAGCTCAGGCGGTAGTGTCGATCTCCGTTGAATAAATGTTTTGGTTGCTATGGCGTTAAATGAACATAATTTCTGTTTCATTTGTGTTTTCAGTATACTATTCACATAATTATCATGTGTCCTGTAATATATTTATAAAGTGGAGTATATCCGCAAATTCCACATATATATATATATAATACATATGTATGTGAGTGTGTGTGTTTTGCAATCATGAACATACATTATGACTGACCAGTAAAGACTACAAATGGAATAGAAATGGAACTATGGAATTTGCCGGATAGATTCCTCTGTGTGGATATTTTACAATGTGTTCTCCTGGGTGTCCTGTTCAGAGACTTTCTACTGAGTAAAGCCAGATACCAGTCCTCCGCAAATCCGAATTACAATAGAACCTCTCTAAACCGGACACCCTGGGGACATCCCAGGGTGTCCGGTTTAGACAGGTTCCACTGTATCAATACAGCTATGTTCCAGAACGCGAGTACTCATATATCCGAATTGCAGTGGAACCTCACTAAACCGGGCACCCTGGGGACATCACAGGGTGTCCGGTTTAGAGAGGTTCCATTGAAACAGCAAGTCATGTTCCAGTCCGCAAGAGCTCATATATCAAAATTGCAATGGAACCGGGGACATCCCAGGGGACTTCCCAGTGTGTCCGGCTTAGAGACGTTACACTGAAACAACAACATCATGTTCCAGTTGGCGTGTAGATAGGCCAGGAAATCCGGAGACAGCGACACAATCGATACTATCGCCGATAATCGATGACGTGCATCGTTACGTAATATTTCTTATCTACAAATGTAGAGGAAATGAACCATTGTCCCAGCAAGCCGATCGTTATGATGAAATAGTTACAGCACCGTTTGACGACATTTATTGGTAAATACCTTGTCGCCCACCAGTAAATAGAGATAACCAGACCAGTGTATTTTGATATCAATTCATCAGCCAAGGCTTGGCAACGCGTAGGAATCGAGGCTCGGAAAATGTATCCCGATTTACCTGATATATCGTGGGAACGAATTGTCAATTCGTGCAAACGAATTGTTAATTCGAGGGTACGAATTGTTAAAATTGAGGTAACGAATTGTTATTTCGTGGGAACGGATTGTTAATTCGTGGGAACGAATTGTTATATCTTCGAACGAATTGCTATATCGTGGGAACGAATTGTTATTTCGTGGGAACGAATCAATAAATTGAGAGAACGAATTGTTTTTTCGTGGGAACGAATTAATAAAAAACTCCATGTCCCCTGCGGGGCTCCGTACAATATAACTAAAGTGCAGTTGCTGATAATAATGTTATATGTTACCCTGTGTATATCAAGGTGCATGAGCATGTGGTTACAACAACAACAACGTCGCCCACTCCAAAGTAAGTATTATTTGATATTTTCCTTAATATGCAACGGATTTTGATGAAATATGGCGCAGCAAACGCGTCTTCATGAGACGCATTTTGTGGTCCAGGGAGTTTGGCACAGACTTATGTCGTTTTTGCAAAGAATCGATTTCCGTGTCGGAGACACGGAAATCGATTCTTCACAAAAACGACAGAAGTTTGGGCGAAAATACAGAGACCACCAAATGCAGCTTAACAAGATGCGCCATATTTCATCAAAATCCGTTACGTATTAAGGACAATATAAAAGAATACGTACTTTCAATCGGATGGATTCTGGAAGTTTCAGTACTTGTTGTTGTTGTTAGTACCACGTGATCATACACCTTGTCTATGGTACTAACACTAATGGTACAATACATCTGGATGTCAGAAGTACCGCAATGGTCTATTTTATGAAATATCATTAGAACGTCAAAATGACGGATTGATTTGTGCTAGCCATTTTACGGTCGACGACATTTTGACAGTTAACCTTGAAACTGCATGGCAATTCCGGAAAATTGAAACGACATTTTCTCGATCGTGTTCGGATGGAGTCAATATAATTTCAAAATGCATGTTAGCCATTATCATACAAAATTCACCGCGGGATAGGGACGGGATGGGGCGCAGTTCAGCACGGCTTTGTTCGAAATCTGCTACCGTTTAATTTGTATAGCAAATGCATATTTTATGAAATGCATGAAAACAATTTATCATGCCATCTGTTCTATATCCATGCTATCAACTGTATACCATTGGAGAAGAATTCATATACGCTTTTAATTATAAAAAAACAACAACAGAATAACTCGCTGTTTCCATCAACAGTTTAAGGAAACACGGTTATCGCCCTTGATGTAAAACTGGCAATTCACGTCCGATACAAAGGGCATACTACTGTCAATTAACACGTTATGTTTTCCAAATAAATGTCATATAGAAAGAATGGACGAAACATCTCTCGCGATATTACAACCTGGGAGGTGGGCTTCCAGCTTTAAAATGAATGAACGACGTCGTATACACGGTAAACATGTGAACAAGGCTACCGCGGCATTGACAGATTGCATAAAACTGATTTATGCCTACGTAACCGAAATTGTTATTGATTTCCGCGGTGAAACGGGGTCCCTAGTTCCCAATCGTCTTGGAATGGACGAAACGAATCAATCATGGGAGACGTTGGAACATTATCCGACGACGAGACGCACAACTTGGCGTAAACAAACAGTACTGATCCTGATCAGGCTGCACGATCGTGCAGCCTGATAAGGATCAGCACAGTTTGCACGTGTGAATGGCAAATGATCCAATTAAACATCAATTAAAAAAGAAAGTGACATCTTAAATTCAATTTTCCACGGATGCGTGTGGCTGGATATGGAATCGGCATCGTCTACTGGCAATACGCCGGATGGAACAATTGGTTCTCCAGGCTCTGGTGTGTCATTAGGCTGACCACCGATGTACTTGATCAAGATTTATGTGTACAATTCATATACAATTCCCATGGGTCATCCATGTATGTTACTAAGAAATATACATCGGTGAATACTATTATTGAGCGTATATGTGTGGCAGTTTGAATTTGTTGGGGATAAATAACAAGGTGTATGATCACGTGGTACTAACAACAACAACAAGTACCGATTCAAAGTACGTATTCTTTTATAGTTTCCGCATTACGTAACTGATTTTGATGTAATATGGCGCATCAAACGCGTCTTGTTAAGCTGCATTTGGTGGTCTCTTGATTTTCGCCAAAACTTCTGTCGTTTTTGCGAAGAATCGATTCTTCGCAAAAACGACATAAGTCTGTGCCAAACTCTCTAGACCACCAAATGCAGCTCATGAAGACGCGTTTGTTGCGCCATATTTCATAAAAATCCGTTGCATATTAAGGAAAATATCAAATAATACTTACTTTGGAGTGGGCGACGTTGTTGTTGTTGTAACCACGTGATCATGCACCTTGAATAACATATCATAGTACATGTCTCCTCGTCGGCTTGTCGCGAGCAGTAAAACTGTTGTAATACTGACGACATTGCCGAAGACAACCGCGATCAGATGCTGCAATTGTGTGTTTCAGCTACAATTGTTTATTGTCAATGTTTGTTTGAAAATAGCTCACGTGCTGTTAAATATTGAAGTAATTTCCGGAAAGTCAGCCATGTTTGTAACCGATTTCACTAAAGTGTGATTACCGCGGAAGAATAATTGACTTCCTAAGAACAGAACATGTACACACTGCCATTGCGATTGATATAGTTTTCAACATTGAAAGCGTTAAGTTGCCAGCTACATTTTTGTCCGTTATGACATGTGTGATCAGCCTGGATCCGGGGCCCGTTTCACTAAACATCGTACGACTAAAATGTTCGTAAGTGCAAATTTGGGATCGTCTGGAAAGTTCAATTGATGGATTTACATTTATTGAGCATAGGCTGCTTATGCAGCCTATGCTCAATAAATGTAAATCCAATAATTGTTTACAAGAAAACATTGTTAATGGGAAATTTACAGACTATCATAGGTTTGCACTTACGAACATTTTAGTCGTAAGAAGTTTAGTGAAACGGGCCCCAGGTCTGCTAGCCCGGCCCTGCACCTCCCTGATACGATTCCATATTATTGGTAAACATAACTTGGGTATATTGCTGACTGAATGGTTAACCGTCAAACCGACAAATTCCGCCAATTCTAACGCTGATGATGTACGGGAAAGCACTTCCAAGGGAAATTACTCTAGATTTGTTTTAATAATACTAATAATAAAAACACAAGTCATCAGTGACCTTGACCGTGAGCGGTCGGACGTGGGTCTCACCATCCACAGACACGCATTCTGGCCAAATATTATCAACATAGGTGAAGCGGTTCATGAGTTATCGGGGATTTTTTTAAAACATTTTTGCGTTTCAAATTTGCCTTTCAAACAAGGTGAACATAAGTGATCAGTGACATTGATCTTGGGTGGTCAGACGTGGGTCGTTTGCAAAACAAAACACCATCCCATGACACACATTGTGGCCAAATATTATCAAAATCGGTGAAGCGGTTCATGAGTTGTTGACAAATGAAAGGTGTTACTAACGTACATACGTACGCACGTGGACTAACGCTATAACCCATATTGCCTATCGGCGAATGGATAAAAATAGCTGGTCTATACAATCGATCCATGTGACCTTATACAGACAGACAGACAGACAGACAGACAGACAGACAGACAGACAGATCGTACATGAAGTAACGTGTAACCTATTGTTGGAGATAGACTAGACTATCTGCTGGAATTGGCTCTACTACGGCCGATTGCAGTTGCGGGATATATGGTCTGACAGACATATCGATTGGTTCCCGGTCACAGATTGGGAACACTACATATACGGACTCCATAATATAGAATACAATACATAATATCAAACACGCCGTGCGATTTTGTATCTACGGACATTTGCTTAATTTCCTTAAATACGTTTACAAAATTTACAATAGTTTTCATAAATAAAGTAAAAAGTTGACAAAACTTCCAGAGTACATGCGGAATTCCGCATGTACTATGAAATTTCGTCAAAAACCTATGACGCCATTTACGGAAAATATTGTATATTTTGTAAACGTACTTCATGAAAATACGCAGATGTCCGAAGGTACAAACACGCAGGGAGTGTCTCAATTATGTATTAGCATTAAACGCAAAGTGTTTCGCTATATACTGTAAATATAGAAAATATACTAAAGGCAAAATATGCTACTTATAGAGAATATTAGGTTAGTGCCGTGAACGGGAAAACATATCTGGCAAGGCTTATGAAACGGGATGGGCGAGGCTCTGCTGAGCACATCCCGTTTCCGTGCCGCGCCAGATATTTTTGTTCCCGTTCACGGCACTAAGCTACTATTCTATTTATCCCGTCAACACATACAAATGGCTTAAGATTGCAACAAATAACCCCAGCCACCGCACATATTAATACGCAGTGATTAGGTCGTATTAACAGAATATCAAAAGTGTTTCACGGCACCGTGTTTCACGGCACATACGCACTGTGTTGACGGGATAAAATACAATGTATGGACCGACAAACTAGCTAGCAATTGGAAATCAAGCACATTCGAATTCGAAAAACATTCAGTTAATCGGTTGGACTCGTGTATTGTAATGTATTGCTTCATAATTCCAGCACAAAAATATGTACACAATTCCCTAACATTTGATTGGCCCGTAGCAAGTCTCTGTCCAAAATTTATATCCCAGTAAACTCCCACGCCGAACTAATTTTCGTAACCGTGAGGCGCAGTTAAAATAATTCTTAAGAAAACGGAAAATAAACACATTTTCTTGATGAACTTATTTCAAATGCTGGAATTATAAGGAATGAATGGCCTTTTTGTGGAATTTATCGGGGATATAAACTTGGAAAAGTCGTGGGAATACTGGACGAGGCCTTCCGGCCTTCGTCCAGTATTTCCGCGACTTTTCCAAGTTTATACCCCGATAAATTCCACAAAAAGGCCATTCATTCTTATAATGTACAAATGTACATTGAATACTTAGCAGTAGTACATGTATATCAATATTGACAGAATAAAATATCAACAGATATGTTATGCAAACCACTAATAAAATATATGGTGTTGCACAACTGGAATATGGACAAACGTCTCAATGTGCAGTGTTCTGAGAACCAATGTTTTTTTTTGATTTTCATACCTTAACAGAAGCGAACATAGCAAAGCCATTATACTACTGCCTGTTCCACGTTTTGCTGCCGACGAACTTTTGGCTATTAAACACATTCAATCTAAACACTATTTAAATGTAAGTACTTTTTCATCAATATAAAAATAGTCACCCTCCCCAAAAATGTCATCAAATATTGATTTTGTTGCAAAAAACAATACATATTGGGAATTTAACAGGGGCGGGGGGTGGGTGGGGGGGCTAAAATATTTTATTTTTTTATTTGTGGACAGATTTTCAAAATCTAACTTTTGTTTCATTAGTTACATCATTTCCAAGCTATCTAACCAAGTTTCGGAGTCAGTTTCCAAAAATGTTCCGTTTTTCAACCCTCCTGGTCCGCCTCCTCCTTATTTTCGCCACATGTTTAAATTCTCATTCGCAATAAAATCAATATTTGATGGAATTCCATCAAATAAAAAAAATTGGGGAGGTACTTACTTTTAAATACTTTTTTTTAGATTTTATTTGTTTAATAGCCAACAGTTTGTCGGTAGCAAAACGTGGAACAGACAGTAGGTGTGTTATTTGCAGCGCCGCGCTAAGCAGATTGAATCGTCTCAGTGAACAATTCGTTGACAGTTCCAAGGCAATACCATTCCTGTCAAGTCTTCTGAGACCCGTTTCACTAAAAGCCGTGCGGTACAAATGTTCGCATAAAGATATTTAATATAATTTTATTTGATACATTTAAGTTGTTCCCTATTGCTACCATGTACTCATACTCTTGGAGTCGTTAACTTTGAACATACAAAAAACAAATTTGAAATTGGTCCCGAATGCAAATTATTGTGAAAAGTTTACTTTCGCATTCACGAACGTTTCAGTAATACGCACATTATCGAAACTGGGACTGCACATTAATGTGTTTGTGTTTGTTTGTTTATTGTGGTAATGTCGTTGTATTTGATTTATTTTATATACATATATGGAGAATAGTAAGTTAGTGCCGTGAACGGGAAAAAATATCTGGCATGGCTTAGGAAACGGGATGGGCGAGGCTCTGCCGAGCACATCCCGTTTCGGTGCCGCACCAGATATTTTCCCCATTCACGGCCCTAACCTACTATTCTATTTATCCCGCTTTGAAATGCAAAAGAAATCTCAGCCGCATCCTCAAAATCGAAGAATCGACTATTATGACAACCGCACATATTCATCCGCAGTGGTTTTTTCGTATTGACAGGGTATCAAAAATGTTTCACGGCACTGTGTTTCACGGCACATACGCACTGTGTTGACGGGATAAACATGAATACACAAGATGATCATTATGGATGTGACTGAATAAATGGGGCTTAAATAAATGGGGCTTACGGCCCTTGTGCAAGAAGCCTGCATATTGTCTTAGTCTTATCACGATCTTATTGGTTTGGCAGATTGTGGTAGCAGATAAAGAGCCAGACAGTCCACAAATGTGGCTGTGACTGGATAAATTGGGCTTATGGATTTGTGACCAGTAGAGCTCCTGATACACATAGCACACTCCAGGAGCCTTGTAAGGATCTTATATAGTGGTCGTTTGCAGCATGACAGTGTTTCATTGCTAGAATGGCGAACAGTGCAGATCCTGATCAGACTATGCGGATGCACAGTCTGATCTGGATCTACATTGTTCGCATTTATCCAGTCACAGCCACAAATAATCCCCATTTCTCCAGTCACAGTCACACACGTAACATTACGCTAGTCGTATGGCCAGTTAGCTAGTCCAGCATTTTCATGGCGCGTCTGATATTTATATTTCCGTTCGTCGGCAAATTGCCCGACCCCTGCAGATGTGTCTGGAGTGGAACGGGTTAATGGTCCAATATTGATGCAGCCACAATTCGGTCTTCGGCCGACAAAGAGGACCTTATTACGACGTTTGTGACCAGCTTGTAGCCTATGACCAGACAGAACAGCTGGGCATACACTGTTCGCCATCCATTTACATAGTTCTGTAAACGGCCTTCATGAAAACGATACGATTCTATTCCTCCTGGGTGACTATGAAAAAGAACGATTATAATTTCTCAAATTATTGCAAATATTGGAAGGTAAATTTTCGCAGCTGGCGGCACCATTACCCATTGGCCTAGTATTCATGCAAGACCCGATGGCTCTAGCAGACATAGGCCAGGCCACGTTGACTGCGTAGGGCCACACTAACATAATAGTACGCCATGTACCTACGAACAAGTGCGATATATCATGAACACTGTTTACAAAACTTACGATATGTTCAGTAAGTGACATCGAAAATTGACGAAATTCTAACGAAAATGTTGTCATCTTTCGACGTCATTTAAAGAAAATATCACACTTTATGTAAAGAGATTTCATGAAAAATCGCACATGCTGTTAGGTATAAAATCACTTGGCGTGTCTAAAATTATTTGTCATACCGCAGATATTTCTCCAGAACATAGTTTTACATGTATAAGCGTATTGGCATGACGTTATGAATATCGCCTGACGTCAAACCGAGATAAAAATAAATTTAATTCTTTTGTAGTTTATGGACCAATTTTCAAAACATAAACGTTGTGTTCTTAAAACATTTCAGCTAGGTTCGGGAGTTGAAAACAATTCGTTTTTCTTTTACGTTGACGGGCCTGACAGACAGCATTGTCTCATACTGTCCGTCAAGCTGGCCAATCAAAACCCGGGACCTTGATCTGCTACATGACAATACACAACCGCCTGCGTTAAACTTGCCCATATATCAACGTTTCTCAACATCTATTGGCAATCTCAACTCGCAATCAAGCAGTTTGACTGGTTGAGCCTGAGATGTAGCACAGCTCAGGCTCAGCCAGTCAAGCTGCTCCATTACAAGCACAATATTCACGCATTTGTACACAAACATTTGATAAATATTGGCGAGAATAGCGCATTCCAATTTGTTCGCATGAAGGATCGTACCTTGAGTGTTTCGTACAACCTGATGATGTTAGGGTGCCTCAGCTGACCAAGGATGCGGGCCTCGCGGTGCAGATTAATCTTCGTGTAATCCTCCTTGATTTTCCGCGTATCCATGATCTTAATGGCCACCTGAAAACAAACAACACTATATTAGCAAGGGCATCGTTATCACTAAGCTAATCCCCTCGCTGGCAGCCTTGATAATAATAATAATAATAATAATAATAATAATAATACACTTTAACGTATTTGTCTTACAAACAAGGTGAATAAACGAATAATAAAATAATAATAACATAAGTCCTCAGTGATTGGAAAAGTCGCGGGAATACTGGACGAAGGCCTTCCGGCCTTCGTCCAGTATTCCCGCGACTTTTCCAAGACCTTGATCTTGAGCGGTCGGACGTTGGTCGTATACAAAGCTAACAAAGCACCATACATAGACACACATTGTGGCCAAACATTATCAAACTCGGTGAAGCGGTTCATGCGTTATCGAATAAATTAAATGTGTTACTAACGTACGCACGTACACACGTACGTACATGGACTAACGTTATATCCAATCTTGCCTATCGACGGGGGAATAATACCTCAGTGGAATATCCATAGTTTTGTTAATTCCGATGTGTGTCCACGTGGTTTATATCTGATATAATATATTTGTTTATTTAACCCTTTCACCCGTAAGTAACTGAATGGGCTGCGATATGTTCGTTTTGCAACCAATCCAATCATCGCAAAATGATTTTCAGACTATTCCATTTATAAAAAGGGGGTATTTGTTTTTCTCAAAAATATGAAAATTACTTTCAAACAGTGCAGATCCTGATGAGACGGCTCGTTACGAGCCGACTCATCTGGATCTGCACTGTTTGCATAAACCGATATAGCGGGCTTTCGGGTTCAAAGGGTTGATGGTGTTTAACAGCATGTCAACAGCCCATGCCATTTTAGGCCGAGTTAAAGGGGTTGTATCCCGTATTCGCCTATTTCACGGATAGATAATGTATGTTCATGAAATAGGTAAATACATAATAGAGTGATCGCTCTACAACTACTGTCTGTTCCACGTTTTTCTGCCGACGAACTTTTGGCTATTAAACACATTAAATCTCAAAAATATTTAATATTAAGTACTTTTTCATCAATAACAAAAAAGTCACCCTCCCCAAAAAAATTTGTTTGATGAAATTCCATCAAATATTGATTTTATTGCGAACAAACGATTTTCCTATGGGAATTTAACATGGGGAGTCAATTTCCAAATTTTTTCTTCTTTTGATCCTGAAGGATAAAAAAACGAAATGTTTTGGAAATTGACTCCGAAACCTGGTGAGATAGCTTGAAAATGATGTAATTATGAAAACAAAAGTTAGATTTTGAAAATAGGTCCACAAATAAAAAAAATATTGTAAACAAATCTATGTTTAGCCCCCATGTTAAATTCACATAGGAAAATCGTTTTTTCGCAATAAAATCAATATTTGATGGAATTTTATCAAATAATTTTTTTTAGGGGAGGGTGAATGTTTTGTTATTGATAAAAAAGTACTTACTTTTAAATCTTTTTTAGAGTTACTGTGTCTAAATTCGTCGGCAGCAAAACGTGGAACGGACAGTAGATATTCAGAGAACCACAAGTTGGTTAATTTGTATGGGTTTCCTATCTCGTATTTCTAATGGTAATGTCTGTTCATGATTGCAAAACACATTATAAGTTATTGTGATTCTACACAGGCTATGTGGTGTAATATTGCCCATCTGGAGGTATGTTCACCCGAGGCTATATAGCCTCGGGTGAACATACCTCCAGACGGGCAATATTACACCATATAGCCTGTGTAGAATCACAATAACGTATTTGTCAATACCGCAGATCATTTATTTGGCCGTATAAACATATCCCTTCTTTTGATCTTTGCGTTTTTTCAGGAAGAAAAATAATCCGAGATTCGATTTTCTACCGTCAGTTTTAATATAAAGGCGTAAATGAACATTTTGATTTTTTATTAAACGAAAACAAACTAAATATGGAGTAAGAAATCCATCGAAAACGACTTTATGACAGTTTTTTTATATCGTGTAATTTAATTTATATTCCACTGCTCTATCGATCTGCTCTCCCTTTGGCGCCTCTACAAGAATGCGACTGGTTCCCAAACATTAGCTGTCATTGCTACGCCGCGTTTCGTGCGTGGAACCCATAGTTTGTGACCTAAATATAGCCGTGTCACGAAGCCAAGTGTGTTGAGACTTGAAAACACTAAACGGGACAGTTTGTGGCGGCATCGCTCACATTTTGATGAGAGAAGAATATTTATGGGAAAATAAACAATAAATACTGGTTTTGAGTGTACAATTTGTTACTTGTATTGATCAATTCGGGGTTTTATTGTGTTTAGTGAGGAATACAATTCGCAATCGCTAGACGCTTGCAAAATGTGTCTTCATTGGACGCGAGGCGCCGGAGGTGAATCGCAATTCCTCTATGTCCGACGGCCTTGGCAGGTCATATAATATATATGACCAAGCAAGCTAGCCAATCAAAAGCCGAGAAACGTATCTGCGGTATGACAAATATTCATCTTGACGTCCAGTGAAAACTCTCTAACGGAGCAATAAGTGGATCACCGTATCCGATTTACAGAGGTTTCGCTGTCATGTTAGTGTTATTTGATATCACGTTTATCAGGCACGGCTTCCAAGCCGAGCCTGATAAACGTGATATCAAAAGACACTAGCACGGGTTGCTAGAAGTAGACATCGAATTCGAATTAACTTATACATTATATCGGCGTCTGTTACTGGGTATTTGTCTAGGTGTATTTTGTGAATGAGCAGTAAATTATCCGATAAAAACTACCGAACATTTTGTGACATTAACCTATTTCAGTCTAAGGATACGATAATTTTTGTTTTTAAAAAATCTCATTATTTTGTTTATTTCTCTATGAAGGTACATATTGTTACCACTCATTTGATCCGTCTCGTCGAGACGGTTCAAACGAGTGGTAACAACATATACTTTCTAGATGAAATAAGGAAAATAGGGATTTTTGTTCTCATAAAAGTTTCGTACTACTATAATTGTATCCCGTCTTTAATGGGTTAATATGTTTCACGAGTGTTTCAGGAATGGCCACGCTGGTAAACCACATATGAGACACGCCATGTGATTTTACAAAATTTACAATATTTTTCATAAATATAGTCAAAAGTTGACAAAATACATACGACGAATAGTGTATGCTCAGGTCAGATGCGCAGTCTTACCGGAGCCTACAACATTCGCAAAAACAAATGGACTGCAATTTCGATTCTTGGCGATCCACACGCCATGCAATCACGGCATTGACACGCAATGGCGTACTTCTGTTTATTGGGTATACGCGTACGTCGATAGACGTGTCCTATTATTGCGTCTACCCTGTTATTATCCGACTGTATCGCCCGCCGTATTATGCATGGAATTATACACAGACTCCAGTAATAGAGAGGAATATTCAGAAGGGAAGGCACGCAACTAGTATACTTGGACTACAGTCTGTTTCACGAAATCTGCCCAAATATTACGGCTAGGTAAACAATTCAAAAACAATATACTTTTCGACTATAGTTTTTTCGACAATATTAAATTTTATGAAATTTAAGAATGAGCATTCTTTTCGCTTTGTGAAATTTCGTTAAATAATGATTTTATTGCGAAATCTGTGAAGATGTCTATGGGGGTTAACATGGGGACATTTTTATAATTGCAGAAATAGTTTTTCAAAATAATTTTTTTTCGTTTTTCGACTCCTCATGTAGCTTCTTCAGCGGTTTTCCCACATGTTAAATCCCAATAGAGAGATCAGTTTTTTTCGTAATAAAATCAATACTTGACAAATTTCACGAAATAAAAAAGACGGCTCATTCTTAAATTTCATAAAATTTAATATTGTCGAAAAAAACTATTGTTTTTGCATTGTTTATATAGTCGTAAAATTTAGGCAGGTTTCGTGAAAAATATAGTAATAGTCATGGTACTTCTAGCCAACCCTGATGACTATCCAATTGACCAACATGTAAGAGCAATCAGGGACGACGGCTACATATGCAATACATATATTCTACACATACACGCGACCGTAATGAAGACACAAGTAGCGATTTAACTAATTTGTGGCTGTGATCCAGATCAGCCTGTGCAACCGCACAGTCTGATCAGGATCTGCACTGTTCGCCATTTCATCAATGAAACGACTGTCATGCTTCTAGCAAGCAATATAGAAGTGTGTTATTAAATCAGGATCTACACTGGTCACAAAACCAATAATGCCCATAAGCCCCTATTTATACATTCACAGCCACAGTTGTCGACAAACACATATATTGTGACTGGATAAATGGGGCTTATATCGTTTGTGACCAGTCTAGTTCACACTTGATGCGACTATGACAGACGTGTGGCATTATCAGCCAGCCTTGGACATGATTCAGTCACACAATATGGTCTAAATCCGTCTATCCACCATCCATCTATGTCAGTAGGATATATTGACTATTGTCAAGATATTCCTGATAGCCCATATACAGTGGAACCCCGCTAAACCGAAAACCATGGGGACCCTTTTGTGTCTCATTTAGATGGGTTTCAACGTAATTTATGTCATGAACCTGTCTGTTCATAACAGATAATGACAAAGATTGGCTATCGAGTGCTTAATTACAGTGAAACCTCTATAAACCGGACACCCTGGGGACCTCCCAGGGTGTCCGGTTTAGAGAGGTTTCTCTGTAGTTGTCAAAATGTAACATCGAAGTAACTCTATTCCACATCAGTTATTTTTCAAATTGGGTTGCCTAAACTGTCTGTCAATCATATGTTACCAGTATATAATATGATACAAGCAATGTGATTGTGTACGTAAGAAGATGTGCGTGATCACAAAATCGCAAGGCTCGTTTCATATGTGGGTGTGACTGGAGAAATGGGACGTTTGTGTTTTGTGGCCTCTGTAGCTCTTGTAGCCTGTTAATGATCTATACTGCTTGTTAGAAGCATGGGGTGTTTAAATGCTGGAATGGCGAACGGTGTAGATCCGGATCAGACTGTGCATCTAGCATAATGCCTTCTCTATATTCTCTTCTGTTAAGTTCTGACAACCATACGCATTGAGAGTGTGTTCTTATTCCAGTTGTTCAACACCACATACAGTGAAACCTCTCTAAACCGGACACCCTGGGAGGTTCCCAGGGCGTCCGGCTTAGAGAGGTTTCATTGTAAATCGCGCATTTGAATCGCGCATTAAAAATTCACAGAACACATTGAGACGACCCCCAAAGTCACTGCGGACATACACGTTTCCTGCGGACATATTCGTACCTTAATCCCTCCGAATATATTCGCATTTGATCATTCTGAGCCATAGTTGTGTACTATGCGATCAGAAACAGACATTATCACCAGACATAAATGACAAGATACTCATAGCAAAACATAAGATCACATGTGTTTTCTTTGTGCCCGGTGTAGAGAGGAAGTCCCACTGAATTGTACGCGATTCATCGTGACGATCATGGTCTACGCTGCTCACAAGTGACCAATAGTCTAGTTTTCTCCTTCTATGCGGTCGTAATAAGATGACACTTATCATGAAATAACATACACTTGTTGCACATTCATGTCTACGTAGGTGGATACCACAGCTATAACCTCTGGCACTGTCGAGTGCCGTAGTATAAGGCCACTTCGGAGTGTACTCGATACAACAAACCTCGGATGGCCGTGGAACGTGGTCAAGGGCCCGTTTCAATAAACTTCGTACGACTAAAATGTTCGTGCAAGTGCAAATTCAGGATCGTCTGGAAATCTCAATTGGTGGATTTACATTTATTGAGCATAGGCTGCATTTGCAGCCTATGCTCAATAAATGTAAATCCAATAATTGTTTACAAGAAAACATTGTTAATGTGAAATTTACAGACTATCATAAATGTGCACTTACGAACATATTTGTCGTAAGAAGTTTAGTGAAACGGCCCCCAGATGAGTTGGGGTGTAATGTGACTGTGATTGGAGATATTGGGCTTATATGCCATTTCGTCATTTTGAGCTCCTGATCTGTGACTGTGACTAGAAAACATTTGGCTTAGAGTATTTGGAGCCTATCTATCTTCTGATCTCTGACTGTGACTGGAGAAATGAGGCTTGTGGGATGTGTGACAAGTGAAGCTCCTGATCGAATAGCATACTCAAGTAGCCTGATGGCGATCTATATTGTTTGTTAGAAGCAGGACAGGTATTTATTGATGTAGCGTTAAGCAACACACTCCCGCAGTCTGGTAATGATCTGCATTTCTTGTTAGAAGCATGGCGGGTGTTTCAATGATGGAATGACGAATGCACAGTGTGGATGCACAGTCTGATCTGGATCTACACTGGTCGCAACAGTCATACACACTATTTCTCCAATCACAGCCATTTATATAATGCCGTTTCACAACTGTAGCCATCGTGAAATTGACTTGTCAATGTTAAGATTGCTGCAATTGGAAAAGAGAAAAATACACATTGAATCTTAATATCCTCATACAAACTATATGACGGTCAATAGCGACATATATGTGTCTGTGACTGGAGAAATGGGGCTTATTAGTTTTGCGACTAGTGTGTATCCAGATCAGCCTATACATCCACATAGTCGGATCAGGATCGGCACTGTTCGCCATTCAATTACATTCAAGTGCAGATCCTGATGAGACGGCTCGATGGATCTGTATTGTTTGCATAAACCGCTATATCGGCTTCAATGTTCAAAGGGTTAACGCCTACAATAGTGTTAAATTTATATGATATGTATTAAAAGAGTGTACTGATGTCATCAGAAACGAGGCTAAGTCGCGTTTCTTATGAACTAAGTAAACTCGTTGAAAATATAAAAGACATATTAAATTGTCACATGTAAGAACTTCTATTTAATACGTGTTAGTCATGTGACTACGTCTTTTGGGACACCGGCCAGGAAAGGACAATGAATACAACCAGTTGCAACTGCTGTACCCAGCTCATACGTACAAACCGACGAACCGCGCTCTCAGTCTCACTCATGACACACATCCACGCCCGGTTGGAATGCGATGTATCTGTTTCCGGCGACAGTAATATGAAGATGGAGCACCATTAAAGAAGGATTCGCCCCACATGCCCCCATGGACATGTAAACAATACAACTTGTGGCTGTGGCTGGAGAAATGGGATTTGTTATGGGAGCTGTGACCAGTGTAGCTCCTGATCAAATACGGTAGCACACTCCTGTAGTCTGATAACCATCTAAGAGTATAGAGCTTGTTACATGCATGCCGTGATTTTCATTGGTGGAATATCGACCAGTGCAGATCCTGATCAGACTGTGCGGATGCACAGTCTGATCTGGATCTACACTGGTCGCACAACCCATAAGCTCCATTATCCGGCCACAGCTACATTTACAATCGTGCCCGACGTGACTTCGCTCTTGAACTTTGAACTACATTCAGGCATTTAATAATTTGAAATTTGATACATGGCTAAACAACGATTGGAAGGGGCGTGGTGTGTTTCAATTGTGTATATGTATGTGTATAAATATCACATTCATGTAATAACGCGCATGTATGTATATTCCAGTGTATTATTTAGCTAGTAGTCTTCACATACAGCACAGCGAATGGCAAGCAAAGTTCCGTTCCTGTAGCAGGGTAGTTATGAATCCGATGGAAATCATTAAGCGTAGTAGACTAAATAGCTGCACAGTCAGCCATGTGCCATCCTTCACTTCCTCCTCCCCCATTCACCGCCACACCCGTGTCCTAATATTTTCAGCGTTACTTGATCGACGTTGGCTATGCTCATGCACGCCATGCACATCGTGAAGTACAAGCTGTTATTCCAACAAACGGACTGAATGAAAAGATCAGGATTATAGCCCCGGTCATGAATCCCATTTAGACCGTCACAGCCAGAAACAAGGTTGGGTTTACCCAATATATTCCCATATTACAATATGAAACATTATCCCATGCACGTGTTTGTATCGCTTACAGAGGCAATCCTTGTAGCCATGAGCATGCATCCAATCGTCAAAACACGTGGTAGTTGGTACATTTAAATGATAAAATACTTAACCAGTGTCGAGTTGCCTAGTTAACCCGGACTTTATATTGAATAGGAAATAAATCCGGGCCCAATCACTCCTAATCTGTGGCCCGCTTAACATATTTCCATCTGTTTATGAATCCATATATCAGAATTGTCACCGAGTTGGATAAATGAATAAGCGATTTATCAGCATTTTGGGCCCAAATACTTTAAATAAGATAGAGCGTTAACTTGTCTTCAGTCGCAATTGACAAGGAACAAAACCACGACGTGTCAATATTTAACCAGCGTAGGGATACATCGACTCGTTCAACGAAAGTGTAATGCGGTCTTGTTCAATGACGTTGGTAGACAATGAACACTATGAAACCATAGATGAAATTGCGTGCGTATGTCAACCGATATCAATGCGTACACATTTGAGTGGATGCACCAAGTGGATGCATTTCGGCGTCACAATTGGTCTGAGGACAGACCAATTGTGACGCTAAAATGCATCCACTTATTCGACCTTTATAAATAGAGGATTACCGGCTAATCCCTTCTTTATTGATCTATCAATTTACAGATATCTATCTGCCTTTGCTAGTAAGACGAACATCCTAAATATGCATAGTCCCCGTCTTACACTAGACACCGCCCTATATTAACTAACCCTTTCACCCCTAAGTAACTGACATGAACTATTGTATGCGCTATGTTCAATACTGATCCATTCTGCAGATAAGGGGGTCGTCTTTTAAAAGTTAAAACACATCTACAAATGGTGCAAATCATGATTTATCCCGTCAACACAGTGCGTATGTGCCGTGAAACACAGTGCCGTGAAACATTTTTGATATCCAGTCAATACAATTTTTGCATTTTACAGCCATTTGAAGGTGTTGACGGGATAAATAGAATAGTAGGTTAGTGCCGTGAATGGGAAAACATATCTGGCGCGGCACGGAAACGGGATGTGCTCGGCAGAGCCTCGCCCATCCCGTTTCCTGAGCCTTGCCAGATATTTTTTCCCATTCACGGCACTAACCTACTATTCTCTATCTATTTTCCTTATTTCTGAACCAAAGTATATGTTGTGACCACTCATTTGAACAGTCTCGGCGAGACGGTTCAAATGAGTGGTCACAACATATACATGTACTTCTGATGAGAAATAAAGAAATTCTTGAGCCTTGCCGGATATTTGTTTCCCATTCACGGCACTGACCTACTATTCTCTATGAGACGGCTCGTTACAAATGATGCAAATCATGATGCAAATGGTGCAAATCATTGTGAGACGGCTTCTCATCGTGATTTACACCGTTTGCAAATATTTGGAAAAAGGTCTCAAGTACTGAAGGGTTAACATAGACCCAACAAAAGGGTTAACATTACACTCAACATACATTATAATATGTGCTTTCCAATCATTGAAGTATTAAAGAACAGGAAGAATGGTTGCCTCCTTTACACCCTACCGCCCATAAAACTAAAATTACCGTCACTACACCACATATACGTGTAACATATCACCTTCCAACACCGCCCCATACAACTGAATTATTGTTAACAAAACACATCACCCCCGCTACGAAGACCTCATCAGCCTTCAAACGACCATTAAGTCTAGAAATGCTCTCATTTAACTCGACCGTCCATATGTCCAACCGAACCCACTAAAAGTACTAACAAAACGATAAACGGTACTACAATGTACTAACTAACGTAACCCACTTTTCGTTATGGTCGTACGGGATACTCGCCATTGTTTTGGATAACTGGTGTATACTAATAATGTCCCAAATTTGGTCTCATATTTTATTCAAAGGTGACATTATTTTATTATAGGCCTACACCAATGACCAAAAGAAATAATGGTTCTCTGGTACGACCATGGCCCAAATTGGACAAAAAATATAGTTCTACTTTATACGACACGATACACGATAAACAGCACGTATGCTCGTTGAATGAATTAGAGAAGTTTCGGACCATAGACGATTCGGTGCGGCACGAACAGCATCCCGGTTGAAAAAACTTGATGCGGGCTACGGTTACTACTACACCACCGTCAGTCTTCTTGCCCATGTGTCAACGTTTCTGAACATCTATGGCATTTCTCGACTCGCAATAAAGCAGTTTTATTGGCTGAGCCTGAGCTGTAGCATAGACTGCTTCATTTCAGGCACAATATTCAAGCATGTTTAAATAAAAAAAGATAAATATTGACATGATTAGCGTAGGTCGTGTGTATAGGAATGAATGGCCTTTTTGTGGAATTTATCGGGGTATAAACTTGGAAAAGTCGCGGGAATACTGGACGAAGCGATAAAAAATTACAATTTTCGAAAAAAAATAAAAAAAAAAATAATTTTTTTTTTTTGGATTTTGTTTTCGAAAATTGTAATTTTTTAAGGCCTCGTCCAGTATTCCCGCGACTTTTCCAAGTTTATATCCCCGATAAATTCCACAAAAAGGCCATTCATTCCTTATAATTCCAGCATTTGAAATAAATTCATCAAGAAAATGTGTTTATTTTCCGTTTTCTTAAGAATTATTTTAACTGCGCCTGACGGTTACGGAAAATAGTTCGGCATGGAGTTTACTGGGATATAAATTCTGGACAGAGACTTGCTACGGACCAATCAAATGTTAGGGAATGGTGTAAATATTTTTGTGCTGGAATTATTACGTGTTGAAAGAACATTACACAACGTGTATCGTAGAACAGCGTGGCCAGGTCAACACACAATACTGAAGTAGTTGATGACCAAATCGATGGAATCAATGTAAGTAGATGGCGTTACACATCTAAATACGCTAGACTATAAAACAGACATAATAAACATCAGAAAACGCAAGGCAGCAATTAATGCGGCATGATCAAATTAAAACACCATTTAACTGCATGCATTGAATGTAAGTTATGGGCGCTTTGTGCATGCTTGTTGGACGTTAATTAATAATTCACCAGAAACACTCTTCTTCAGCGCCATATATTCGTTAGGTTAATAAGTTATAGATGGCCGCTGCATCGATCCGAATTAATGGTAGACTTAACACTCCCTTCTCCAGTACCGTAATCCGTGTGTAACAAGCATAAACCTTCAGTACGATCTACTGTCTGTTCCACGTTTTTCTGCCGACAAACTTTTGGCTATTAAACACATTAAATCTCAAAAATATTTAAAAGTAAGTACTTTTTCATCAATAACAAAAAAGTAACCCTCCCCAAAAAAAATTATTTGATGAAATTCCATCAAATATTGACTTTATTGCGAAAAAACGATTTTCCTATGGGAATTTAACATGGGGAGTCAATTTCCAAAACTTTTCGTTTTTTTATCCGATTTTTTTGGAAATTGACTCCGAAACCGGGCGAGATAGCTTGAAAATGATGTAACTAACAAAACAAAAGTTAGATTTTGAAAATCGGTCCACAAATAAAAAAAATATTTTTAAAAAATCTATTTTAGCCCCCATGTTAAATTCCCATAGGAAAATCTTTTTTTTCACAATAAATCAATATTTGATGCAATTTCATCAAATATTTTTTTTGGGGAGGGTGACTTTTTTGTTATTGATAAAAAAGTACTTACTTTAAATATTTTTTAGATTTAATGTGTTTAATAGCCAAAAGTTCGTCGGCAGCAAAACGTGGAACAGACAGTAAATATGTGGCTGTGCCTGGAGGAATTGGAGTAGGAGATTCGTGACCAGTGTAGCTGCTGATCAAATAGCACACACCTATGGTGGCTGATTAGGGACATTTCGCCTCGTCGTTCCGTCGCCACGAAGTTTATCGCCCCGTCGCTCCGTCGCTCCGTCGCTTCGTCGCTTCGTCGCTCCGTCGCTTCGTCGCCACGACGGAGCGATAATTATCGCTTCTTCGCGGCGACGGAGCGATAAACTTCGTGGCGACGGAGCGATAAACTTCGTGGCGACGGAGCGACGGAGCGACGGAGCGAAGTTTAAGGATACTAAACTTCGTCTCGTCGCTCCTTCGCCGCGAAGGAGCGATATTTATCGCTCCGTCGCTTCGTCGTCACGAAGCTCCGTCGCCACGAAGTTTATCGCTCCGTCGCGGCGAAGGAGCGACGAGGCGAAGTTTAGTGTCCTTAAACTTCGCTCCGTCGCTCCGTCGCACGAAGTTTATCGCTCCGTCGCCACGAAGTTTATCGCTCCGTCGCCGCGAAGAAGCGTAATTAATCGCTCCGTCGTGGCGACGGAGCGACGGGGCGACGAAGCGACGGAGCGACGGGGCGACGGGGCGACGGGGCGACGAAGCGACGAAGCGACGAAGCGAAGTTTAAGGACACTAAGCTTCGTCTCGTCGCTCCTTCGCCGCGAAGGAGCGATAATTATCGCTCCGTCGCCGCGAAGGAGCGATAAACTTCGTGGCGACGGAGCGACGGAGCGACGAGGCGAAATGTCCCTAATCAGCCACCATACACACCTGTAACATGATAACGATCTGTATTGCTTGTTAGAAGAACGCCGGATGCTTCATTGATGCAATGGCGAACAGTGCAGATCCTGATCAGACTGTGCGGATGCACAGTCTGATCTGGATCTACACTGGTTGCAATGCCCAAAAGCCCCATTTATCCTGTCAGGCACAGTTAAATATAATGACAATCCGTAATTTATTGGCTTTGCTACCTTGAATATAGTACGTGGTGTGTTATTTGAATAGTGACAAACACTGCAGATCATAATGAGACGGCTCGCTACTGGCCGGCTCGTCTTGATCTAGTGTTTGCGAATTAAAACTGTTGACCTACTGGTCTGTAAGATTGAAAGCGTTAATATGTTCTAAAAATACTAATTCCACTCTCTGATATATTCACTAATTGTGCAATCCATATCATGTTCATTCATCGCCCCTCATTATTTTAATTTGTGCATTTACTTATCATGACGAGGACCTATATATGGTCTATCAAAGAATATTTAATACGCAGTTATGGTAGCCAAAAGTACAGAAAAAAGAGTTTAACGAACACACATGAAATGTGATGTTTGTGGTCCGACCTTGTCGGCGGTAAGAATTGGCCACAATTTAAATTTACTTTTCTGACGCCCATATAAGAATACGCTAACCAAACACAAACTCGAAAACATTGCCTGATCAAATATTTAGTTAAACTGTAGAAACTTCAATTTGACTATAAGTTTTTAAACCGGTTTCAAACATCTCATGGAACCTATACCCGAGTATCAAGTGGTCGAATCGAGTCGCCTGAAAGTTTTACCTGCACTTCAGAATATATGACTGTGTATCTGAGAACATCGGATATGGCATACAATTGACAGTCATAACAACAGGTGAAGATCATCAGTGTTCAACTGGTCGTGCAAGAAATTACTGTTCATATAGCCGTAGACAGAACCATTCATCGCGACAAACACTGTTTACACAGATCAATCAACCCAGCACACCGGTATCTCTGACGTTGGCAGGTGCACATCTTAAAGTGCTTTATTGAATACTGATAAGGGGCAATTGAAAATAATTCGAAAATTGTATTATCGTGACAAACGATTTGATCTTCTTAAATTCAGATAATTTAGTCTGATAAACTGTACCTTACGACTTTTGCGACCAGCGTAGTCCCAGATCAGCCTGTGCATGCGCAGTCTGATCTGGGCCAACGCCAGTCGCAATTAAGTCAAAATTGGCTTATGCTTCTGAATAACAATGTTGGTCCATCTTTGATTTTATATGATCATGGTCTAAACTGGCACCCAATGTTTTCTAAGCTTCACTTTGTCAGCCGGTCGCCGATGGATTTACGACAAGAGCTGACACCCGAATGAGCTCAGGGCATGAGAAACATGGCGTCATGGACATAATGTCGTATTGGTCACGCCGATAGAATCTGATTAACGCTTTCAGCACCAATGTTTGCAAACAGTGTAGATCCAGGAAATTAAACTGTGTTTGGTTAGGATATTTTCTCGGTGTTTGTTAACAAAAATTTTTTTTTTTCTGGTTAATGTAATTATCTGAAAATTAATACAGAATATTCAATTCCAATAACTTAGGGTCGGAAGGATTAAAATCACAAATCAGTGCACCAGTGAACAACGCATATTATAACTAGGTACAGAGTGTAATGCTGATTTAACCCTTAGCACGCTAGCGGTGAAAATATCACCCACTTATGTCGTGGAATTTCATTGGAATTGCATCGTAACGATGCAATTCCAATGAAATTCCACGAAATATTACCATAGTTTTCAGAGAGCAATAAGAACAAATAATAATGAAGAGTCGTCTGCTGCTATATTTGAACTATCTTTAACCGTTATTTTCTCAGCATGCAAAGTGCATTTGAACGTTGTAAAGAAACGTTTAGATAGAACAATGTAAAACATATAGAGAAATAAAGTATGATACATTGGGATGTTCGACAATCATTATATTCACCGTATACTTTTCATTGTGTGAAATGTAGATATTGTATAACGTAATTACGTAGAATTGGTTGTCAGCTGGGTGCCACTCAATTTCCGTTCATGCAGTGCATCGTTATGCTTGTTTATTTATATTTGTCTTTCGATTTCTTTTATTCGTCTAAAATAATCCAAGAACTGATCATGTCTTGGTTCTGTATTGGTCTGTTTGCAGCTTCAAATGTAGTATTTTCCTAAAAGAATACATGCATTAGGAAATGACATGTGTTATGTTTGTCATATGTTCCAAAACAAATATGATACTGTACCAATAATATCTGCGTGAGGTTATGTTCCATTATTTGATACATTATTTACATTTGACTGAGATCAGAAAGATCTGCACTCTGCAACAATCCCGAAATATACGTTTATTACATTTTGCAGCCGTGGTTAGGAAATTACACAAGGTTACATTTACATTATGGTGCTTGCAAAGTAATTTAATTAATAGTATCCCGATTTATCCGTATTTTATCTAATTAATGGTCCACTTTTGTTCCTGAATTGTCTATAAAATTAAATTCCGCATGAGCTTTAATTTCGACGTCAAGTGCGGAAAATAATACATTTTGTATGGCGGAAAACGGCGATGTGGAAACTGAGGTGTTCCGAGTCCATAATATTAATACAGTGGAACCTCTCAAAACCGGAAAGCAAGAAAACATATGTGACCTTTTTTCATCGTTTTCTTCGCTATGTATCTCAGATGAGTATGGAAGTTCATGCTTGCAAAGCACACACATACAGTGGGGTCAGCGTGTAAGTGCACACACGAACGAACACGACAGGTTGGTTCGCTACCCACCCAAAGTGTATGTTGTTACCACTCAGTTGAACCGTCTCGCCGAGACGGTTCAACTGAGTGGTAACAACATACACTTTTGATGCGAAATGAGAAAAAATGCAGAAAAATATTTACATTTTTTGTATACATGAATTACAATGGGGTCAGCGTGTAAGTGCACACGCGGACGAACACGACAGGTTGGTTCCAACCTGTCGTGTTCGTTCGTGTGTGCACTTACACGCTGACCCCACTGTATGTCTCAGACCGGACACCCTGGGGACCTCCCAGAGTGTCCTGTTTAGAGGGGTTCAGCTGTAGGTAAAATAATTCCTAATGGGCTTGCATCGTCATGTATTCGTTGACCAATCTGAAGTCAGATGGTCTGTGATTTCACCTTCCTGTACATTCCTCACAATAAACATGTCGATAATCAAATAAAGGATTTACTGACAATAAACAGACATTCTCCTGCTATTTCCGAATCGATCAGTCTCTGCGCTAAGTATAGGCTTACCGTATAGCGCAGCCATGTTGCTATGTAGTGAGTTATGTTGTCATTGTAGCATCTTTATGTTGGTATCTCTGCCTATACCCACTCAAAGACGGCTAGTGCTAGTGCTTTAGTTAAACCTTTCACCCTATGGATTTTGATATGTTCATTTTGCAACCAATCCAACCGTTTCGTTCTCAGAAATATGAAAATTGCTTTCAAAAAGTGCAGATCCTGATGAGACGGCTCGTTACGAGCCGGCTCATCTGGATCTGCACTCTTTGCATAATCCGCTATAGCGGACTTTCGGGGTTCAAAGAGTTAATCAAATACTAGTAGAATATATATATTTGTTTCAGTTAGGCTCTCTAAACTGGACAGCAAGACCGCATCCGTTTGTTCAATTTTGGTAGCTTTAACTGTCGTGTACTTACATTGGTAATGCCTGTTCGAGACCGCAATGCGTACACATATGTATTGCAGCACTCATATACCAGAATTACAGTGGAACCTCTCTAAACCGGACACCTTGGGGCCCTCCCAGGGTTTCCGGTTTGGAGAGGTTCCACTGCATTCCCCAATCCTTGGTGACCCGGTTGAGCACGGCTGTCATTCCGTGAGTTGCATATATGATATTTGTATTAATCGTAGGAACGCCCTAACATCTTGCACTACGCGTCAACCACGATCATATGTATAACAATATGCTAACTACAGCGAATAGAAACACATATAATGAAACGTATGATACGAACAAATATTTGACAACCGCGACCGTCTCGCTGAGGATTATGATAAGCATTTCTGAATGATAGAAAAAGATTAGAAGTCCTTCTTCTTGTTTCAACCAGAACTTACTAGACATGCCATTTAAATGTGATTTTAATTGTATACATGTATATAGAAACTAATGAGTACAAAACACAGTTTCTGTGTAAGTCCTTGCCATAATACGACCTAATTTACTGATCATGTATTGTAACTGTCAGAAAACATTGGGTTGTATTGTTCCATGTGTTCACCATCCTTCATTATTTCCCCCATTATGTCCCCATTTATACTAAACCATGCATATACTAGATGCTCTGTAGAACCCCATAACTACAACGCTCAACATTATAACACATATATAGACAACTTTCAGAATAATGGTCAACACATATAGGCCATTGAATAAGGAATTTAATCACATAGATGGGTCGTATTAAAGAAATGTAGAGTAAACATAAATCTGGAGTGTAAAGCATGATTCATGTCGCAACTCCTCAAGAGATTAAAGCACAACGATTAACTGTATTAATACAATACACACAGTGAGTAATGGAACAAACACACTTATCTTACACAAACAATGAAATATATTGGTATGTGATCGACCTGGAAATGTCTCAAATGCCAATGCCTCTCGTTGTTGTCTAGTACGATTGGTGCCTAAGTTATTTATGACTAACTGGAGAAAATGTCATCATGATCTTTGTGACCATCGTAGACATAGATCAGCCTATGTATCTGCACAGGCTATTTATAATCTACACTGTTCGCAATTCAGTTAGTGGAACCTCCATGCATGTAACAATTAAGAGTCAGAGTCGAGCATTCCACAAACACCCTATTAAGTTCCATTTCTCCAGGCACAGTTACAGTGAGGTCCGAATGGTAAATACCAGGTATTTTGCCAATTTTGTTCTGTTTATACTCACTTTTTGAAAACAAAATGGGTATATTGATTTCGTTACGGGTGTCCGTCCGTCCGTCCGTCCGTCCGTCAAGTTTCTTGTAAGAAGTAAAGTAAATAAGTTTTAACCGTAATAGGTAGCGACTTGAAACGAGGTGTATTCCTTCCTTCTGGTTTGTAGGTGCGCAAAGTCAATTTCGATTTTTGATTCGACCCCCGGTCATGGATTATCTCCCCGGTTTCGACTTAGAATTTCCAAATTTTGCCTTGTAACAAGTAAAACATTTTAACCGTAATATGTAGGGACTTGAATCTTTGTGTGTGTCTTCCTTATGGTGTGTAGATGCGCAGTGTGAATCTTGATTTATGATTCGACCCCCGGTCATTATCTCCACCTTTTCGACATAGCATTTTGGGAAAAGTGGAAAAGTGGTATATTGCGATGGCGCGCCATCGTCTGTGCTCTAGTTTGATGTTGTTCTCATGTAACTAAACATCAATCACTCATGTAACACCCTTTGTGTATGTAGTTGATACAACACGGTAATATTTGTAAGAGAAAATATGTCCAAGAGTATTCCCAGACCAAACTTTGTTAATATTTCCCCTGAATTAAGAATAGCGGAAGACGACCGATGGAAAGCATACATTTGGCACTTCAGCCATATTTGATGGACGTTATTCTTACATAAAACAACACACACGTGTCTCCCCTGATGGCCGTAAATACACAATAAATTGCGCTACTGATATAGCTCCCGTACTTTATGTGTTTCTACGAGACTGGCTGCTGCAACACAATCGATATAACACGAAACGGACCATGATATGGAGTCCACAACCAGGTTACGTACGTGAAATAGCTATATGTCGCTGAAACAGTACTGTTAACCGAGTACATGCATATCTTTGGTAATCAAAATCAAGCGTTTAGTCTCTAGATAGAAATGTAATAAGAACCGGATTGCCTTAACCCCTTCACCCCTAAGTAACTGGAATGTAATTTGATTTGTTAATTTTGCGACCAATCCAATCGTCACAAAATGATTTTCAGACTAGTCCTTTTATGAAAATGGGGTGTTTTTGTTCTAAAAAAATACGACAATGACTTGCAAAAAATGCAGATCCTGATGAGACGGCTCGCCACGAGCCGGCTCATCAGGACCTACACATTTTGCCAATACCGCTCACTATACACGATGTTAGCACAGGTCAGGCTCAGTCAATCAAGTTGCTTGGTTTCAAGCACAATATTAAGGTATTTGAAAATAAAACAATTGGTATATATTGACAAGATTTTGGCAGGCTGGTATGCACGTGTAGCTCAGCTGTACACGTTGTGCAGCATTAGAATAACATTGGCACTTATGACATGTGTATAGGTATTACTCTTTAAGTCTGTTAGCGGTAGCTCCTACAGAGTATACGCTCTAACGAATGTGCTATGATTGTTTTCATTACAATTGCATAATTATATGGACGTCATGATGGCAATAATTAGTATAAATGGATAACAGTACAGTGCAACCTCTCTACAACAACCATCCATGCGAAGACGCAAAACTGGCTGTTGTAGAGAGGTGGCTGTTGTAGGGAGGTTAATGCTGAATTAAATTATGTTGTCCGCTGTTTATTTATTTTCGTTTATAATTCGTATCAAAAACATGTTTTGGCAACATTTTAGAATCATTTCCATTGGAAATGATTCTAAAATGCTGTCAAAACATGTTTTTGTTGAGAAAGAATGAAAAGGAACAGCAGATGCAAATGTTCGTGCTCAGCAGTCTAAAGGTTAAAGATAGAGGAAATCATCCATTTGGGATATAAAACAGCGGCTGTTACAGAGAGTGTGTTGTTGTAGAGAGGTGGCCGTTCGGGGAGGTTCGACTGTACTTCAATATATGGTTGGGTGTACATAGACGGCATACTTTTGAAGTTGTACATTACAGTAGAAGACGTCGTTGATTGGAACTATTTGATAAATAAATTGGTGTTCTGTTACTGTCACAAGAATGTACGTTGAATATATATACATACATTATCAACCAACCACATGAATGTTATCAATTACATACATATAGTACTGGTGTCTCCGAAGATGATGTTTTAAATATACTGGGTATATATGTACAATACATTTGCATATTTTAATAGACCCTGTACAAATTTGCTGAATTAGAAAGTCTTTTGATTTTGAAACAATTTCTCACATTATGGTAATTATCAGTTGGTTAACTATACTAACACTAGTATGCGTTTGCGAGTGTAGCAAACACATGTCCGTAAGTAACGTAGAAAGCGTAGAATAAATTGGTGATCATTTAACATCTTTCTATAAAATCACCAATTCAAGAAGATATGCATTTTAGAAATCAGTATCAATACTGATTTCTAAAATGAATATCTTCTTGCATCGGTTACATTAAGGTTTATTATCGCATACCCAGACCAAGTGACTGTTATACATATTTAAGTATTGACGTCGCAGATTGCTGTATCTACTTATGTATGATAATTGTGTTTATCTGGTGCCAGCCGCAAGGTATTGGGCGCAATATATGTGTGCATAAATATTTGACCAGCAGACAGGAAGACGGACCAGTAGACTATTTCAAAAACATTGCAAAGTATATTTATCTAGCAAAGTATACTTTGAGGGGGGAGATATTTTCAATTATAGGATAAATTTATTAATTTTTATTATACTGAATTTATTACATTATCACAGCCATTTTGGCTGTGATAATCTAATAAATTCAGTATAATAAGTATGCATATTTTTAATCATCAAATATATTCAGTGGTTAGTTCTATATGAAATAATGCATTTTGGGAAAATTAATGATTACTCCCTCAAAGTATACTTTGCTAGATAAGTATACTTTGCAATTTTGATGAAATCGGCTACAAGGTATAATATTGTATGTATATGTTTGGTCTTCTTTCTGAAACTCGTATATACAGGAACTTGAATCTGCTTTAATCGACAAAAATGAATACACATACACAAATGTATTGTTTTTTATTCCTTACAAGAGGTGGTGGCGGCGGTGATATCGACTGTTCGTCAACTTGTCATATGTGACTGAAGAAATCAGGCTTATGTGATTTGTGACCAGCGTAGCTCTTGATTAAATAACACACTCCTGTAGCCTGATATCGATCTATAGTGTATGATAGAAACATATTCATGGAATGTTGAACAGTGCAGAAACTGTCCGTGTGGATGCGTTTATATAGTCGTCTCATTTATATCCTTACCAAACTCGTGTATTATGAGTTTATTACACTGTGTTGTTACGCTGTGAAAGCCAACTTTATGCAATAAATAATTCATCGCATTTTTCTCCCGATTATTTCTTTGAGAAAATAGTCACAATCGAACATTGGTGAGTATTAGAGAATAAAGTATGATGTGACTGTGACCATCTGGTTTTATATAATAAAAACATGTTTTGACAGCACTTTAGAATCATTTCCATTGGAAATGATTCTAAAATGCTGTCAAAACATGTTTTATTCTAATTATCTTTCATTCACAATCGAACTTATTCAACATATTAGCAACAAGAAAATGTGGCTTGTCGACGCACGAATACCCCGGTGACAGATGGTAGAAACTGTGGCAAAGTTAATAATACATTTTAAAATGAGAAAAAGTCCAAAGTTGTTGTGAAGGTCAAACTGTCAATATCATATTAAGGACAGCATGGATGTGTGGTATTTGTGCACATATATGATGTATTGAACATTGAAAGTTACGAAGGTCATGGTCATATTAAGGGCAGCATGGATGTGTGGCATGCTTCACAAGTATGATGTATTGAAATATTGACGTAATCTATAAAGGGATATAGAAGTTATGACATAATTGAGAAACTCTTCTTAACTTCTTAATGTGTATAAAAGCTCAAAGTTGTGAAGGTCAATGTCAAAAGGTCAAGGTCATATTAAGGGCATGATGAATGTGTGGCATTTGTCAACAAGTATGGTGTATTGAAATATTGAAGTAATCCATCAAGGGATATAGAAGTTATGACAGAAATGAGAAACTCCGGTGAACGTCTTAATGTGCACTAAATTTCAAAGTTGTGAAGGTCAAAAGGTCAGGTCATGTTAAAGGCAGCACATATGTGAGGCATTTGTCCACATGTGTGTTGTGTTTAAATATTTACGCAATCCTTCAAGGGATACAGAAGTTATATCACAATTGAGAAACTCCGGCGAACTTCTTAATGTGCCGGACACACGGACGGACGGACAAACAAAGGGAAACACAGTCCAACCACTATCTACCGAGACCAGGGGCATACACACGATAATTCAGGTTATTCTCATTTGTATTCTTGCCAATTGATACACACACGAACGTGATTGCAGCTGTGTAATGTACGATTTGGTTACGACCTAATAAAGCGAAAGAAGATTAGGATTCCATAGTGAACTGATTGATCTTATTGATTATCGATTACTGTACGGAATATCGTCGCATCTGCAGCGTGTTTGTCATTCCAATACGCGCTTCTACAGATCTGAGTGTTTACCTGAAACCACCGATTAAGCGAAAGCTGCACATGGTTGGAAGACTATATGAAATCCAAATACAGGACAGTTTATACCTCGATCAGACTGCTCCTAGGAGCAGTCTGATCGGGGTATATACTGTCCGCCAGATATATAATATACATGTATATACTAGTAACCATGACAACGGGGTAGCAAAGTAGAATAGGTGTACAAATGCACAGGTAAATGCACAAACGTATGCTGGTGATAACGATGCCAAGGCTCATTGTCTGTGTCATTGCAGAATCTATTAACGCTATTTTCGAAAGCAATTAAAACAAGCTTATCCGTAGAACTCCCATTAACGGGTATTGTCACGGCATACAATGTTTCTGGGAACCGTGTGGATCGACAATGCAAATGCGACACGTGCCTATGAGGAAATAAATCCCATGTTTTGTGAGTTAATGCCTTAACCACAGAGATATTGACATCAGGATATTGTCAGAGACAATTATGGAGAATCATTACAAAACGGCGAATGTCAGAAATGATAAAACTGTCATAATAACATGGTTATTGCATTCACGCGACAAAAACAACGGTTATGTAGCTGCTGACAGCACGACATGAAGCAATAATGAACTTCTGTGACATTTAACGTGTCACAAATGACATACTTCAAAACGTTAAATGTTGGATTCGTAATGTAAACGTTAATGGTATAAAATACCTTCGATCTGGTGATGATATTATTCTCACTGTCTTGTATGTATATAGTTATATGGTGTCAACATGATATCTGGTGTATATTACCACCAAAATAACTTCATTCTCCTACAGGTAACGAACGTTCGGCAATCACCATCATATGCTGGCTCGACAGTTCTTTTCTTCCAATAATTGCATCCGAATGAGTCCAAAGAGCTGACAGAAGCAGCATACACGAAATATTAACAATGAAGAAGTAAGTTACGTGTACATAAGTTATTTTAGAGCCTTCAGCGTAGAAAACGTTACATTCGCAGCCAGTGCCGTCACTGCAAAAGACAGGTACGCTTCACAAGAGATTAGCCCTTTCATGTTGAGGATACGCCATTCATTATGTTTGCGGAAAATGCTAAATATTTTCATTCCATGCGCACATAAGTATATGTCGTGACCACCATTTGAACCGTCTCGTCGAGACGGTTCAAATGAGTGGTGACAACATATACTTTTATTGAGAAATAACAGGAATAAAATAAAATATTTAATAAATTTCATACCCGTAAAGGGGTATTCCGAAAGGAATGTGTTAAAAAGGAGAACAGAATCATCTTAAACACCATCCCAAAGATTCACACAGTGGCATTACATGTGTAACCATGTCTGATGGGTGTAAAACCAGGTTTATTCACTACATGTGGCTGTGACTGGAAAAATGGGTATTATGGGATTTGTGACCAGTGTATCTCCTGATCATATAGCACACTGTAGCCTGATAATGATTAGTATTCCTTGTTAAAAGCACGACGCGTGTTTCATTGATGGAATGGCGAAGAGTGCACATCCTGATCAGACTGTGCATAAGCCAAATTATTCCAGTCACAGCCACACCCACCATGCATCAACTGGTACCCATGCATTTGTAAATATCCATTACTATTATTATATATACCCATACATGCAGCTGTATCGAGAATAGTGCTACAACCGTAACACGATTGTGCACATTTTGCTGGGAGGCGTTCGTACGGAGCCCCACAGGGTTTTTTTTTTTTATTAATTCGTTCCCACGAAATAACAATTCGTTCCCTCAATTTAACAATTCGTTCCCTCGAATTAACAATTTGTTCCATCGAATGAACAATTCGTTCCCACGAATAAACAATTCGTTCCCATGGGAACGAATTGTTATTTCGTGGGAAAGAATTAATAACACAAAAAGGCTACGTCCCCTGCGGGGCTCCGTACGTGCGTACTGTGCTAACACTAGCATAGTCCTTGACATATATGAGCATGTGGAACAAAACCACCATTACAATGTAATTTATTTCCGATAGTCGTACTCGCCAATGAGCATGAACCTCTAACCGTTGTATTGTAATATTACAGTTTCAAGACAATACCGAACAAGAAGAATAAGGCAAAAAAAAGCGGTAGTTAAACATTAAAACGTATTCTAAGTCGTATTTATCGAGATACAAACGTATTCTACTTTGTGCCTATTGGTCTGTGTATTATGATAGCCTTCAATGTAATATCGACATGCCGTCACGCCGCTAAATCAGCGACACTTCCCAAAAAAATCCGCAATGTGGCAATTAATTACATGTACTTCACTTTGTTTTGTTCGCATCCCCCAGTATTGCACTGAGGCCAACACAAAAACAAGTATTCTAAGTAGTGCATGGTGTCGTAGGCTACGAATGCCTCCAACGTACCACCGACATACCGTCAAGCCTCTTAACCAACTGCGGCCAAGTTTAAAGCGTATTCTAATGTGTGCCGATATGTCGTGTATCAAGAAAGCCCCCAATGTAATACCGACATACCGTCGCCGTCACGCATCTAAATAAGCGACACGTCCCTGAAATCCGCAATGGGGCAATACTTCACTTTGTTTTGTTTGCATCCCCGAGAATTGCACTGCGGCCAAAACCTACTGTTTGCAATACCAGAATCCATTACACGGAACCAGCGACGGACGTATGGTCGATACCTCAATGCCAAGGATTGGTATATCATCACTCCAGATAAGGAATAATGAGTCCTAATCCTTCCTTCCGTATGACCTTATATCTACTTATATTCATGAATGCCGGGAGCGCTTTAATATCGTCTCACAGAGACGATTTTAAAGCGCTCCCCGCATAAATGGTTGAGTGAAAATGTAGTTGAAATGATCGGGATGACTGCGCTGGCTGGTATGGTACCTGGAGGTTGTATAATATCGGAAGTTTTAAGTCCGACAATCGGAAAGTAGTGTTTATCCAACAATTCATGACTCGGCGTCTCTAATATATGTATCGATCTGGACATGTATTGGTCCCGGGGATATACGTACTTGGTGGTCTATGTGAATGATGAAGACATTACTGTATTTGCATTTGGTGTCTACGACTATGGTCTGACAACAGATCCTGCGGTACTGCATTGGTATTAAAACTACGACCTTCAGCAACAGCACTCGAACTTGCAAGAGTGCGATGTCCGATGTTGGCTTGCTTCTGGTCAGTACGTTCGTCCGTCCGTCCGTCCATCCAACATTGTATCATATACAGTCAAACCTGTGAATAAAGGCCAGCCATGGGAAGTAAGAAATCTGGCCTTTGTTCACAGGTGGTCTTTATTCGCAGGGTCATTTATATAGTAATTGTGTCATTGGGACAACACAGTTGTGGCCTTTACAACTAGGTGATTGCTATTCGGAGGTTGTCTTTAACACAGGTTCGACTGTATAATATTTGGTGGAGTGTTTCTGATTCAGATATCGCCCTTTCAATGGTGTCCTTAATAATATAGATGCGTGCTGAAATTGTTCGTAAAAGCAACAATGACATTCGTCACTGGCATGACACAACGAAGAACAATTGTATTGGTAAACAATGGGCTTTTACAATGAAATACTACTGTCTGTTACACGTTTTGCTGCCGACGAACTTCTGGCTATTAAACATGTTAAATCTAATAAATATTTAAATGTAAGTACTGTTTCATCAATAACAACAAAGTCACCCTCCCCAAATGTTTTAATATTTTATTCCATGAAATTCCATCAAATATTTATTTTATTGAAAAAATTCCTACTGGAATTTAACATCGGGCAAAAAGGAGGAGGAATGTGTCCAGGAGAGTCGATAAATTAAAAAAAAATAGAAATTGACTCCGAAACATGTCTAGATAGCCTGGAAGTTATCTAAATAAGAAAACAAGTCAGATTTTGAAAATCGGACAACAAATAAAATGTTCAGTCCCCATGTTAAATTCCCATAGGAAAATCATTTTTTTCGTTAAAATGTTTAATGGAATTTCATCCAATAATTTTTTTTTTTGGGGAGGGTGACCTTTTTGTTATTGATGAAAAAGTACTTACAATTAAATATGTTTTAGATCTAATGTATGTAATAACTAAAAGTTCGTTGACAGAAAAACGTGGAACAGACATTCAATGTACATGATTTTAATAAAGATCTACATAAGACCGCCCCGGTTGTACATGTTAGATGCTTTATTCATATTCACTGTATGCTACTGTACCGATGGAATAAATATACATTGTAATCTAACATTTGTGTTCATTTAATATGATATTTGTTAAACAAGTTGACAAATCTCACAAGAAACGTAACATTACCTAGTTTATTAGTATTACAGTGGGGTCAGCGTGTAAGTGCACACACGAACGAACACGATAGGTTGGTTCCAACCTGTCGTGTTCGTTCGTATGTGCACTTATACGCTGACCCCACTGTACGCATGTACATAGATACTACGCTCCACAAGTTTTCCAAAGTAAGGGGTGTAGCGTAACACCACATTTCCTCAGCACAACTGGTTTCAACAGATGTAAAAGATAAACTATTGGTTTTATAGAATGCTCCATTCTGGGCATTTCCAACTCATAGCATACTTGTACAATAAATTTAACAATTTACTATCTGATATTAAATAGAGCATTAACAAACAAAAGGCCTGTTTGTTGCACAGCCATTGACTTCTAGGTACTTGATACAAGAACTGAACGGCGACACAATTATTGATTCGTTCTTAGTTTCATGTTTCCGATAACAAATCTATGGAGCCCCGTAGGGGAAGTAGAATTCTATTTTTTTTATTAATTCGTTCCCATGAAATAACAATTCCTTCGCACGAAATAACAATTAGTTCCCTCAATTTAACAATTCGTTACCACGAAATAACAATTCGTTCCCATGGGAACGAATTGTTAATTCGTGGGAACGAATTGTTAATGCGAGGGAACGAATGGTTAAATTGAGGGAACGAATTTGTTAATTCAGGGAACGAATTGTTATATCGTGGGAACGAATTGTTAAATTGAGGGAACGAATTGTTATTTCGTGAGAACAAATTAATAAACAAAAATCCATGTCCCTTGTGGGGCTCCGTACAAATCGGCGAATGATCAAAGTCACGACTTAATGAGCTAAAATAGCTACATGTAGCTAGTTGGTGCTGGTTTGACGCTACTTTAAACGTGTTTACTAAAGGAGATGATCTTTAAAGATAGCAGTCCTCTTAAACTGCGTGTATTCCCAAATGTATGTAAAGTAGAATTTAATACAATATGTTTAATTAATATTGTAATAAGAATAAACAATATATATGTACAGTATAGAACCATCTGTAACGCTGTTTACTACGAAACTTAACTGGCGTTCATGAAGAATATATTCAGGTTACGTCGTGCACAAAGGGTAAACGTAAAGATAAAGTGAATGGGATAAGGTCATATAGAGACGGGACCTCCTCAGCTTCAAGTCTCATCCGAAGGACACGTGTAATGGAAATACAATGAAAGTATGTGCATGCCTATGGCGGGGTTTCAACCTACAACCTCTGGTATTGACGTACAATGCTGTAACCAAAGCAGGGGCGCCGGAATCATCATAAGATTTGTCCGGCGAATCTACCGTGTGACCCCGCTACCCACCCAAAGTGTATGTTGTTACCACTCAGTTGAACCGTCTCGCCGAGACGGTTCAACTGAGTGGTAACAACATACACTTTTGATGAGAAATTAGCAAAATTTCATAAAAAATATTTACATTCCTTTTTTTATATGAATCACAAATATGTCAAAAGTATTGATCCGGCAGTGGCCGGACATACCGGACCTGTTCCGACGCCCCTGTCTAGTACATAACCCATCATTCAAGGATGAAACAAAATATGCGGATTTTGATCCATTGGCCGCCTTGTTGTGTGGTAGAGTTTTGTAAGAAGGTGACCCAATTTTGATGATGTCTAGAAAAGGTCTGCTGTAGATGTACTACCCGAACCCCATCACCCCAAAACACACTCCCCTAATGGACATTGACATCGTTGGGTATCAACTAATAGTATATATAAACCCACAGGTGTTTGAACAGATGGTCATTATTTTGGTGGCATATTGGTATTTTGGTGGATTTAGTTGGTTTTTGGCAATTTATATAGTTTTGTGCAACTACTAATGCTCAAATAATACACGACAGAAATCGCCAATTATATACACATTGACCGTACCGAACTTTCGTACCACACTTATACTGTGCAAATACCGTACGTATATACGTGTAATTCGCGGGAGGTGACGTTGTGTGTTGGTAACAATGCACCCAAACCACCAAAGATACCGAAATAACCCATAAAACACCAACATATGAATTGTTCTTCCAGAACCTGTGTATAAACCAATTAGCAGTAAGGTTCGTCTTAATATTTAGAAATATGCAGTGATACAAACATTTGGGGATTGAATACGTTGTTATGGTCCAGTGTTTCAAAACGGCTCAAATTGACTCGTGCCGTGCAATTGATAGGTAAACCCGGACACAGGGTGGGCTAAAGGTCGCGGATTATCTCCTCATACATGCCGGCGAACCGTGCTGGAATTATCGCCTCCAGCACGTTACGGCTTGTATCTTCTTCAAAGTGTATTATCACGTGGTTACAACAACAACAACGTCGCCCACTCCAAAGTAAGTATTATTTGACAGTTTCCTTAATATGCAACGGATCTTGATGAAATATGGCGCAGCAAACGCGTCTTCATGAGCTGCATTTGGTGGTCTATTACGGATCTTGATGAAATATGGCGCAGCAAACGCGTCTTCATGAGCTGCATTTGGTGGTCTCAATAGACCACCAAATGCAGCTCATGAAGACGCGTTTGCTGCGCCATATTTCATCAAGATCCGTTGCATATTAAGGAAACTATCAAATAATACTTACTTTGGAGTGGGCGACGTTGTTGTTGTTGTAACCACGTGATCATGCATCTTGTTCTTTGCTTATATTGCTACGTTGTGTTTTAGTTTGTTTCCAGAAGAAGCAATTGGACTGGCGGTGTGATTGACAGCTGGGGGAATTATGCTCTCCAATATACTTTGATTCGAGGCGCTAGTGAAATTCGCAGACATATCAATCGATTCAAGCTTCGAACATATTCAGGCATATTGTAATTGAATCAATCGCATTAGTATATACAGAGGAACGTCTCTAAACCGGACACCCTGGGAGTCCCCAGGGTGTCCGGTTTAGAGAGGTTCCCTGTAAACGGACGGATGACAAGCGTGTGTGTATTGCGATAATGAATATACCGTATCACTGGGTGTAAATGGCAATGAAACACATCAGAATTAAGCACACGTATCATTTGGTTGTGTCCGGTTTAGAGAGGTTAGACTTAATACTGATCTTCAGGAAATTTCAGAACGTTTTCACAATAGTTCACATATTTCATTCATACTGCATGAGTGCACCAGTTGATAAGCATCTGGTTGACAAATGGCATAAACCCATTTTCTCCAGTAAAAGTCACATACGGGTCTGTAGTCCGATCTGGTATTACTTCCATTAATGCATCGCAGTATCCGCCGATATTGTTTTACAAAATCAGTCATAGTTTCAGTAAATGACGTCGAACGCTGACAACACATTCAGAGCTCATGTGGAATTCAATTCCGCATGAGCTCTGAATTTGTTGTAAATTTTCAACGTAAATTACGGACAATAGGACTGATTTTCGAAATCAACATCGGTGATGCAAGGGAGGGAATTCCAGCCCAGTGTACATACGTCAAACTGATGCTTACACAGTCTCCCAATTCGTGTGTGTATGATGCAGGAATGTGCCGATCAATACAATGAAATATTTAAACAATTTCTGATTCGGATTCAGCACAGCAATCGATAGAAAATAGATTATAAGATAGGATAGCATGAGGGAGTGCTCACGTCGTGTTTTCAAACAGCATAGGTCTCGGTGTGTTATGTATGCTATAGAACTACTTGTACGAAGCCCCGCAGGGGACATGGACTTTTTTTATTTATTTAACAATTCGTTCCCTAAAATTAATAATTCGTTTCAACGATATAACCATTCGTTCCCTCGAATTAACAATTCGTTCCCACGAAATGACAATTCGTTCCCTCAATTTAACAGTTCGTTCCCTCGAATTAACAATTCGTTCCCACGATATAACAATTCGTTCCCGTGGGAACGAATTGTTATTTCGTGGGAACGAATTGTTAAATTGAGGGAACGAATTGTTAATTCGTGGAACGAATTGTTAAATTGTGGGAACGAATTATTTTGTGGGAACGAA